>CP136069.1:31187693-31787693 GCA_032622095.1 Siphonodentalium dalli | reverse complement strand
TAAATGATATATTTTGGGATAGATACACGATTCTTAATAGCCTGCAAATTGACAATATATATTGTAAATGTTATAATTTTGGGATAAATACACGATGCGTAATTGCCTGCAAATTGCTTACGTTCGTCGACGTATGAATATAGAGTTATCATCCCTGCATCGCAGTGCTAAATTTCGGCGTGATTAGCACTGAGGATCCCGAGATATGAGTTTTGAAGGTCAATGTCACGCCGCACGGAAAAATGGACGGGCCCATGTTCGTTCCCGGGTCGAATTACGTGTCCGTACCAAGTTTGGTCGAAATCGGTCCAGCCGTGTTCGAGTCCATCGCGAACACACACACACACACACACACACAAACACACAGATCTTCCAAAATATATAATAGACTAGCAGGTTAGCCCGCCACCGGCGGCTTGTCCGAAACATGACATTTTTTTTATATTTTGTTTAAATTTTTAGCTCCACGCGTTTCAATAAGAAAAATTCGTACCCGGTAGCGCCACCCGTTTCCGAGATCTGGTCTGCGCGTGCGCGAAGCTGGCGTCGCACGGGCTCGGCGACCCGATAAAATTTGTACCCGGCGCAAGATACATTCACATAGCAAATTTAAAGTCGATAGCTCCACTCGTTTCCGAGATCTCGTCTGCGCATGCGCTGCACGGGCGTCGCACGGGCTCGGCGACCCGATAAAATTTGTACCCGGCGCAAGGTACATTCACATAGCAAATTTCAAGTCGATAGCTCCACCTGTTTCCGAGATCTCGTCTGCGCATGCGCTGCACGGGCGTCGCACGGGCTCGGTGACCCGATAAAATTTGTACCCGGCGCAAGATACATTCACATATCAAATTTCAAGTCGATAGCTCCACCCGTTTCTGAGATCTCGTCTGCGCATGCGCTGCACGGGCGTCGCACGGGCTCGCCAATACGACAACGACCACCGCCTGGTCAAACTACACACACGTACCAAGTTTCGTCCCGATCGGTCGAGAATCGTAGATTTGTATGAAGTACAACACACACACAAACATAAATATATAAGAGAGATATGTAAATTAGATAGATTGTATCAAAATATATAGGAGATATATGTAAATGATCTACACACCATTACTGGTGTTTGTCAAAGTTTAGTGGGGTATATCAATACTCATTCACGATCATATCATTGAGGTCCGGAGGGTGTGGGCTATCTCTCGAATACACGGAGTTCTCAAAATATATAGAAGAGATAAAGTATCCAATATAACTATTATTTGTTCGTTGTAAGTTATCCTTGGTTAAAATCTGCGTGTACCCTTTAACTCATACTTATATGAGGAGTATCAAACTTGAAACATATTGAAATTTTCTTGGATTTTCTAATACTTGCACACAGACAGATCCTACTCTTGTATGTGTATATCGCTGCACAGGAGAACAAAACATTTGTTTGAATATAGCCAATTTAACACTGAATGTATGCTAGTCCAAGTCTTCTCGTACTAAAACTAGCTAAGATTTTGGGATGGAGAGATGCTAGTGTTTAGTCCGAGACCGCGCGCATAGCCTTCTTATGACACGAGTTAAGCGTTAATGACCCGCTCAAATAAAACCACAATTATATGAAATAAAATATCACAATTGCGACAATAAAAGATATTTTCCGCAGAAGACATGCTATTTGATCTGAACCCCACATCAGTTGTGAATTGAAAGCGGTAATTTAATGCGAAAAGAGACATTTACCGCAATGTTTACAAATTTTTAAAAGTATGCGAACTCAGTTCACCTCGCGAACTGTGTTCGGCATTTTCCGTTGAAAATATTCCGTAGATTTTCGACTGACAACGCAAATTACGATGAATTCTCCATTGTAATCGTAATTATGTGTGTCAATAAATAAAAAATAAATAGATTAATTAAACATTGAAGATATAAATGTAATACATTAAATAAATTACGGGGAATTACAACCCTCTCAAAGTTTAAAACAGTGTAAACACGACGAGCATTAGAATAAATAATATGGTGCTACATTTCCCACATTTGGTGGACTTCAGCGAAATTAAGATATATACTAAGCGAACAGAGCAATATACTGCTCTTGTTAAGCACACAAAAAATCAAACAAAATTTGTATAAATTTTTAACATTAAGTTTGAAAAGTCCCACTAAAACGGAAGAACTATATTTCGAAACTGTGTGATTCGGTTCTCCGATTATTTTATCAACACAAAAGTCAAAATGCACATGGATGAAAATCACACGCATGGCAAGTCAGACACAAGAGTTCTAATTTGCTCCAATTTTGACAAGTTGCTTGCGAAAATTGTCAACAAAACTACCTTTCTGATCCTCCATTATGTCATTAAGTTTTTAGTGCGGGAATTGTTCTCAAAGCACATTGGAAACTGGACTTTGCGGCGATCGGTTTTCGCCATTTTGTCGGAAAACCCCGCGCTATATATAGAAACGGAAACTAGAATACTCAGAACAAACACCGGACAATGCCGAAGTTCTTCGGAACCTGAGTTCGGCTTTCAGTTAAGTAAACAAACAGAAAAAACAACGATGTTTGTGGCAATCAACCGGAATATTCTATGTGTAATTTAACATTAAAGTTAGATTATTATGCACCATTCTGACCATAAGATGTCACTCTTTCCGACGTATATAGCATCATGTATTGCTTTGTTAGGTAAATCGAGTAAAATACACCACAGATTCCCGCCACAGATCCTGGGCGTAACTCGTGTCATAAGAAGGCTATGCGCGCGGTCTCGGACTAAACACTAGCATCTCTCCATCCCAAAATCTTAGCTAGTTTTAGTACGAGAAGACTTGGACTAAATGTATGCGTGGATAAACCAAATTAGGGTGAACAAAGATGGCATCATAATTTACAATGCCGCCAACGCCAGCTCAGTCGCTGATTGGTGGAAAATATATGCTAATAATTATTTGATTTACAGCTATGGAAACGTCTACTAGACAACCACACAGAAAAATACCGCTAGTCACATGTGACAAATACTCACTTATATCCGGGCAATATCTCGATCTCTTTCTCAGTCAAACGTCGGTATCCCAGCAACAAATCGTTCAAGTCAATTGCAGTATCCTAAAACCCAAATACACGGAGTGTTACACAGGGGTCAGCGTATTGTTTTTATTATTATATATTACAAGGTTCTCAGGATAATTTTCGAAGAAATTACACTTGGGTAGCACCACCGGTCTCATTCGCGTGAATGAATGCAAGACGGGCTTTCCAGTCAGAGAAAAGTAGGTCCTCCTTAGTTTGTCCAAAAACAGCATTACTTCTGGATTTATTGTTCTCAAATTTATGAGGCGGAATCCCAAAATGTACTGTCTCCGTCACTTCGGTAAGCGATTTATCATATCCAAAATGATGTAAGTGACGTCAGAAACATTGTCATGACGTCTTCGCCGATTTTCATTAATAACCAACGAAATTGGTCTAACTAAAACTAATAGACCAAAATCACATGGGAATTCTTCGTAAGTTGTGATGTAGCTTTAATTTAATTTTCATCGTGATGGTCCATTCCCGATTCCGCGCTTTGGTTATCTCCTCAGTTTCTAATCGCGGAAGTCATTGGTCTCGTACCTGGCTCAGACACTCCGCTCACTGTTCCGTCCAACTCCACGACGTAACGCTTCCGTCGTCAGAACGTTGCGCCTTAGCGTAGTGGGGGCTGAGCGCTAGGAACGAGTCCAGGAAGTCATGCATGTGGCAATTTCTCAAAAATCCATACCCGCAATCTTTGAAAATCGCTGAGTGATATAGAAAAATATATATGACGTCATTCACCTGCGCCTAAGGTTTAAACAACCACGCGCTCCTGTGGCTCACTGGTGGTTGCTATAATAAGACAATCGCGCATCCTAAACCATTACACTGTTCTTTACTATTCAGTGATTTCCAGAAACGGCCTGTCGGTTATGAAGTATCGTTTCGTGCCTGTAGATGCAGTTATTATGTGCAGATTCCATTATGAGTTACTCTGATCGTTTTTGTCTCAACTGTCCATGTAGGCATGAAGTACTCCATTCCAGAACGATCGTCGTGCTCTGCGATTAAACTGTCGTCTTTGCGTTGCTGATTCAGACGCAGATATGAGAGCATCCACAACGTCTGTATATATATACTAGAAGGTGACCCGACTTCGTCCGGGCTTTGACCTTGAATTGTCCATTTTGAAGGTCAAGGTCAAGTGGGGTCACGATTTGACCAGTCCAAAAAACATTGTCCGGACAAAAGTACCCGACAAACGTGCCCGTCGAAATCCATCCGGTTTTACCCGATTTGACCTTGAATTGATCATTTTGAAGGTCAAGGTCTGGTCGGGGTCACGATTGGACCAGCCCAAAACAATCAGTGGACAAAACTAACCCCACGTATCAAATTTCGTCGAAATCCCATCAAAAATTGGCGATTTGACCTTGAAGTTACCCGATTACAAGGTCAAGGTCACGTCGCACGGGCAAATGAATATGCTTATGAGACTCGCTATAAGAAAGTACCCCCACATACCAAGTTTCATCGAAATCCCGTGATATTCGGGCGTTTGACCTTGAAATGACCCGATTTCAAGGTCAGGGTCACGTCGCACGGACAAATTAATAGGCCCATGCCACCCGCCGGCCGAAAATACCCCCACATACCAAGTTTCATCGAAATCGGCTCGGCCGTTTTCGAGTTCATCGCGAACACACAGACAGACACACACACAGACACACAAACAGATCTTCCAAAATATATAATAGACTAGCCGATGAGCCCGACGTTGTCCGGGCTATTCAAAAACCAAATTTCAAGTCGATGAGCCCGACGTTGTCCGGGCTATTCAAAAACCAAATTTCAAGTCGATAGCTCTACCCGTTTCCGAGATCTGGTCTGCGCATGCGCGAAGCTAGCGTCGCACGGGCTCGGCGACCTGATAAAATTCGTATCCGGGGCAAGATACATTCACATACCAAATTTCAAGTCGATAGCTCCACCCGTTTCCGAGATCTCGTCTGCGCATGCGCGAAGCGGGCGCCGCACGGGCTCGCCAATACGACAACGTCCACCGCCTGGTCAAACTACACACACGTACCAAGTTTGGTCCCGATCGGTCGAGAATCGTAGATTTGTATAAATGACAAACATACAGACAGACAAACATACAGACAAACAGACAGAGGTCTTCAAAAATATATATGAGATAGAGTGAGAACGTCTTACTTCGATTCCAGAGAAAATACATCATTCAGAAGACTCGAGTCAAAAGTTGTACAATAAGTAGTTTTCTCCAATTTAGACAAATCGGATGTAATTTGGACATTTCTCTCTGGTTCAAGGGGAGTGTGCAGTTGGAAATTCCAATATGGACACTCAAACGGAAACCCTCTACTAGGCCTCTAGCCACGTCCCTGAATATTAGTAGCTTGACATTCCATGTCACATTGGTCATCCTATAGTATCACGGCGTCAACATATCCATGGAAACACAGACCATGCACTTAACAATCAGGACGAGTCTTATATAATGAGCTTGGTTACAAAATACAAATCCGAATAATCTAACAAATTTATGAATAAATAGAATGCTCATGATATGTGCAATTTTATGACGCATAGAAATGTTTTGTATATTTCGCTAGGAACATATATATAACTCAGCGAAAAAGTATATAAATAAGATACATGTCGGTCGGGCATATATATACCTCTGACATTTCATATGTGAAACCATGGTAACCAGATACCAGTTGGGCGCCAAGTTCTTTCGCCTTCTCTGAATAGAGAGCCTTTATGATAAAGTTGAACGTTTCACTCCCCCATTTCCTGCGGAAAAACAAATTATTATTAAAAAAAACTACAGTAATGCCCAAAGTAATTGACCACTTAACCACAGCAGAATTATGGGTAATTTTTCAGGATTTAGTCGGAAATACGGCGAGAGCTTTCCGATGAATGGCAACAAGCCATATTTCCGACTAAATCCTGAAAAATTACCCATAATTCTGCTGTGGTTAAGTGGTCAATTACTTTGGGAATTACTGTATGTCGCACGATACTGCATGCTATCCGTTTCCTGTGGAAAAACAAATTATTTTCAACAACAAAAATGTCGCACGATATATACTGCATGCTATCAATGACGTTAAACGGTGTGGTTCTTTATTCCGAAGTTGTTGTTTTGTTCCGTATAGGTTCTCTATTTAAATACTTTAAACAAACAAGGGCAGGCCCACTGTAAACTCCGAATTAGGTTCACGAAATACCAGTAATATGATTTTCAAATTTTCGTGACAAACCGCTCTTTATTCAAACATTATTCCTTGCTTCCTAGAGCTCTGCTTGATGAAAAAGACGGGGTCAGATTATATTTCTATAACTTACATGTATAAGCCTATCCGTGACGTATCATATCCGTATAAAAGTAGTTCACATATATAGAGACATAGCTGTTTTAACCCTTTACCCAACAATCCGGCCAAAACCGGCCAAATAAAGCTTCAACAGCCTAAAATATCTTCGGTCTGTCTCAATAGAACCATACAAATATGGATATCATTGGAACCGGCTCCTTGACCACATTGTGATAGTTACAGTTATACCCTGTGCCAATGCATTCTCTTATATATGCGGGTCGACCATAGGTCGCCTCGCATATATAAGAGAATGCATTGGCATAAACAAATCTTTTTTTTTAACACTTTTTACCATTTTTTCTTACATTCTTTAACAATTGTTTTATTTTTAATGTGTTAAGCCAATGCATTCTCTTATATATGCGAGGCGACCTATGGTCGACTCGCATATATAAGAGAATGCATTGGCACAGGGCCGTTCTGTTGGGTAAAGGGTTAATCCCGGAGCCAGACAAAACATGTATAGTAGGTAGGTGAGCGTATTATGTCGTACCCTAATTACAATCTTGGGTCTCATGACGAGATGTACCTGTATGTAATTTCGGGCAGTTCAGTCCCTTTTTCTCCACAGCACGCATTAAAGGTACTCAATCCGATTCGACGGTCCCCATATCATCAGATTCCAACAACAACAACATTTTTTGAAATGCCGCTTCAGTTATCAGAATCGATTAATTGCCCAAAAAATAATGCTAACCACAGTCAACTATAGTATAAAATTGCCCAAAACCTGTTATTTATCAACGTTTTGTTCAACGAAATTTTGCCAGTAACTGTTGTCAAATATCTGACACAAAAAAGCCACTGGATTTTAGAGTTATCGATCTTCATCCGCTATCTGGTCAGATAAGTTCTTCTCGTCGACAGTTTACTGGGCCACCACAAATTAAAATGATAGATATCAAACATCGATATCTGATCACTCCTAGCTTTGATCGGTGGGTTCCTCGTCTCGAATCAAATATTTGTTACCCCCCGAAGCCAAGGAAATAGTAATTTGCGAGCGTTAATTCGGATTGAGTACCTTTAATGAAGAGCGCCGGTGTGCTGTAGAAATAAGCGATGTCCGTCTTTCCGAAACGCGTGTATATGTAGTCCGGATAATAACTTGTTAAAATGCATAATCCGATTAAGCGCCATTCAATTACTATTTATTTGGATTCGGGGGTAACAAAATATTTGATTCGAGTCGAGGAACCCACCTATCAAAGCTCAGTGTTATTAGATATTTATTTTTGATTCTACTATTTTTCACCATCGAGAATTATTAATGGCCCAGTAAACATTCGATGAACCGATGTTCTCGGACGAAATTGCGGATGAAAATGGATAACTCTAAAATCAAGAGGCTTTATGTTGATAATCAGACCAAATTTCGTCGAACAACACGTTGATAAATAACACGTTTCGGGCAAGATTATACTATAGTTGTCAGTGGTTAGCATTATTTTTGGGCGATTCTGATAACTGAAGCGGCATTTCTAAAAATGATGTTGTTGTTGTTGTTGTTGTTTGTTGTTGTTGTTGTTCTTGTTGGAATCTGATTATATGGGGACCATCGAATCGGATTGAGTGCCTTTAATCTTTGGTATTTTTGTATGGTACCGTCTAGATAAGAGATATTTGGGTGCTGTTACATGTAATTTAACCGACCTTAATAAATGCATCGGCGTGTCCGACACAGCAAACGGTAACCAGAATCCTGCTGAAATGTCCGTTGTCGTGTTGGGAGAAAATTCTTTAGCTATTATTGTGACCTTGGCCCCGCGACATTGTTCCAAAATCCGGACAGCTGAAGACAGTCCAATGACCCCAGCCCCGACAACGGCGACGTCTGACGTCATCGATGTTCAGATTGTGCTGAAATCGGTTCACATTATATAAATCATATCGTCGTTGTCACTTTAAGAAAAATATCGAGTCATGTGCCCAAGAATCGACGCGGACACTTATTATATACCGTTCGAATGAAACTGAGTTTCAAAAGTTACATATAGTTTTAGTATTCATATTTAAGTTAACTTTCGTGCATCCTATCGCCATCATTAGTATTGCATAAGCTTCGCGAACATGAACACAATTCATGCATAAATTATGGAGTCCATTAATTAACGTTGTAAATAATGAGTATAAAAAATCACAATTTATAACGCTCTTTATTATCTACCACTTTTTGGCGACGGAATCATGGGCGATATTATGAGAGACGGTCATTGGAGTTTTTGCTAGGCTGACAAGAATTCAAAACATTTTGAAACTTCCTCTTTTGAAAGTCGATATCTGGGCATTAAAACCTCTTGTTATCCTTCATCCCATTTCCCTCTCTTCTGATTGGCTGAGAGTGCGTCACATGGCGGGCGATAAATCACCTTGTTATCCTTCATCCCATTTTCCTCTCTTCTGATTGGCTGAGAGTGCGTCACATGGCGGGCGATAAATCACCATATTACCCTCGAGGGTAACATTGCCTCAGTTATTGACCGCTCAGCTATTACCAGTAAACATAGAACTACGAAGAACTCACCGCGCAGAGATTCTCTGAAAGCTCTCTGATAATTTCGAAAAACACTGTTTTTATAAACCCCACTGTTTCATAACAACCGCGAACTGTGGTGTTTGCTAATTTGCATAATTGTGAGTTTTTTATTTGCAATTAAAGCACGCTATGTATAAATGGTGTTATCATAGACACATATCTGTTATAAGGTGTAATATTCATATTGGATCTTTTTATATCAATAATAAAGACCGTGGGACAAATAGATAAACCTTATTGTGTAGTTCGTATGCTGCAGACTATTGCACATACGATGTACATACGTTACAACTACGTTTATGTACTAGATCAAATAACCACTCTTTGCTGTTTATCAATTGATTATTTCTTTTCTTCAATACATTCATCAGAATTCAGGGAATACCCGTATGTTGCGTAACGATCTGTGACAGATGGCAATTTCTTTTTGCACTACTACAACGTGTTAGTTCCACATTTTAGCATTCTGGAAATTAACACGTCTGTCGGCGTCTTCACGCTCATTTGAAACGAAACCGAACATTTCGCTGCATGGCTACTCAACTTCGAAATTGCTTTACTCCTCTTTCCGTGAACCGATTTCCACAATGCAACCAGCAAACTGACCGGAGAATATCTGCGCAAATGACGGGTCTGTTAATTGATCCAGATTATGAATGTTTTATTTTCTAAATAGCGATGATTCCAACATAAAATTAACTTTTCGAACTGGATTAAAGAATATATGCGCGCATTTGTGCCTGCTATTAAGGAGGTTCGTGTGTACTCCATTGTCAGATAACAAAACAGTTATCACCCTTGTTTTCGTGAGACACGGGGATTTGTCGCCGCTCTCGACCTGGAATGTCACCCTCGGGCCTGGCGGCCCTCGGGTGACATTCCAGGTCTCGAGCGGGCGACAAATCCCCGTGTCTCACTCAATCGCGGGCGATAACTGTATAATATTACCCTCGAGGGTAACATTGTCTCAGTTATTGACCGCTCAGCTGTTACCAGTAAACCTAGAACTACGAAGAACTCACCGCGCAGAGATTCTCTGACAGCTCTCTGATAATTTCGAAAAACACTGTTTTTATAAACCCCACTGTTTCATAACAACCGCGAACTGTGGTGTTTGCTAATTTGCATAATTGTGTGTTTTTTTATTTGCAATTAAAGCACGCTATGTATAATGGTGTTATCATAGACACATATCTGTTATAAGGTGTAATATTCATATTGGACCTTTTTATATCAATAATAAAGACCGTGGGACAAATAGATAAACCTTATTATGTAGTTGGTATGCTGCAGACAATTGCACATACGATGTACATACGTTACAACTACGTTTATGTACTATATATAGATCAAATGGCCACTCTTTGCTGTTTATCAATTGATTATTTCTTTTCTTCAATACATTCATCAGACTTCAGAGAATACCCGTATGTTGCGTAACGATCTGTGACAGATGTCAATTTCTTTTTGCACTACTACAACGTGTTAGTTCCACATTTTAGCATTCTGGAAATTAACACGTCTGTCGGCGTCTTCACGCTCATTTGGAACGAAACCGAACATTTCGCTGCATGGCTACTCAACTTCGAAATTGCTTTACTCCTCTTTCCGTGAACCGATTTCCACAATGCAACCAGCAAACTGACCGGAGAATATCTGCGCAAATGACGGGTCTGTTAATTATGGAGCCCGGGAGGTGACATGGTAAATATATTTTATAATCCGTGCGCACGGATTAATAATCCGTACGCACGAAATAGTAATCCGTGCGCACGAAATAGTAATCCGTGCGCACGAATTAATAATTCGTGCGCACGAATTAATAAACCGTGCGCACGAATTAATAATCCGTGCGCACGAAATAGTAATCCGTGCGCACGAACTTCTAATTCGTGCGGACGAATTAATAAACCGTGCGCACGAATTAATAATCCGTGCGCACGAAATAGTAATCCGTGCGCACGAACTACTAATTCGTGCGCACGAATTAATAAACCGTGCGCACGAATTAATAAACCGTGCGCACGAATTAATAATCCGTGCGCACGGTTTACCATATATAAATACTGTCCTATCGGTAATTCAGTCAAAATGGCCTCACGCCTGCGGACTCCTTTACAACGCAGTTGCGACAACAAATTATACATGAAAGTATGTTTGATACGTGGGTGCTTCCCTGGGGGGTATGCGACCGTATGCCAGTAGGGCTTACTTAGTTACAAATTATATTAGGCTGTGGTGTCCACGTGGGCTCACGATTGGAGTATTTGCCCATATGGACCGTGGTGACTAGTTAGTGTGCCCCGCGCGTGTGTAAGCCAGTTCCGGACTGCACATTCATGTATACATATATAAACCGGATGCTATGTGATGCTCACGGATAGTATGCCAGTATATTTCACTCTAAAGTATACATGCATATAATGGATCGTTGCGACGACTGCACCATACCGATATATATGATATCAGGAATGGCCGAAATGGAGTGTAAGATGTAGGATACCCTCTTCAGCAAGACTAAATACTGAAGACATGCATCAGTATTTATTTTTGTGGAAGATGGAATGAGGGTCAATTAGGGAAGGGGGGGGGGGGGGTAAAGTGCCTTTCATGGGCTGAATTGAATATAATAGACACATGTGTAAGCCAGTTCCGGACTGAACAGTTTTTACATGTACGGGCATATAGATGTGACCCGCGGTGCCTTATGGTCACGGGGAGTATGAGTATCCCATTTTCCTTAACTCTATAATATAGATACTCATATGGATCGTTGTGCAATGATTTTTCCACCGTGCAACATGGCAGGTATGGCATTGAAACAATAGCTTTTGGTCCACCCCACCTGTTATCCACTCCCATATATATACCACAAACATGCATGCATGTTAGGAGCTCGCCAGGTAAAACTCATCATAGGGGGACGACGGGTTATTAGTCAACAATGGTATTATGTTCAGTTCAACATATAACGAAGACACTTTATCCCCAGTGACATTCCTTGGGAAATGCCAGGGGGTTGTTAATCCGTGCGCACGGATTACTAATTCGCGCGCACGCATTATTAATTCGCGCGCACGCATTATTAATTCGTGCGCACGGATTACTATTTCGTGCGCACGAATTAGTAATTCGTGCGCACGGATTAGTAATTCGTGCGCACGGATTATTAATTCGTGCGCACGGATTATTAATTCGTGCGCACGGTTTATTAATTCGTGCGCACGAATTATTAATCCGTGCGCACGGATTATAAAATATATTTACCATGTCACCTCCCGGGCTCCATAGTTAATTAATCCAGATTATGAATGTTTTATTTTCTAAATAGCGATGATTCGAACATAGAATTAACTTTTCGAACTGGATTAAATAATATATGCGCGCATTTATGCCTGCTATTAAGGAGGTTCGTGTGTACTCCATTGTCAGATAACAAAACAGTTATCACCCTTGTTTTCGTGAGACACGGGGATTTGTCGCCGCTCTCGACCTAGAATGTCACCCTCGGGCCTACGGCCCTCGGGTGACATTCCAGGTCTCGAGCGGGCGATAAATCCCCGTGTCTCACTCAATCGCGGGCGATAACTGTATAATATTAAAGGATGGCCTTCGCGGTGGGTATTCCGGTAAAATAGTCACACCCGTTAAAACTGCCATAAACAGAACGCATATTATAATATAGAAATATTTTGTTCTTATACCAATCATAAATACCGCGTAAATAATATGTTATTGTCAAGTTCGCAAGCTGTGTTATGTCAACAGAATGATGCCAAAAATGTTACAGATCCTGGTTTTTGTTTACACAACGCATCGTACGAACTTGACAATAATATACTATTTCGTGATATTTTATGGTTGGTATAAGGACAAAATCTATATCTATTTAGAATATTAGTTCTGTTTATGGCAGTTTTAACAGGTGTGACTATTTTACACTGTAAAATAGTCACACCTGTTAAAACTGCCATAAACAGAACTAATATTCTAAATAGATATAGATTTTGTCCTTTTTTTTACAGCACACCCACCACGAACGCCATCTGTGCCAGACATAATTATGTTTTTGTATAGAAGACGAATATATGATGGTATTATGGCGTCAAATTGGACAGGGTATCTTCATTACCTGTGGGTCATTAATATGTTTCACAGTAGGGGCCGTACCAGCTCGAGATTGCATGATTTGAGCGACTTTTGTGAGGCGATTTCGCGATAAGCATTGAATCTATTGCCCGGGAAAAAATTAAAAAATCTCGTATAATTATGCAATCTCGAGCTGGTACCTTCAACTACTGTGAAATTGCATTATTAAGCAACATGTATCAATACATTACCTGCGTGGTATTTTCAATGTTACAAAGTTCCCCTTCATAACATCAAAAAGTTCCTAGACTCGAACTGGTGGAGTATGAGCTGTGTGGGCGTAGCCAGAGTTTCATGGCATGATCTAAGTGCAACTTTCCTTTTTGTGCACCAAATACTTTTTGCAAAAACGTTAAAGAATCGGGCGGCGTTGGCGGTGGGTATGCTGTTAAAATATTCACCTCCGTCAAAAACCGCCATAAACAGAAGGAATAGCAAAATATAGACATACCTTGTTCTTATACCAACAGTGATACCAATTAAAAATATGGCATAAACAGTATGTTATTGTCATATGTTTTTCCTTTGTTATGTAAACAAAAGCAAAAAACGTTACATTTCCTGGCTTTTGTTTAGATCCGGATATGGTAAACATAAAGAGCGTTATTTGTTACTGTTTTCCTGATATGGAAATAATAAAGAGCGTTTATATCATTTGTGTGTGATTAACCAATAGAATTGAGATGTGTTATGTAAACAGAAGCAAAATTTCTGTAACTCGAGCAGGCTCTTGTTTACGTACACCATCGCACGTCTTGACGACATTATACTGTTTACGCGCTGATTATGTTTGACATATGAACAAAACTATATATATTTCAATATTCCTTCTGTTGTTGGCGATTTGAACAAATATGAATATATTTCTGCAACGAACGCAGCCTGTGCCTTTAATATGGGAAGGCTGGTCACCGGAACATGACATGGTGAGAAATTACTGTCAAAAAGGTGCCACATACCCTGCAATACCCGGATATGAAATGTCGACTGCTATAACTAAATACAACTTCTGGATGCCATGAGAAAATTAGTCCACGAAACATGCAGTGAATAAATAAATTTACCCCAGTATATACATACCCCAGTGTAAATGCAAGCCGACAGATAGAAGATCAAATTCCACTGCACATAACAGACATACACTCAACACCGAATGGAAACAAACGTGATGTGTAAGTCTTACTGAACACGCGCGCTGCTATAAATTATATATGACCCAGTGATAGACGAACAGTGCCAATGTTGACAGAGGTACGTTTTGCAGAAGATATAGGACGAAATTAACCCTTTCTTTACTAAATGGATTCACCCATTCTGTTATATACGTTTACATTGATGTGGTCTATTGTTCATCTCGAGGGGTGGTCTGAACTTATAAGCAGATAATATGAACATTACCTTATGGAACTTATGCACGTTTTGCACAAATCCAGCCAAAAATGGCAAGGGTTTTTTTTCAACAACGAATTTCTTTGGAACTATCTGGCGAAAAATCACGAATTTAACATATCATAATCTTCATTGTATGTGGAATCTGAGAAATTATTAAGAGATGACAAAAACAATAGATTTGAATACATTTGAGAGGTTGAAAAAAGGATTTGCTTTTTTGTCCCTGCTAGAATAATTAATAATTTCACACAGCACTCCAATCACCAAATAGCTTATTGTCTTGACCCTATGAGAGGAGGCTTCATTTGTATCATATTCGTATTGAGTTAGATTTTTATTTGCATAATATCGCATCATATCCACATACAGTAATGCCCAAAGTAATTGACCACTTAACCACAGCAGAATTATTCCGATGAATGGCAACAAGCCATATTTCCGACTAAATCCTGAAAAATTACCCATAATTCTGCTGTGGTTAAGTGGTCAATTACTTTGGGCATTACCGTATATCATAATGAAGAATATAGCAATCACAAATTATTCCAGTCTAATGAAAATAAATGTTGATATATATATCTTTATTGCCTCCAGTATTGAAGATTTAACAAAAGACATATAGGGTACATGAATGTAACATAAATACAGTTAGCAATCAAGAAGTAATGAAAAGACAGACAAGAGAACAAAATACCGAGGAAAAGAATATCATTCTAATTGTATGTACATGAACACGAGCTTACATATCACATCAACAGACAACACACACCCTCTCGACCCCACCCGTACGCATATACAATCTACCACATTACGCAGACACACATACAACAGTACATACATCATTTTGGGATGACATGAAACTTCTCAAATATAGAAAATTATGTATGGGTAGTTGCCTTTCTATATGAAAATAATCATTAAATTTCAGGAATCAAGAATAATTAATCTCCTATCATGATCTTCAAATATGATATCATGGATATATGAACTGCACTGCACAAAATCAATTTTACAGAAGTCCTTGGTACCCGAAAACAGTGACATTTAAAATATTTCGCATGTCATGCAAGTGAAGTAAATTAGGTTATATAGTCCAGGCACATTAGGCGTGAATGGGGAAAAGTAAGGAAATAAATCCCGGAAAGCTGATTTTTTTATATTATTTAGGCCATAACATCGCGGATGCGTCACGAAAAGTCCCCTAAAATCGGAGTTGAGCTTTCGGAGTTAACCAATTTTTTTCATAAAAAAATAAAAACTTATATATTTTTCACAATCATAGGAATAATGGGATGTTCTAACAATTTTTCAGCCGAAACATATACCAAATGTACTCAATATTGTTCAATACACAATTCTCGAACCAGAGATACACAATTCAACGGGGGGATTTGAATGAATTTCGCAGATATGGATATAAAATAACATAATGACCCCAAAAAATGACGATTTTTTTCAGACAATCTGTATTATTCGATGTCAAATTTCTCGGGCTATTCATTACGTAGGCGCAAGCAATTTGTTTTAAAAACTGCACAGATATCACTCCTCCAACATAATATGCGGGATTAGCAACTATACATATGATAAGTGGTCAATACTTGTAAAAACATAACCCTACCCCCTAAACTGGCTCTCGTCACATTTTGCCCTTCCGCTAGTCCAAGTGCTTGTTGTAGAAAACACACCAACTGTGAAAAGGGTGATAAAAGCATGAAACTTGGCACATATGTTCCTTATACGCTACTGCTCATTTTCACACGTGGCGTCATTTGCAACAGGCTCTTCTTAGCAACGGTTGCTGGGCAACTACCCGGCATCGGATTAATTCATATGACTTATATTATATGTGTTCTAACAAACTAAACTACGTCGTGTAACATGTTTATGGTGAACATATTTGTTGTCAGTTTTGACCTGACTGACAAATTGCCATATTACTTACTTACAAGGGGTGGCGGTTGCTAGGGACGCACACACAATCTAAAAATGCACATATGACTGATATTATGGTAGCTTTAACAAACTAAACTACACCTAATAGCACTGTTGTGTTGAAAGCAATTAGAATAGTTGTTGTTAGTGTTGAGATGGCTGAAAAAAATACCATATAATTCTTACTTATATGAGTGGTAACTGTTGCCAGGGTCATACCCGAAATACAAACATGCACATATGACTGATATTATGGTAGTATTAACGTTTTTATGGTGAAAACAATGGCTGAAAAAAATACCATATAATTCTTACTTATATGAGTGGTAACTGTTGCCAGGGTCATACCCGAAATACAAACATGCACATATGACTGATATTATGGTAGTATTAACGTTTTTATGGTGAAAACAATTATAAATGTTGTTAGTGTGAGACTAACAAGAATATGGGTACACTTATCCGTTGTGGTCCATCAGTTTAGATATCGGGAATTCAAAGTGAGAGTTGAAAAGTTGTTGCTTATATTTAATATGAGGCATGGCCATAATAGTTATATAAGCCATAGACCCAGACAGCTAGTTATATAATGTAAGTCGCGGACCAACTCTACTATATATGAAGAACATAGCTAGGGTCAGCCAACAATAGGTTAGCCATGGCCCTAGCCTACAATAGTTAGGTTAGGAACCCAGGCACATATATACTGACAGGACCCATGTCCATACATATAGGCTATGTACGTAGGATATGTATAGTCCACGAACCAGACCGCTTCATATAACCATACATGTATGATATCTATGATCATCACCATGACACTGTTACATGGTGCAAATAACCAAGTGCCCACAGATAGACCATGTACTAAGATACCATAGACCAAGTCCGATGCACAATAGATTAGTGCACCATGGATTCAGGAACCTATATATGGTATGAACATATGAGACAGTTTTATGACAGACCAACCTATATCTAGATATTGGACCGATGCCACATAGACGAAAGTTAAGGATGGGGGGGGGGCCCTTACAAATAGCCCATACACATATGGCACTGTAGGTTGGCCATGGACACATATCCATACGTGTAGGCCATGGACCAAGGCCGATATATGTATGCCATATTGAATTATACCCAGGCATAAGCAGGTGTCTGTCTATATGTAGGATATGGACCCACCCCTTGTACGTGATATATCTACACCAAAGACCCAGGCAAGTTTAAATAGTGTTAATACACAAGTGACTATAATGATGCATGCAGTGATACAGGTGCCTATATGTAGGACATGGACACATGTCCCTAAATAAAAGCTACGGCAACGGCGTTATCAATCATTTCATAGATTCACATATATGCGGGTAGGCCATGTACTGATCCACATATATAGGAGACACATGGAACCCATGCCTACGGGTAAGTCCATGCATGTGCATGGATCCACGTCTCTATACTATATGCATATCGTATACGTACGTACGTTTTCAGCCATTCGACCAACGCCCTATAGCATGAAGGTCCCTATCGATTGGTCGTGTGCACCACCATAGCTTGGCTGTGGACCCAGGCTCATATAGGTAGGAAATTGATACGGGCCACTATGGACAGTCCACGTATCCAGGCTGATTTAGTTATGACTTTATTACAAGACATTTATATGTAAAACATGAACCCATCCCACGAATGTACATGTGCCATGACTATCTAGGTTATAACCACAGCCATGCATACGCTATGGACCCATATGAACACCACATGTAGTGCAAATACACAATTGTCTATAGTTATGTACACATGACATGTACCCAGGCAAATCAATAGAACGAACCCTAAATAGTATATCATCGGCCCATGCCCCTTTCTATGACATGGACACAGTAGTTAAGACACGTCATTGGATGCTGTTCCTTAGTAACTCTGGGTTGGTAATGGGCCCATGGCTGCCCATGTAAATGGGTATTGGTCACCGGTTCCAAAGGGTAGTTCATGGTATCTCAATCTGAAATATATAGGCCACGCTCATGTACGAGCTCCCATAGACTTGTAAATTGTAAATGACTCATGACCATGTATTGACATATATGTAGTTATGGCATGGATATGAAAGAAACACAGTTAGTTCATACCGTATAGCAACTGGTATGCGGATTCTACCACACCGTGATAGAGTGTTCTGCGTGGATGCCATTGTCAAATGTAGTGCGAATGTCGGATTCCATGGAGGGGGGTTCAGGTGGTATCGACATAAATGTGGGTCAATATTTTTACATGTCTCATCGAAATGTATTCCAACAATCGAATCATGGAAGAAACAATAGTAAACTCCACACAGGTATGTGATTCTGATAAAACTAACTCAATAGTCTGTCAGTTTAAAGAAGATTTGTCAATGGTAGGTGGTTACCTAGCAACAATGAAACCTCAATACCAATTTGCCACACGAGAATGCGTCAGTACACAACACAACAACTTTTAGTTATGCATTATTGTCAATATAAGCATAATTTGGCATATTATGAAACAATTATATCATGCAAATTTCCCAAAACTCATACCATATCATGAAACAGTTATATCAGTTAAATTACCAGAAACTCATACATATGGTATGCTTTCAAATGTGGGTATGTCCATAGCAACCACTACACACCCGTTAGGTAACGAATGCGGCAACTTTACTGCCATGTTCACTCTAACAACAATTATAATAATTGTTTTCAATATAAAAATGTTACATGACGTAGTTTAGTTTGTTAAAACTACCATAATATCAGCCATGTGTGCATTTTTCGATGTCTGGTATGTCCCTAGCAACCGTTACCAGAAATATATAGTAATTTTAAAGTCGAACCCACACTAACAATAACGATTACAATTGTTTCACCATAAAATGATAATGACGTAGTTTATATTAGTTTGTCAAAACTATCATAATATCAGTCAGCTCGGCATTTTTCGATTTCGGGTATGTCCCTAGCAACCGTTACCACCCCTGTAAGTAAGAACTATGGTAATTTTCCAGCCAGATCTACTCGTACAACAACTAATATTACTTTTACCATAAAAATGCTGCATGACGTAGGTTAGATTGTTAAAACTGCCATAATATCAGTCATATTTGTATTTCTTAGAGGTGGGATAGTTGCCTAGCAACCGTTGTCAAGGACGGACCTGCCGCGACGTCTATACATCTGAAAATGATTAATAGTGTATAAGGAACCTATGTGCCAAGTTTCATAGTGTTATCACCATTTGTACAATTGTTACGTCAAACGCCAGGATTATTATGTGGTATTTTGCCTTTCAGATACTCAAAGCCATGGGGTACGTTTTAGGGGGTAGTATTATGTTTCCGGCTATAAAATCTTAAAGATGGTGATGGTTCGATATATCTCATCACTTTCCTGTTCTGAACTAACCACTCTTCTAGTATAATGGTTCATATTTTAGCTCATTGTCGTCTGAATATCTTTACTCTTTGTTAGGAAAATTTTGAATCACCATGCGATTTATATGCTCTCTTCGCCAATAAATGTCATCACAATTATGGAATATCGACTGTTAATAAGCTCTAGCACCAATTACGCATATCTATCGACACATGCTTCATGATGGACGGGTATGTGTGAAGATTGAGTCCATAAATTAGCCTACATATGACTGCATTCGCATATGGCCTAATGGAATTTCGTCAGAAATTGCACCATTGCGAAAAATCATGATATCTCAAAAAGCTCAACTCGGATTCTAGAGGACTTTTGCCAAGTTGTTCATAAACATGTTCTTATTAATCCCTGAAAAATTCAGCTTTCCGGGATTTTTTGCACTAGTGAAACCTAATGTGCCTGGACTATATAATATCAAATGGTTCGATGCATGGATCACACACGTGTATTACCGGGACACAGTGACGTAAGAGCTTAAATCCCGGAACACTGGAACTTCAGTATTATGTTAATTAGAATATAATTATGATATTCAATTTGTGGTGGGTTATTTCTGTTGACTGTGAGATAAACATGGTTGATAAGGGATGAACAAAATCTCTCAACATGAAAAGACACATTTAAAATGGAACCGTATGTGTTCTTGAATGTGTCTTTACCGAGAGTATAAGTGATAATGAAACTTAGAAAATTCGGTTTGGTTCCAGGGGCATGCAGTTAAGAGACCAGCCATGAGAACATACACACGAACTGTTCAAATATACCCGACAGTGTCCCAATATAACTCCATCTGACAAGTCACTGTTACCTGCCTTGGAACATGCACATGACTTTATAAAAATAGACCCGAGTGTGTCCCACGCAATACAAGTACGTACACCCAACCCCATGTCGCCACGTCCCTATACGTGTGACCAGTTTGAGAGCATGCACGTGACATATTCAAATAGACCCGACTGTGTTCCAGATAATATGAGTATACGTGCACCTCAACCCCCTGTTGCCGCGCCCCTGTGACCAGCCTTGATAACGTACACATGAAATGTCGAAATAGACCGACATTGTGCGATGCAATATAAGTACGTACATCCCAAACCCTCTATCGCCGCGTCCCTACACGTGACAAGTCTTGAGAACATCACATGAAGTGTTCACCGCGTCCCTACATGTGACCAGCCGTGAAAATATGCACATTACGTGTGCAATGCACTATAAGTACGCACACGAACACTCCTATATCATCACGTCCCTACAAGGCCGAGTATATATACATTAAAATTAACTTCCACAAAGGAGTGTTAGACACATAGTTGCAGCTGTAAACAAGCACAACATCTCAGAACAAATTGAAGCTGATAATCTGTCTCCATTGAACGCACACAAGAGATCATTGGCTGAAAAAGATGAACAGAACATGTCACTCCTACTATAAAGTAAATGTGATGGTTTCGTATTCACCATCGACATATCATTTGCAAGCCGTGCTTCGTGTTCCCCTCCGATGACCACGCACAACTCCATTTCGAATAAACTGTCCCTGGCTTTTGAAACAAGAACTGATACATTCACGCTTGTCAGTTTGTAATCAGCTGCTGATCAGCAAGTGACAACCTAACAGATTTCCCTAGTTCAGATTAACTCAATTGTAACAACGATAGTCGGTCGTGGGTTGTGCATATGTCACGTAATATATGTGTTATATCCCAGTATATGATTGGGACACCGTTTAACCGCCAGTCATACACGTTCAGCAATTCAAAATCCCTTTCAGCAGTTCAGCAGATTCTCACGAACGGAGTTTAAGTCAATTATAACGAAGTTGGTAGAGTATAGGTTGTGCCAATGACTTGTAATCGATATGGGTCAAGTACAGAGAGGGAACACCATTTGACCGACCTCCGCCACAGTTCAACAGTTCAAAATTACGTTCAGCACCTCGTCGGGTTCAGTTCAGCAGATTCTCCGGAACGCAGCTTAACCGATTTTAAATAAGACGGTCAGGTACGGGTTATACAAATTACTTGCAATGATGGATCATAGCCAAATAGAGGGGACTCAATTTGACGGACATCCACCCGGTTCAACAGTTCAACTCCCGTTCAGCATTTTATCGGTTACAGTTTAGCAGATTCCCCCGAACGCTGCTTAATTGATTTTTAATCCATATTTGTTTTTAATCCAGACTCTCCCTGAAGCTTTCGGAAAAGCTTGCATCTTACTCAACCCGATAGTATAATTAACAAACTGCGTGGTGTTTCCTCCACCATTAAACATACTAAATTAAGATACTGAACCCGAAACTTAACGAATTTTCAATATCCGTTGCGAAATACCAGAGTTATGGGCCATCAACATGCTTTATACCATTTTGTTCTAGATAACGATGGCATCAGACACGCCAAATTTCGTGACTTTCAGACAGAATTTGGGCATCCTTGGCAGGTGTGGTTAGTAGGCCTCAAATTTATCCCCATCAAATCGAACTGAACGGTTGGCTTGGGGAACTGGTGACTCAGTTTGTTAGTAACATGATGCATTGGGCTAACATAAACAACCCAGCACTGACACGCTTGATCGAACCATATGACAGAACACGTGCAATATATCTTAGGTCAAAATTACTATTCATGACTAAAAACAGAGCAGGAACAAACCTATATATATAGTACGCCCATTGGCTGTCGATAACATTGAAGTATATCTGATTTCGTGGATTTTAATGGACATCTAGTTATATTTGATCCAATATCAGGACTGGACAAAACCGGTCGCAAGCATGGCACAATTCGTTATTCCCATTAATATCTACCACCGTTATATTGTTAGGAGACATGTTTCCCTAAACAGGTGCTTCGGATAGCCAGGTGCATGGCACAGTATATTAGGCCAACATACGCTGCCCTGCGATTGCGAAGCATGTTCGAATCCGACCCCGATTTGTGATCCACGAAAATGAAATAAATTGATTTGTATATCTGGGCAAGTGTGTCAAATACGTTCTGGAAAGAGTATGTGATTTCTATGTGCAATGGATTTCTCGTGTAATTTTATTGCCGGTGTGGTCTCTCCTCCACAAACTAACAGCGTCGTGGTATGACTTAGCGGCTGAAAGCCCCTAAACGTCAATAAACCAAACAAACCTGTTCATCTGAATAGATATAGGTGCCTATATTGGCAGCAATTTTATGTAATTTATATTGAAATAAAATATAATTCAATATGAAACGATATACACAAATGTGCATACCAAAACAATAGCGCAGATGCATCACTTCTGCACAGGATATAACCTCATATCGGAAACTTCAGTCATGGCTGCCATCTTGGAAGCCATCTTCAATAAATAAGGGTTCCCATGGCTGCAGCATGGCATTGAGCTTGGGTTTAGATCATTTTATTTGCTAGAGATGAACACTAATAGAATGAGCTACAGTATGGACATGTAAGCCAGACATAGATAAAAGTTCGTCAATGTTTGAGATTTTTGGAGGGTTAAGTTTAGCGATAGTATGTCCATATGATTGCCCCACCCCCCCCCCCCCCCCGCCCCAAAGCTAAACAAAATTATATGTGTACTAATATGCCTAAAGTTACTTTTCAGATGAAAAGGATCCTAAAATTTCTTATCATTCAAGCTATGTGTGTTTTCATGATTAAATTGTTTGAAAAAACAAGACAGTCAATGACTGTGGGGTCGCTCACCAGACTGCAGACTGATAAGACTGGGACTGGAGACCACAACAGTCAGAACTTTTCATAACCACTTTAAAATAAGTAGATCTAAACAGCATATGTGGCCAAATTACCAACTGCATACTATTGATCACCCCCTCCCCCAGCTCAACAAGTCCCCTCCCGACTGGGCTCCAGACTCCCAAGTCTTAGGTTGGAATTACACAATTGACATCTCAAACTTTCTCAATTGTTGGAAATTTCCAATCTCACAAGCGCCTTTTTATAAAACCATTTAGACATGTTTGAAGCCCAATTATCAATGGACCCAAAACATCATACATGTATCTCAGATTAATCAGTCAGTTAGTTCCAAGGTAGAATGATGTTTTAATGAATTTGATATTTCAATGATTTTCTTAGACACAAAAGTGTTAATTCCCCATAGCCCCGTCATTTCTTAACATGTTGACCTCATGTTAACAAATCTGAATCTCAGTATCTAAAGGATCCTCCATACTATATGTAAGCTAAATAGTCCAACCTCTCTTGAGAAGACATTTTAAGAATTACTATAGAGACATACAGTTATGTCCCTGGTCCCACCCTATTTAACCTGGTGACCCCATCTGAATAAATTTGAATCCGAGACACCAAAGAACCCTTCATACTAAATTTCAATAAAATAGACCTGATGGTCCTTGTGAAGGAAGCATATTAAGAGGGAAACTGTCCTTCGCCCCTATTTTTCCAGGTGACCCCATTAAAAACAATCTGTATTGCAGTCAAACAAGAACATTCTATGCTAAATAAGCCAACTAGTTCTTGGCACTTCCAAACATATTTTAAGAATTACTATGTGGTGAAATAGTTATGTCTCTGGCACTGCCCTTATTCGACTTTGTGATGCCATTTTCACAAATCTGTCACCCAAGGTAATTTCATACCAAATATAAGCAAAATAGGCCATTTTATTCTTGCATAGAAGACATATAATGAATTACTATGGAGAGTAATGTAGCTGGCCTTGCACCTACTTGACATGGTGACCCTGATTAAACAAATCTGAATCACACATCACCAAAGGAGCCTCAATATTAAATGTGAGCTAAATAGAGCTGGTGGTTCTTTCAAATAACACTTTTCAAGTTTGCCAAATATGTTCTAGTGAAGTGGTGGATAGGGGAGAGTTAAATGTCCTGTTGAAAGATTTGAACAATACATATGATAGATTGATGTTGTAATTGGGAATTAATGACCTCTAGCAGATCTCCAGGAAATGTTTATAAAAATGTCAGATTTCACTTGCAATTTTTAATATTTTTTGGAGTTATGTCCCTGGCCCCGCCCACATTTGACCCAGTGACCTCATTTGAACAAATCATCTGAATGTGAGTCACCTAGGCAATATCACACCAAATATGAACCCATTCGGTCTTATGGTTCCATAGAAGTTTAAAGAATTGTTGACGGACGGATGGACGAGGAGCAATGACTATAGCTCCACCGGAGACTTCATCTCAGGTGAGCTAAAAACTACTGAAATTATAGAATGACTCTTCCCCCCCCCCCCCCTGGATCCCAGATTGCAACAGAATTCAAACTTTTTTAATGGAAGTGGAAGAACTCCATATTTAGTTATAGAGTTATTCCCCCTGCATTGAAAATAATATTGCTTTTTAGTGCAATCTAGATGACAAAACTCTTTGGCAACTCAACAAAAACAACATGTCCACAGTTTATTATACCGGATAAGTTGATAATACAATGTTTTGGAGCTTCCTCTTTCAAATGGTATATAATATGGCATATATTTTATATAATGTAATCTGGGGGTTACAAAATTAAGTAGTTAATTATTTTATATTCATTTTAGTCTAAATAATTAATTTTGAGAAAACAAATTACATCTCATTGAACAAATCTGCTAATTCCACCCCCCCCCCAACCCGTGGGGACATCCCTGCAAGAATAGGACATCTGTGATTTATTTGGATGTCTCTACATTTGCCTAACAATATTTCCTTAACCTTGAAAGCCAGTGCATTCTCTTAGGTGAGTTTACCTATGGGACACTCACATATATAAGACAATGCACTGGCATGATACTAGTACCTTGTTATAAAATAATAAATATTGGACAAATATTAAAACTAGGAGCTCCTTTCTCTTGATCAATGGTTTATTATTTTATATTCATTTTATTTTAGTATATGTAATTGGTTTTGGAAAAAAAATTACATCTCAATGAAAAAATCTGAGAAAATTGCCACTCCCCAAACAATGTGGAGACATCCCTGCGAGAATAGGACATGTGTGATTTATTTGGATGTCTGACTATATTGACCTAACAATATTTCCTTGATCTCCAGTGCATTCTCTTATATATATATAGGAGAATACACTGGTGCGGGGTCTTTTTTTTTTAGGGATTAAGGAAAGGGCCTCTCGGCCCTTTCGACAATCCCGGAGATAGCCACCCCAAACCACTCACCTCATGCAGGGTCTTTGCTGTACCAGCATAGCTATGGTCATGAAATGGTTAATACTAATACTAATAATAAAGGTGTAAACTGTCAAACAGTTAGAGTTGTATTTGAGATTGCTGTAAACACATAGGATTACATTCCATTCATGCACCTCTCTCTCTCTCTTAGCCAGGATAAATGTGGATATTGAGATAAAAGTTAATTACTTTATAATGACTGGACAAACAGCTGTGAGAAGTAAGGCTGGCAAGTTCCTGGCATGTCATAACTACAGCTGTAGAATGGGGTGAAATTTGCAGGGATCTGGTGTGGGGTGGCAGGGACATGCAGTGGTGGGGGGTTGTTGGGTGATGACTGGGAGGGGGTTGAGGGTGTGGTGTGTTTAAAAACAAATCAGATTAAATTGAAAAAATATTTATTTTTATTCTTCAATTTGAAATTAAATATTTTTTGTTTTCAAGTTAATTTTTTTGTTTTAAATTGAGCAAGGATTTAAATAAAAAAAAAATTTGAAGAGTTATGTCCCTGGGTCCTAGCTCTGCCCCTATTTGACCCAGTGACCCATTTGAACAAATCTGAACCCCAGTCACCAAAGGACCATCCATACCAAATATAAGCTAAATCGGTTAAATGGTTCAAAAGAAGAAGTCATTCTAAGAATTACTATGGAGGAAGAGTTATGGCCCTGGTTTCTCAACAAATCAACCTGGTGACCTCATTTTAACAAATCTTAATGTGAGTCACCTAGGGAACACCCACACCAAATATGAACCTATTTGGCCTTATAGTTCACGAAAAGAAGTCGTTCTAAGAATTACTATGGAAGAATAGAGTTATGGCCCTGCTTTCACAACTATTTCACCCAGTGACCTCATTTGAACAAATCTGAATGTGATTCACCTAGGGAACATCCACACCAAATATGAACCTGTTACGTCTTACGGTTCTGGAGGAGAAGATGATTCTTGACGGACGGACGGTACGACGAAGAGTGATGACTATAGCTCCACCGGAGACTTCGTCTCAGGTGAGCTAAAAAAGAGACTATTTTTGGCGAAAAATCCACTTTTATCGACCAGTGCATCGCGAGACGATGATTTCTGTCTCCCGTGATGTTATTCATGTTTGTGGATATCCGCTTGTGTTTAAAAATCAATTGCAAAGGCATTTTTTAAATTCTGTGTATATCAGCTGTGTATATAGGTATTGTGGGCAAAATCTCAAATGTAAACAATAAAAAAGATGTTGTTCGTGATGATGTTTATTTGCAATTTACAAAAATGCAGTGTCTAAAAGGTGTAAAAGCACTTCAAAATAAATATAAATGAAATGAATGTAAGTACACAGCATGACAAGGCCACAACAATCGATTTAAGACTCAAGACATAACAGATCTCTTGCAACAAAAAAAGTTACTAGAAATCTTTATATTTGTTGACACTTTTAAATAAAACATTCCAGAAACACCAGGCTACCATCCCCATTTTTATCACAAGTGAGATTCCAGGTGTTTTGGAGCCAAGCCTTGAAATAGTGTGTCTGTCATTTTCAGAATGAGGTCCCCAGAGCGTGAATTTAGTGATGCTACCCCCGCATAGCGGGCTAGCATCACCAAATTCACCCTCTTGGGACCCAATTCTGCTTACAACTCGGCAGATAGAGGTCCCCAGAGGGTGAATTTGGTGATGCTAGCCCACTATGCGGGATGGCATCACTAAATTCACCCTCTGGGGACCTCATTCTGCAAATGACAGGCACACTATTTCAAGGCTTGTTCATAAGTGAGATTCCAGTTGTTTTGGAGCTTATGCAGGATTCCGACTGCATAATACGCCGGATTCGGACAGCATAATACGACAGATTCCAACTGGATAACTGGATTCCATTTACATTATTTTTCAACAACTCAGTCGTTTTACTTCATATTTGCCACAAACACCCATAGAGATCATATTCCACCAGTACAAAACCTTGGAACATTTTGAAGTTTTGACTGGGAACCTTATAAAGTCGAAAAATAACGCGGGGAATATATTTCTTAGTTATACTCTGTTCCTTAATAATGTACTTCACTGAAGTGAAGGTCCCAACTCGACATTGCATGCATTTCTGTGACTTTTCTCAGCCGAAATCAAAATAAACATTAAATTATTTACCCAGGAGAAATTCCATAATTGCAAGCGACGCAAACCAAAATCACTTAGAGTCATTTAAATCATGAAATTTCGAGTTCGGACCTTCACCTAAAGTGAAGTACATTATTAAAGAATAGATAATAACTAAGAAATATATTCCCCACATAACTATTTTTCAACTTAATGTTCCCTGTCAAAACTTTAAAGTTCCAAGGATTTGTACTGGTGGATTATGATCTCTACGGGAGTTAGAGTAGAGATTCATGGCATGATCTAATTCGCCACAATCTTGCGCTTTCCAAATTAAGTAAAATTCATAGATATTAATAATAAGCTCACTATAAAAAATTACTGAAGTAACGGAATTTGTAAGTAACTGGTAGCAAGGGCCTATACCATCTCCACTTCTGTCGCAAGCCAGCAAATATTGTGTCTGTCATTTGCATAATGAGGTCCCCAGGAGGTGAATTTAATTATGCTATCCCGCAGTGGGCTAGCATCACCAAATTCACCCTCTGGAGACCTCATTCTGTTTGGGCCTCATCTTCTGGGAAGTATCAATAGTCACCAATTAACATTGTTTTAGTTACTTTTTCCCTTATGGGAAGTTTCTACATATCCTCTAATTTGCAGAAGAACAATTGGCGATTAATGGATGAACATCACCAACATCAACTGGGGAACTTCGATCTGATCCTTGGTCTCCCATAGCAGTTGAGGCCTAAGCACGGTGGTCCCCAGAGGGTGAATTTGATGATGTTAGCCCACCGTGCGGGGGTAGCGTCACTAAATTCATCCTCTGGGAACCTCTCTCTGCAAATGACAGGCAAACTATTGCAAGACTTGTAAATATTGTCACTTCACAATCCTAATTCATTTTCCATTGCTATCCCCCCATTATCCCATATCCTTTCTGAATACCGGTAGTAATATCAACTTCAATATAATCCTTTGAAATAATTTAATAACTTATATATTTTCAAGGGAAAGATAATATTTGAACAGCACAATTCTAAGATGTGGTATTAAAGGCCCACTTAATTTTCGAACCCCCAGATCACAATATATAAAATACAGTAATGCTCTAAGTAATCGAGTTCTTAACCACAGCAGAATTATGGGTAACTTTTCAGGATTTAGTTGGAAATATGGCTTGTTGCCATTCATCGGAAAGCTCTCCCCGAGAGCTTTCCGATGAATGGCAACAAGCCATATTTCCGACTAAATCCTGAAAAATGAATGGCAACAAGCCATATTTCCGACTAAATCCTGAAAAGATACCCATAATTCTGCTGTGGTTAAGAAGTCAATTACTTAGAGCATTACTGTATATGCCATATTATATACATTTGAAAGTAATCGATGTAATAAATTGTGAGCATGTTGTTTCTATTGAGATATCAACAAGTGTTCTGTGCTAAAGTTACTGCACAAAGTCGATTATTTTCATTGGAAGAGGAATAACTCTATATCTTTAATGGAGTTATTTCCCTTCCATTGGAAATAAATATATAGTTTGAATTATGTTTCATTCTGGGAGTTGTAACAGGGGAAATGTTCGTATGATTTCAGCTATTTTCTATCAGTGACTCGAAAATTAAATGGGCCTTTAATTGTAATTGTGTGTCAAAACTGTAATGCGTCATCTGAAACTATGAAATTGATGATAGATATACATCAACCTTGTTTTGCATATATTTTGTGGATGCCTCAAACTTGCAACTGATTGAATATACTGAGCACCACTGTAACAGGTTGGGAATTTAACCCATTCTTCACTAAATACTCATTGACGAGTAGTTACCTTAGAAGATAATAAATTCAACAAACATCGACTCATTGACCAATGATTCAGATAATTATTTGAACATTTCCCACCAATGAACAGGAATCCTTCTACACTTGTATTACATGTATCTCTTTGTCTGCCTGACACCTGCTTATATTTTCGGAACATCCCTGCAGATGAATAATAAACCATTCCAAGGTATACTTTTATAAATGAATGGGATAATCCATTGAGTAATGCTGAATGCATCAAATCGGTCACAAATGTAACTAGCCTTTCAAGGGCAATCACATTCGTAGCCAGGTTTGATATTCATGTGCGTCTAATGAACGAGTCTTATTGTTTGGCTAATCATATGCTTGAGTATATGAATGAAAAACAACTGACATTTATAAGGGAAGAAATACTGCAATGCCTTAAGTAATCGACTCCTTAAACACAGCAGAATTATGGGTAACTTTTTAGGATTTAGTCGGAAATATGGCAACATAATTCTGCTGTGTTTAACCCTTTACCCAACAAACTGGCCAAAAACGCCCAAATAAAGCTTCAACAGCCTAAAATATCTTCTGTCTGTCTCAATAAAACCATACAAATATGGATATCATTGGAACCGGCTCATTGACCACATTGTGATGGTTACAGTTATGCCCTGTGCCAATGCATTGGCCTAAAAAAAATCTTTTTTTAACACTTTTTACCATTTTTTCTTACATTCTTTAACAATTTTATAATTTTTAATGTGTTAAGCCAATGCATTCTCTTATATATGCGAGGCGACCTATGGTCGACTCGCATATATAAGAGAATGCATTGGCACAGGGCCCTTATGTTGGGTAAAGGGTTAAGGAGTCGATTACTTAGGGCATTACTGTAAGTTAAATATTAGTTAATCATTTATATACCTAAGGTTTTCGTCCATTGTCATGAAATTGCTTGAGTTCTCTTCCTATAACTACTTAAATGAACTCAGTTTTGGAGCATGACGTTGCCATTTTATTCGCATTTTCACATGATGACATCAAATAGTGCATCACAAAAGAACTGGATTTGAAAAGCTGGCAACGTTTTGTGATTTAACCTTTTCAGTGCCAAGTCCGATTTTTGTATCAACCCATATTTCCTTGATTATTTTTCAAATTTATTGATTATAATAATGTGATACATTGATGGAAATCGGACTTGGCACTGAAAGGGTTAATATGAGTTAAATAATAATAGAAACACAGAACACCTGATGGATGATGATAGTGACACTGATAAAGTAGAAGTCGGACTTTCACAGTTTACACGCTACCAACTGTAAGCGCCTTATTAAATTAATACACTGAGGATTCAATTTCCACTAATTTTCTGATATGGATCATGTGTTGAGAAGAAATGATGACAGATGATGTGAAGAATGAATATATACAGTGAACTTTCTGGATGATATGTAAAATGGATTATGGACTGGGGGGGGGGGGGGGGGGGGGGGGGGGGCTGGTCAAAGCACTTCAAGATGAACCAATACATCAGGGCTTAACACTTAAGGGCTTGACGGGAGCAGCTTTGGTGCAGCATTAAAGACCTTGTAAGCCATTGCATTCTCTTATATACGCGAGTCTCCCATAGAGAGCCTTGCATATATAAGAGAATGCACTGGCTTACAATGTCAAGGTAAATATTGCTGTGCCAATGTATTCTCTTATATATGCGAGGCTCCCTTTGGGAAACTCGCATATATAAGAGCATGCACTGGCACAGGGTTTTAACCCTTTACCCAACAAACCGGCCAAAACCAGCCAAATAAAGCTTCAACAGCCTAAAATATCTTCGGTCTGTCTCAATAGAACCATACAAATATGGATATCATTGGAACCGGCTCCTTGACCACATTGTGATAGTTACAGTTATGCCCTGTGCCAATGCATTCTCTTATATATGCGAGTCGACCATAGGTCGCCTCGCATATATAAGAGAATGCATTGGCCTAAAAAAAAACTTTTTTTAACACTTTTTACCATTTTTTCTTACATTCTTTAACAATTTTATAATTTTTAATGTGTTAAGCCAATGCATTCTCTTATATATGCGAGGCGACCTATGGTCGACTCGCATATATAAGAGAATGCATTGGCACAGGGCCGTTCTGTTGGGTAAAGGGTTAAATTTCAGGAAGCTCCAGTCATGTACATCACAATATTCACCCTTTGGGAACATCAATCTGAGTCTATGTCTCTCATAGCAGATGAGGCCATGCAGAATGAGGTCCTAAGAGGTTAAATTCGTTGATGCTAGCTATGTGGGATAGCATCACCAAATTCACCCTCTGGGGACCTCGTTCTGCAAAGACAGGCACACTAAACTCATACTTGGTTATCTTATCATTTTATACCCCGCAATATACAGGAAAATATCTAGAAAGAGAGTCCATAACTATATCTGACTCAACGTTATCTTCACAATAAATTATGGCATGAGTAACTCAGTTTTCAACAGGAGACTCTCTAATCTAGGACTGAGTCAGCCTTCCACATGAATATTCCAGTGCTTTGAGCAACTTAGTTTAAGAGTCGCTCAGTGTCCTGCACGAACATCAAGCCTTGAAATAGGGTATCTGTCATTTGCAGAATGAGGTCCCCAGAGGGTGAATTTAGTGATGCTACCCCGCATAGCGGGCTAGCATCATCAAATTCACCCTCTGGGAACCTCATTCTGCTGAGGTGTAAGCAGAATGAGGTCCCCAGAGGGTGAATTTGGTTATGTTGAAATTATTATCTGAACATTTCCCTCCAAAAAATATACTTTTATTATTTGTTATCTGCTTATTTTTTGCTGAACACCCCTCCAAATGAATTATAGACCATTCCAATGTATAATTTTATAACTGAATGGGAGAATTGATTTAGTATAGAGAGGGTTATGAATAACACAGAGTTCAGTGCTCCATCGTCTCGCTATCTTGTATGTTGGTTTTCTCCTGACTAGAGTTCTCAGGCTTTGGTGGAGCTGGCGAGTCTGAAAAAAATATTCAATTTGTTAAAAGCTAATATTATCAAGCAGCATGCACGGACTGATGGTTGCTAACCCATGGTAATAGCTCAAACTTGACAAAGTTAAGCTAAAAATGTTCAGAAAATGTCAAATAATATGTTGATTTTATTGCAACAAAATATTAATTTTTAAATCCAAGATCGCAGCATGCTGGTGGCCATGTTTTTTGGCCGGATGACCCCAAAATGACTCGTTCCCATCTACATGTCAATGTCAACAGCTATGACAAATTTCAAAATGATCCAACCACAGGTATGACATGTAGCCCTTGCTAAAGGAAATTGTTGATGAATCACACATGCACACATACACACACACGCACACAGACAACAGATTCCAAGCCATGGCAATTGACCTTCAAAAACTATCACTTACCACTTTTCTATCCATCCAGAAAATAAAAAAAACACATTTTCTGTAATAAAATTCTCCTATGCAACAAAATAGACTGATATGTTTCCATTGATAGCCATCTCCCCTGACACACCACACAATCAGTCATTGATAGCCATCCCCCCTGACACACCACACAAGAATTAAGTGCTATTAAAGGTACTCAATCCGATTTGAAGGTCCCCATATCATCAGATTCTAACAATTTTTTATGAAATGCCACTTCAGTTATCAGAATTGATAATTGTCCAAAAATAATGCTAACCAGTCAACTATAGTATAAAATTTCCCAAAATATCCGTCACAAAAGCCACTTGAGTTTAGAGTCATCCATCTTCATTTGCAATTTGATCCGAGACCGTCTTCTCATCGACATTTTACCAGGCCACTAAATGGTACCAGTGGTGAAAAATAATAGATTTAAAAAATTTATATCTGATCACTCTAGCTTTGATGGTCAACTCGAATAAAATATTTGTAACCCCTGAAGCGAAAGAAATAGTAATTTGCGGCGTTAATTCGGATTATGCATCTTTAACTGCAGAAAGGTTCCAATCTCTAATTATAATTATATGTGGATAGGATAGAATGAAACTCACCTTTCTTTTCCTGTGACAATACTGTTTTCTCTTCACTAGAAATGAAAAATGATTCAAATGAGTAAGGAAATACAGTAATGCCCTAAATAATCGACTCCTTAAGTTAACCACAGCAGAACTATGGGTAACTTTTCAGGATTTAGTCAGAAATATGGCTTGTTTCAACAAACCATATTTCCGACATATTTCCAACTAAATCCTGAAAAAGTAACCATAATTCTACTGTGGTTAAGGAGTCGATTATTTAGGGCATTACTGTACAAGAGTTATGCATCAGAGATACTGTGCAAGCCTTGAAATAGTGTGTCTGGCATTTGCAGAATGAAGTCGACAGAGGATGGATTTAGTGACGCTACCCTGCACAGCAGGCTAGCATCACTAAATTCACCCTCTGGGATACTCGCATATATAAGAGAATGCACTGGCTTACAATGTCATGGTAAATATTGTTGAGCCAATGTATTCTCTTATATATGGCTATGGGAGGGATAATACAACAGCTTCGAAATTGACATTTTTCTTCTAAGCCATTGCTTTAGAATTGCACGAAATTCTATATTTGGTTCTATGGCTTTTTCTACGACATCGTCTTTTGCCGTAGCTAATTTCGAGGGCTGATACAACATATCACATTGAATAATAGATAGAAAACTATATAACTTGAAACCTAACTTACACTTTTTCTGTGGGTGGTTTTTCTTCCGTTTCCTTTTTTATTTCTTTCTTCTCTTCTTTTGGATCTGTAAAGTTAATGCGTTCTTAATGAAAGTTCATGTACTAACTCAATTTGTATAAATTCCTTCTTTACTAAATACTTATTGACGAGCAGTTGCCATTGGAAATGTTCAGATAATAAGTTCAACAAACGACCATGTGTCGCTTGTTAAATTTATTATCTGAACATTTCCCACCAATTAATTGGAATCTTTCTGTATTTGTATTACACACAAAAAATTAGAGTTTCCGATCAGCCAAGGAAATGATTTTATTTTATTTTTCATACAGAGGTCATAAAGAAAGAAACGGGTTCCTGGGTACATTGGTTATTATACAGCATATACCTTTATCCCACACAATTTTCAGGTCATCTTAGCCTGCCATTGAGGTGTAAGAGAAATGTTTAAAATATATCACTGTCATTTAAACTTTAGTTTTTTAATAAAAATCCGAACAAAATGGACAGGATACATGTTATACACCTTATTTAGGATAAGTTAAGCGATATTTAGATACGTATGGAGCTAACTTAATTGTATATTTCAGCTGGTCTTTTAAAAAAACTCCAACCAGGTCCATTTTTTCCAACCAGCCCTGCAAACCTGAAACAAATGTTCTTCTGTTTGTCGCCTGATAAATCACGTTTGTTGTATGCATTGCATTTCATCTTAAAGAATGTAAGAAAAAATGATAAAAATGATAAAATTGTTAAAGAATATCAGAAAAAAATGATAAAGAATGTAAGTAAAATTTATCAAAAATTGTTAGGCCAATGCATTCTCTTATATGTGGGAGGCGACCTATGGTCGACTCGCATATATAAGAGAATGCATTGGGCGACTCGCATATATAAGAGAATGCATTGGCACAGGGTCTTTTTTATCTGAATCCACAAACTTGTTGTACTTGGTCATGATGTCTAAAACATCTGAACTCTATGATGTGGCCATTGTCAACTTTAGGGTCATAACTCCTTCATTTCGGCCATGCTCTTGATTGCCAAATAACAGCACAGGGTGGAATAGCAGTACATGGTGGGAAATTTTGCAATACTAAATAACAGTACATGGTGGAATAACAATACAGGGTTGAACTGCTTTGGAATTTTCATTCGCGACATTCCGGAATTAATTTTACATACTGTTCCACTCACGCAGTGTTTTCGTTTCAGTTATGATGTCATTTGTTTCTCCAATCTCGACATTCACGTTCCCATTTTTCACTCCCATTGAAGATTGATTGATTGTTTTTTAAATTTTCACGCGCAAAAATGAATAAACGCACATGGCCAAATAACGACCATACAGGTGGGAAATTTATCAGCAAATTAATAAACGTACATCTATACTTATTTGGCACTTGAGAGTATAGCATTTGGCAGTTGCTGAGAGTATTTTATAGCAAAAAAATTTCAATTGACAGAACAAAAATTGGCAAAAGTTAATTTTGGGCCAGCGCACCCTGTCTCCAATGTATAATTTAACCTGAACCATGACTGGAGGTTCCTGAAATTAAGCGAAAAACCTGTGCTAATGCATTCTCTTATATGCGAGTCTAGCATAAAAAAACCTGTGCTAATGCATTCTCTTATATGTGAGTCTAGCATAAAAAACCTGTGCTAATGCATTCTCTTATATGCGAGTCTAGCATAAAAAACCTGTGCTAATGCATTCTCTTATATGCGAGTCTAGCATAAAGAGCCTAGCATATATAAGAGAATACATTGGCCTAACAGTATTTACCTTGACCTTGCAAGCCAGTGCATTCTCTTATATATGCGAGGCTCTTTATGGGAGACTCGCATATATATAAGAGAATGCACTGGTACAGGATCATTAAGGCTCAACCAGCGCAGCTCCCATCATGAAAGGGTTAAGATTGAATGAGAGAATCTACTAACCCGCTTTCTTCTCATCCTCTGTCCGTATTCGCTTTGCTTTAGGTTTGTAGTCGATGCGCTCTCTTCTGTCACCTTCGTCCTCGCTGTCCGAGAATTCCTCGTCGCATGTTATCCTCTTGTCACTGGCTCTGACTGAAAATGATAGAACCTACAGTGAAGTATAGGAATCTACAGTGAAAGAACAAAACGCGATTTCATTGTAGCTCCCAAGATATAGATACGATGATTTTGTTACAATGATTTTGTTACAATGATTTTGATACAATGATTTTGATACGATGATTTTGTTACGATGATTTTGATATGATGATTTTGTTACGATGATTTTGTTACGATGATTTTGATACGATGATTTTGTTACGATGATTTTGATACGATGATATATATACGATGATTTTGATACGATGATCTTGATACGATGATATAGATACGATGATTTTGTTACGATGATTTTGTTACGGTAATTTTCCGTTATTTTATTAGCAAGCATGTAATAAACTCCTTTTCTAACAAACTTACTTGATATTCTCTCATCGGGATTTTCTTTTTCTTCATCGTCACTTTCATCATTAACGGCATCCTCCGGAATAGCTGAAATTTTAACATTCAAAATCAGTTGCTTTATTCCTGCATATGATGGATATTCTGCTAAGATTTAAAGATGCTATTATCCGAATTAACGCTCCCAAATTACTATTGCTTTGGCTTTTGGTGTAAAAAAATATTTGAATCGAGTCGAGGAACCCCCCCATCAAAGCTCAGTAATCAGATATCGATTTTTGAAGTTTGTTATTTCTCGAGATGTGCAATTATTTCTGGCCCAGAAAAGAGTGGTCAAACCGATTCTTGGACAAAATTGCGGATGAAGATGGATATCTCTAAGTGGTAATAAGGCCAAATTTTGTGCTACTCAAGTGATAGTACGGCCATATTTCATTGAACAAAATGTTGATAAACACGTTTTGGGAAATTATATACCATAGTAGACAGCGGTTAGCATTATTTTGTTGCAATTTATCGATTCTGACAACTAAAGTGTATTTTGATGAAATGTTGTTGTTGTATCTTGATGATATGGGGACCGTCTGATCGGATTGAGTACCTTTAATTACCAACTAAGGCCACAGAAATTATATTAGTTGATTTACAAACATCAGAAAAAAATCTCTTGATGGAGAAGAGAGAAAAAGAAAGAAAAAACCCAGACAGGTCATGACATATCGATTTGTGATTAACCCTTTACCCAACAGAAGGGCCCTGTGCCAATGCATTCTCTTATATATGCGAGTCGACCATAGGTCGCCTCGCATATATAAGAGAATGCATTGGCTTAACTCATTAAAAATTATAAAATTGTTAAAGAATGTAAGAAAAAATAGTAAAAAGTGTTAAAAAAAGATTTTTTTTAGGCCAATGCATTCTCTTATATATGCGAGGCGACCTATGGTCGACTCGCATATATAAGAGAATGCATTGGCACAGGGCATAACTGTAACTATCACAATGTGGTCAAGGAGCCGATTCCAATGATATCCATATTTGTATGGTTCTATTGAGACAGACCGAAGATATTTTAGGCTGTTGAAGCTTTATTTGGCCGGTTTTGGCCGGTTTGTTGGGTAAAGGGTTAAACTGTTGAATGCAAATCTCATATAATCACTAGAAATTATTTACTGCAAATAAAAATGAAGAAAACCAGCAAATTGACCTCAATTATTCTCATTTCCCCCGTTTCCCCATGCTATTATGACTGCTAGAACGGTTTGGTGACACCATGGGCAAAAAAAGTTTTATTTTGGACTTTCAGTGAAAAAGTTGTTGGTAGGTTCGTAAACCAATATTGAAGTTCCCCAGTTGAATTTGAAGTCATCTTGATTATGCATTTTATCATCGACAAATTAGGGGATATAGAAACTGAACAAAAAGGAAAAAGTAACTAAAATCAATGTTTAATAATTTGAGACTAGAGATGCTTCCCAGAAGATGAGGCCTAAGCAGAATGAGGCAAATGTCAGACACACTATATCCAGGTTTTGGAACCTTGATATACTGACCACTGGAACATAACAATGAAATATATGTTCACATACCTTGCATTTGAACTCCTGGAGCATGCGGCAACATCCTAAGATTCTCAAACAACCTTGTTCTAAAAGAAACAGGATACCAGATATTATTAACTACCCCATGATTTTATTGGGAGCAAAAACTTAAGACTGGGCTTATCTTTGATGGTGGAACTACTGACGGGTGTATACAGACGTTGTACATGTTGTACATCATAAAATATTTTGGAATTTTACACCTGTCATTTTGTCCTGTTCTATGCACTTCCATGCACAGCATCACTTTGTCCTACCAGTATCATAGTAACACAGCTGGACCAACCAGTATCATAGCAACCCTGATGGACCAACCAGTATCATATCAACCCAGCTGGACCAACCAGTATCATTGCAACCCAGCTGGACCAACCAGTATCATAGCAACCCAGCTGGACCAACCAGTATCATATCAACCCAGCTGGACCAACCAGTATCATTGCAACCCAGCTGGACCAACCAGTATCATAGCAACCCAGCTGGACCAACCAGTATCATAGCAACCCAGCTGGACCAACCAGCATCAGAGCCAATTAGCAGGACCACTTAACCATGGGTGTTAAATTGTTTCCTCACTACTTTCTAAGATGGAGGTTGGTCAGCACCCTGAACGGGAGGACTTTCAAGACGAACTACTCTCATAATTAGGGGATGTTTACGTTTCTATGGCAATGTCAGGGATCTGTGATTGCTTTTCGCCTGATCGCATTCATGTGTGGGTAATATTCCAACATAAAATAACACCGCGAAGGTATTCGATAGATATTCGCCACTGATTGTTGAATCGAATCAGAATCAAATACTAAGGTGAATTGAATATTGTTTCAAATACCGAATATTCACAGGCAGGGTCCGCGCTGGACCAAAATTTACGTTTGCCAAATAATTTTCCAAATGAAAATATTTTTTGCCAAATTATTTTAGCAATTGCCAAATGCTATCCCCGATAGTATCTTTTTCTGCAACCTTAAGTCTTATATTTCGACATTCGCTGTTTGAACAACTTTTGATATCGATAGCAAAACAGTTAGTTAATAATTAATTATAGTCGCATCTCCATTGTGGTTTATCATACAACAATAAGCCAATCACCGAACAATACAATGGTAGAATGGTTTCTCCATCAGAAGGGCATGTCACAGGAGGATTAGTAATCCCTCCAACCATCAGTACTAATGCTATGAGATTAACTGCATCTTAATAGAGGTGTACACTTTCCCTAAACCTTATAAAACACCACTAATATAATTAAGTTGTAAGAGCTTCATAAAATTAATGGTATTGATTGACCAGTTTTTTTTTCAAATTGCTTGAGGAATTGAAAAGTGACTTGCCAAAACTTTTGCCAAATGAAAATATTTGTTTGCCAAATGTGAATTATTTTTGCCATTGGCAAATTTGGCAAGTGGCAGCGCGAACCCTGGTGACAACCCGCTAATAGATCCCGGAATAATAACCGAATGGTACCGTAACCCCACCAGTGACCGTTCCGATTACGTGGTCATTGCTAAGGTGAATCGAATACAGAATATTCACAGGACCCTAATAAAAGTATACATTGGAATAATAGTCTATTATTCATCTGGAGGGATGTTCAGGAAACATGAGCAGACGACGGATAATAGAAAGTGCAGAATGAATCCTATCCATTAGAGAGAAATGTTCAGATAATAAGTTGAACTTTTTATCTGAACAATTCCAACGGGATAACTATTCATCAATTTAAATATTTAGTGTAGAAAGGGTTAAGATATTTTTTCATAATTGTCACTCATCAATTTTGACTCAAAACCAAATTTAATTTGTGTTTCGATTTAACCAAATACTCTCCCTTACGAAATGATAAAGGCCCACTTAATTTTCGAACCCCCAGATCACATTGCATAAAATATATGCCATATATACCATTTGAAAGAGGAAGGTCCAAAACATGGTATTTTCTAATTATATGATGTAATAAATTGTGAACATGTTGTTTTTGTTGAGATATCAACGTCTAAAGTTTCTGCACAAAGTCGATTATTTTCAATGGAAAAGGAATAACTCTATATATTTAGATATAGAGTTATTCTTCTTCCATTGAAAATAAACTACAGTTTGAATTCTGTGGCATTCTGGGAGCCATAACGGGGGAAATAATTTTATGATTTCAGCTATTTTCTATTACTCTATGGGTATCTTCTGAGACAGACATTCCAAATGGTGATGAATTATAGTATTTCAATATTATTTTATGCCATAGATTGTTATTAAAACTGTATATCAAGGCACTATAAAAAACATAATAGGTGACTCGAAACGTAAGTGGGCCTTTAACATAATAAATTGAACTTATTATCTGAACATTTCCCACCAATGAATAATAGTCAATTTGCTCTTGCAGTATCTGTTTTTTTCTGTCTGTCATGTGCTTTTATTATCTGAACACCCCTCCAGATGAATAACAGACTATTCCAATATATGTACTATTATAACTGGATTGGAGAATCCATTTAGTAAAGAAAGGGTAATAATTAAACACATGTTGAGGGCCATACTCACTTGATTTTGTCGAGATATTCTGTGTTATTTTGATTGGCCATGTTTGATGGACTGATGTGCAGCTTGAAGTCCGGGCCATAGTACTCGAAGTAGTCGTTATACGGCAGCTCTGTAAATAACAGTCACACACAATGTTAGTTTTGTCATAAAGATAAGAGGTTGCCCCTCAGGTGAAGCCATACCCACCATGGCACCAAATTGAAAAGTTGGCAGTACTGAACCCAAATTTATAATACACAAAGGGTAAATAACACGGAAAGCAAAAATTTTAACATCACAATTCAAATGGTACCGATTTAGTATGACACTGTGTTTTTGAATAATTTATGTGAAATAAGATTTCACTCCATGGAACGCAACAAACGCAACCTCCATTTCTTATACTTACACTCAATTCGCAATGTGAAAGAACATTTAGTGCCCGATTTGCACGATATTCTGCTATCACATTGGAAGTTGAGTCCATACTATATGAAAACAAGTTAGGGCCTGCGGACAACATCATATGACGTGATTTCAACCAACCAACGTCCTCCATTAAGGTTTGACATTGCGATTTAATGTAGGAGTGTCAATATAATGGAACAAAGAGTTCTCAAAATAAAATACATTCAGAAAAGATGGCCAATGAAATTAATACTGGATAGTGCCAATAACATACCATTGGCAATTTCTACTCCTAGTGCAATTGACGTTTCATATGTCCAAGCTCTCGCAACATTTCTTATGGTGTAGCCTCCTCCACCCAATAATAATAGTGGAAGATTCCATTTCTTCATGTATTCAACACATTTCCCATGACCTGAAATAAACGTAAAGTATTATTCCATTTCTTCATAAACACAATAAAACTTTTATACTCGTATTTAAATTCATGCATTACTATTCGCGCACCTTGTATTCACAAACCATGCTGTGCGAATTCAAAACTGGCCCAAATATTTTCGTAAAAAGATTTGTATCTGGTGACAGTTTCAGTTCTTAATTGTTCCTGAAGGTACATGACAGTATATTAAAAACCTTGCATCACAATGAAAATTTACATCAAGAAGATTATAACTGCATTAAGATTTTGTTGGTTATATGCTCCAATTATCAAAATCACTATAATATTCAAATAGTTCTGGACATCATCGAAATGAGCTTGAAAGAAGTAAAACAACAACTGTGTAGGTGGCTGACTTTAGAGAAAACAACATTTGGCTGTGTGCATTTCCAATTGTTGGGTTGACATATGTGACCCGCCATATCAAATCCAGTCGTAAGTCGGGATTTTTTTTACCCTGTGCCATTGCATTCTCTTATATATGCGAGTCGACCATAGGTCGCCTCGCATATATAAGAGAATGCATTGGCCTAACAATTTTTTACAATTTTAATAATTTTTTCTTGTATTCTTTAACAATTTTATAATTTCACTCATACAGAGCCCCAGACAAACATGAGCAGACGACACTCTTCTATATATGTGTGGGGCTCCCTGCAGGGTAATGGATGTTTTTGATTTTATGTCCTAAAAATTGTAAGAAACATTTAAAAAAAAATGATAAAAAAATTGTTAGGCCAATGCATTCTCTTATATATGCGAGCCAACCTATGGTCGACTCGCATATATAAGCGAAAGCATTGGCACAGGGTAAAAAAAATCCCGACTTACGATCGGATTTGATATGGCGGGTCACATATTTATAGATGCATAATCAGAATTAACGCTCGCAAATTACTATTTCCTTGGCTTGGGGGGTTCCAAAATATTTGATTCGAGTCAAGGAACCCACCCATCAAGGTTCAGAGTGATCAGATATCGATTTTTTAAATCTATTATTTTTCACCATCGATAATCTTTTAGTGGCCCAGTAAAAGGTCGACGAGAAGACAGTCTCGGATCAAATTGCAGATGAAGATGGATAACTCTAAAATCAAGTGGCTTTTTTGTACAGATATTCCAAAAACCAAATTTTTTGAAATGCCACTTCAGTTATCATAATCGATTAATTACCCAAAAATAATGCTATCCACAGTCAAACTCTCGTATAAAATTTCCCAAAACCTGTTATTTATCAACATTTTGTTCAATGAAATTTGGCTGGTTTGTCAAATATCTCGACACACAAAAGCCACTTGATTTTAGAGTTATCCATCTTCATCTGCAATTTGGTCAGAGACCGTCTTCTCGTCGACATTTTTACCAGGCCACTAAAAAGTACTGGTGGTGAAAAATAATAGATTACAAAAATCCATATCTGATCACTCTGGGCTTTGATGGTTGGGTTCCTCGACTAAAATCAAATATATTTTACCCCCGAAGCCAAAGAAATAGTTATTTGCGAGCGTTAATTCGGATTATGCATCTTTTATAAAATTTTATCTTGTTTCAGATGAAGGCCTTGGGCAGACCTGAGAATATTCTGTTGGACATTTGTAGAATGAGGTCCTCAGAGGGGGAATTTAGAGACGCTACCCTGCACAGCGGGCAATACCAAATTCATCCTCTGGGGATCTCATTCTGTATGGCCTCATATGTTATATGTGATTTAAGTGTTCCCAGATGGTGAATGTTGTGATGTGCACCCATTGGGAACCTTGATTATGCAATGTGTCGCCTGCCAATTTGGGGGTGAAGAGAAAACTAAAATGAAAAAGAATCTTTGTGAAGAAGATTCCAAGAAACTAAAACACTTGTTAATATGACAATCAAGATAGTTTCCAGAGAAGATGAGGCTTAACCCTTTCAGTGCCAGGTCCGATTTTTGTATCAACCCATATACCCTGTGGCAATGCATTCTCTTATATATGCGAGTCGACCATAGGTCGCCTCGCATATATAAGCGAATGCATTGGCCTAACAATTTTTCATCATTTGTTATTATTTTTTACAATTTTTTACAATTTTAATAATTTTTTCTTATATTCTTTAACAGACTTATTTTGTAGGTTTAGTGCCAGGGAATTTTACGTTTTTCATCGGCATCAAAATTATTACTATGAATACTTGGTAATAGTTTTGAGTTATAACATGCCCCTAAGGTTTTATCCAGTTTGTTTTTAAATTCGCTATAGCATGCTTAAGCATACCCAAAAAAACTTCAACCCAAAATTTTTGTTTTTTATTTTTTATTTTTTTTAGGGCCGATTTTACCTGCTCTACATGTATACCTTTGAGGGTGATTTGTGAGGAGCCCTGCTCTACATGTATACCTTTGAGGGTGATTTATGAGAAGCCCTGCTCTACATGTATACCTTTGAGGGTGAGATTGAAGCATCCGAGCCTATCTCCTGACAGTGAGTCGGCTCCACACTGTAGAACCACAGCACTCGGCTGGTACATCTCCATCACCTTCGTCATCACCTAAAAGGGAATCCATGATAAAAATATATCTCTGTGTGAACTTAGTAATCACACGAAAGGGAATCCATGGACAGACAGACAAGCGGATGCCAATATACCCCCACCCTATAACTTTGTTACAAGGTAACAAGCAAGACGTCGACTCAATTATTAAATAAATAAATCCTGAAATCTGCCAGATGATTATTCAAAACAAATCACTAATTTATCGCCACAAACAGCAGAAATATAATGATCAAGCCTTGAAATAGAGTGTCTGTCATTTGCAGAATGAGGTCCCCAGAGGGTGAATTTAGTGATGCTACCCCGCATAGTGGGCTAGCATCACCAAATTCACCCTCTGAAACCTCATACTGCTGAGGTGTAAGCAGAATGAGGTCCCCAGAGGGTGAATTTGGTGATGCTAGCCTGCTATGCGGGTAGCATCACTAAATTCACTCTCTGGGGACCTCATTCTGCAGAAATATAACGATCCATTCAAATAATGAACAATCTTCAAGAAAAAGGTACCCAACTCATTGTAGCGACCCTTTGATGATGCCGACAGGCCGCCACAATATTTAGTATTGTGTAACAATTATGCTCTGGTGAAGAACTGAGCACGCACAGCGTCTTTCATGATTAATCAGAATTTTTTTCTCCAAAGTCACTCTTTTGTAACACTGTATCGGTATGTTGTTCAAACACCATGATTCATTTGAAACTTCAAATTATGTCTACATAACCGGGGAGCATTATTCAACTTGTAGGCGTAACGCCAACTTGAATAATTCTCCCAAATTATGTAGACTTATTGTAACGTAAAGGACCAAGGGTAGCAAAACACTTTTTTAAATGAAAGTTTTAGCACCAGTCACCGGTTCATGATCGGGGATTTTTTTTGGCATTCTCGATGTCATGATTTATTAACATGCTTAGTCATTCCACATATTAATGTTTTAATTTATATCTGACTGGATTTCATGTGGTATAAATGCCATTAACTACATAGCCGTACTTTAAAAGTTTGTGTGTAGTAATAAGACAAAATGCTATGAACAAGAGCTCTGAAAATGGCATCCCAAAAGAAGTTCCCATTTCAAACATGTATACAAATGGAAAATCGGGAGATTGGGTTTGACTAATCGTCTTGCAGACGATTTCTCCTCCTGAAAACCACATTTCAAAACTAGCTGTAATGTTTAAACAAACTCACTGGTTTGAAGATAAACTCATAAGATTCATCGTCTATTCCGTCCCTCAGAGGATAGTTAACAGCGTAATATTTCCCTTTTCCAGCACCAATATCCTGCAATAACAAATTATAACTGCATTACAATTAATATTTAGGTCATATAAACAAAATGGTTCGTTCCTCAGGGAACTTTTTTTTCAATGTGACGAGGGAGGCAGATATGTATATTTATTATATGCTTGCCTATAAAATAACATAAAATTACCAAAAATGTAGATTGCCGTATGTATCTCTGTGATGAGTCTGTTACATTGTATCCATTAATGCACACAACAGAGAGATTCTATTTTCAACGCAAAATAAGCCGTAACACAAACCTGATATGGTAATTAAGTGCATGCGTCATGATGTTTCTTGTTTTCAATTGATAAAAGATGACAGCCTGAATGCAAAGCGAAGGAATTTGACTCATATTTATGTTAACCCTTTACCCAACAAAATGGCCAAAACCGGCCAAATAAAGCTTCAACAGCCTAAAATATCTTCGGTCTGTCTCAATAGAACCATACAAATATGGATATCATTGGAACCGGCTCCTTGACCACATTGTGATAGTTACAGTTATGCCCTGTGCCAATGCATTCTCTTATATATGCGAGTCGACCATAGGTCGCCTCGCATATATAAGAGAATGCATTGGCCTTTTAAAACTTTTTACCATTTTTTCTTACATTCTTTAACAATTTTATAATTTTTAATGTGTTAAGCCAATGCATTCTCTTATATATGCGAGGCGACCTATGGTCGACTCGCATATATAAGAGAATGCATTGGCACAGGGCCCTTCTGTTGGGTAAAGGGTTAATAAAGTTTTATTTGCTGGGATTTGCCAGGTTTGACATTATCATAGAATTCATTTATAATGGTCAGCGAAAGAAATTTTTATTATATTTATATCAATAAAGTTTTAGTTGCTGGGATTTGACCAACCCAAGGGGCGATACAAATGGATTGGTCTGGTTAACCCTTTCATGACAGGAGCTTCCTGACTTTTTGCGAAAACCCTGTGCCAATGCATTCTCTTATATATGCGAGTCGATAGGTTTGCCTTGCATATATAAGTGAATGCATTGGTCAAACAAATTTTATATTAATTTTTATAATTGTTAAAAAATGTAAGAAAAAATGATACAAAATTGGTAAAGAATGTAAGAAATAATGATAAAAAAAATATATAAAAAAATTGTTAAATAATGTAAGAAAAAATGATAAAAATTCAAAAAGAACGAAAGAAAAAATGATAAAAAAAATGATAAAATTGTCATAGAATTCATTTATAATAGTGATAGATTTATTTGCAATATTTCATTTATTCCAATATCAAACTTATTAGATGCAATCGAATGTGCGTTCTATAATGCAATGTACTGGGGCTGCCACGATTCATCGGGATTCCAAATTGCATCGCATATTAAAGTTCACGATGCAATGCATCGTATTGGGAAGGTGCGATGCAAAACAAAACAATTCATGTATGCAGAGTTATCAATAGTCAGAGATCCAAACTTTTTCTGGGCAGATCTGGGGAGTGTATTTAATAGGTATTATAGTCTACTTCTACATGTAATAAATACCTGGCCATGTATTCTGGTCATTTTACTTAGGTTTTGTAATTTACTTCAATGAATATGCTGAGGTGAACATTGATGAGAATCAGGGCTCATAATAGAAAATACATTTAATTTTGCGAGAATCAAATGCCGAATCAAGTTAGTCATAAAGCACTGAAAATTGAAAAGTTTCGCAAGAATCATTACGAGAATCGATTCAGTGATTCTCGTAAAATCTTAAGACCTGAGAATATACGTACTAAAAATTATTAAGTGGTTCATCTAGTTTTCATAGGCGTCAGTAGCCAAAATTTGCATCGTGATAGTAAAATCGCGATTCGCATCGTGATGGTCTGAAGCTTTGCAGCCCTACAACGTACCAGTATGAATGGTTTAACACGGACAACAGATCGTGTCATCTTAACAGCCCTACAACGTACCAGTGTGAATGGTTTAACACGGACAACAGATCGTGTCATCTTAACAGCCCTACAACGTACCCGTGTGAATGGTTTAACACGGACAACGTACCAGTGTGAATGGTTTAACACATACAACAGATCGTGTCATCTTAACAGCCCTACAACGTACCAGTGTGAATGGTTTAACATGAACAATGTACCAGTGTGAATGGTTTAACACGGACAACAGAATGTATCATCTTAACAGCCCTACAACGTACCAGTGTGAATGGTTTAACACGGACAACAGATCGTGTCATCTTAACAGCCCTACAACGTACCAGTGTGAATGGTTTAACACGGACAACAGATCGTGTCATCTTAACAGCCCTACAACGTACCAGTGTGAATGGCTTAACACGGACAACAGATCGTGTCATCTTAACAGCCCTACAATGTACCAGTGTGAATGGTTTAATACGGACAACAGATCGTGTCATCTTAACAGCCCTACAACGTACCAGTGTGAATGGTTTAACACGGACAACAGATCGTGTCATCTTAACAGCCCTACAATGTACCAGTGTGAATGGTTTAACATGGACAACAGATCGTGTCATCTTAACAGCCCTACAATGTACCAGTGTGAATGGTTTAACATGGACAACAGATCGTGTCATCTTAACAGACAGCCCTACAACGTACCAGTGTGAATGGTTTAACATGGACAACAGATCGTGTCATCTTAACAGACAGCCCTACAACGTACCAGTGTGAATGGTTTAACACGAACAACAGATTGTGTCATCTTAACCCTTTCAGTGCCAAGTCCGATTTTTGTATCAACCCATATTTCCTTGATCGTTTTTCAAATGTATTGATTATAATAATGTGATACATTGATGGAAAGAGCTCTTTAGAGCTCTTTCCATCAATGTATCACATTATTATAATCAATACATTTGAAAAACGATCAAGGAAATATGGGTTGATACAAAAATCGGACTTGGCACTGAAAGGGCTAACAGACCAATGCAAAGCAGTCGCCTGAAGACAACTTTGTAACTGACTTACCCTGAGATCGCCGGTTCCTGGGAAGTATTCACCATATTTATGGAATGATACAGTCATCACTCTATCTGTCGTATAAAACGCCTCCTCTACACCGTCACCATGATGAATATCAATGTCTATATATAGCACACGTTGGTGGTATCTGAACAAAGATGAACATTTAAAAAATTAAAAACTAAGAAAGTCTATCCATATAATTATTATATCCTTTAATGACAATGACAATGTAGCTCAACTCTGAGTGGGGATAATTTCATGTGTTACAGTCAATGGAATGCGGGAAGTAGAAATGTCTAATTAATACTACCTATCAACATGAAGATACATATAAAATAGAATCCAAGATGGCTGCTGGCAGCCATGTTTTCCAATGAAATTAAAAACAAAATGTCGTCTGTAGGGTGTGCCAAAAGTTTAGTCATACAAAGAGTAAAATCCAAGAGGGCCACTGGCTGCCACTTTTCAACGTATGGAGGACGGACGCCAACACATGGCAATAGCTCAAATTTGACTTTGTCAAGTTGAGCTAGAAATGACATATAGTCCAAGAATGTTATCAGTTGAGTAATTAACCCTTTACCCAACAGAACGGCCCTGTGCCAATGCATTCTCTTATATATGCGAGTCGACCATAGGTCGCCTCGCATATATAACATTGGCTTAACACATTAAAACTCAGGATTGTCGGAAACTGAGGATTTTGGGCCAGCGAACCCTGCTCATACAGTTATGCCCAAAGTAATTGACCACTTAACCACAGCAGAATTATGGGTAATTTTTCAGGATTTAGTCGGAAATATGGCTTGTTGCCATTCATCGGAAAGCTCTCGCCAAGAGCTTTCCGATGAATGGCAACAAGCCATATTTCCGATTAAATCCTGAAAAATTACCCATAATTCTGCTGTGGTTAAGCGGTCAATTACTTTGGGCATTACTGTAAATGTCAGGAATGAGAAAAATTTGGCAAAATTTAATCAATAGCTTGAACCCAATATCACAGTATTAAAGAGAAGACAAAATTTTACTATTTACAGAAGTTTTATTTCAAATACCACAGATGATGTAGAAAGAGTTTCATTGCCTGAACAGATCATTGATATAGATGTAAGCTTTTATATAGGTGAAATTAGGTTAATCTGAAACAGTTGGCCTCCAATGTAGCAGCCACAAATTAACAGTTCAATGTTCAAAATATTAACCAAACTATCTGAAGAGTAATTTACAAACATATCTGAGCAGTTCTAGTATAGCTAACATGATGTAGTTGCGGGGCTTAAAATCTGATAAGAATCAGAATCATGATTCTTAGTTTGATTCTCGTAACAGCAGCTGATTCGCTGTAGAAATGCTATATTTTGATTCTCGCAAACTTATATGGATTTTAAGGCCTGAGTTGACATAGCAGATTGTTGAGGATTTTGATTAACATACTTGAGCAGTTCTAGTATAGCTAACACGATGTCGTTGACGTAACAGAATCCGGAAGCTTCTGATTTCTTGGCATGATGCAGTCCTCCAGCCCAGTTAACCGCGATGTCAGCTGCTTGTTTGTTCAGCTTTACAGATCCAGCTGAAGATAGAAAAGAAATAAAATCATGTATATTAACCCTACTTTACTACAGTAATGCCCTAAATAATCGACTCCTTAACCACAGCAGAATTATGGGTAACTTTTCAGGATTTAGTCGGAAATATGGCTTGTTGCCAATGGCTCGGGGAGAGCCTTCCGATGAATGGCAACAACCCATATTTCCGATTAAATCCTGAAAAGTTACCCATAATTCTGCTGTCGTTAAGAAATTGATTACTTAGTGCATTACTGTAAATACTCATTGAAGGGTAGTCCAAGTTTCAATCGATTATTTTTGGAAAGTAAAATCGCGGTTAATGATATATTAGTCGCTTTTTTAAAAACAAATCGTATAGCAAATTTATAAAGCTAAATATCCTGTCTTTAAATAATGTATAAGCCGACAAGGATTGGCGACTTAATGAAAATCGCACTAATCAAAAATCAGTCCTTGGATCACATAGATGTCCAACGAATAGTTACAATCACTTCTCTACAGGATGGTGTCTTTGAAGTCGCCAACACCCACGCGCTACCCGGAGTGCCACAGACTGAATAGTACTCAGTGTGGCCGTGAGCAATATCATACAACACAGCTACTTTGATACATTAGACATGTATCTAAGTGCAATCTTAACACCTGCATTGTTTGAGGTCACTCATAATTATGGGCTGGTGAGCTCATTTCACAACAGGCATTTCGTCAATTTCGCATGCATTCAATGAATAAAATAGCATCCCCCAAATTCCAAATGGTAACGGATCCGTTCCCCAAACAGTTTGGACCAATTCCCAGGGATAAATTTAATATTGTGTGTGTCTAACAGTGACTCCAATGATGAGGGAACGATGCTAGAATAACCAGATAATACAACTGTCCAATAATCATAGCGAGTGAAATTGATGCACCAACAATGACCTGGTTTATAACAGTCAGTCTCTCCAGTGATTTATCTTCGAATTACGCATTATATTACTGTTAAATTATAATCAGTCATTCACATTGACATTTTATTCCATTCAAACAAAATTTGCATCTAAAAATTTGCATCTAATAATTAAGACCATACCTGTAACAGAATTAATCACATTAATGCACCATGCAGATAGATGACTGAGTTTAGGTCCGTAACTAGGTCAGCCACCTGTGAGTGTTTATTCTTATGACGTGCCCCAAGGCCTGTCAAACTGATAACATGTCACGGTCAGCTGAGTTCTTATCAAGTGGATGTAATGTGATACGAGTTTACCAGTCCATGTTCTTTGTGATGGAAATACAAAATTAGGATATTGATCTTCATTGAAGTAGGCCGATTGCCGACAATATTATGATTATTTAATTTGATACGATATCGAAATTTTAACTGGGTATTCTCGATAGGGAAACAGCCCAGCAATACCAGCTAGTGAAATCAGTTTTACGTCGAAGTCCCATATATATATCTTTCTGAAGCAAACAGATCCAGTGACAGGATTTGTCATGAATTTAATCGATTTTACTCTACAAATCAATACATGATGCTATATTTATCAGAAAGAGTGACATCTTGCAGTCATAATGATGTATTATAATCTAACTTTCATGTTAAATTGTGCATCAAATATGCTGTATAATTAGAAGTAACCTCAGTTAGCAAGACCCATTCTGTGGGAATAAAACTAAGATCCCAGGTTAGCAAAACTCACCCACTGAGCCTCCAGTGGAAAGCTGACAGAATTCATACAACCCATCAAATACTGGACAATCTTCACCGACATTAACTGTGGAACGAGAAAATATGGTAGAGTATATATGTAATCACAAAACAGCCTAACAAGAATATGTTACAGTCCAAAACATTTTTTTTTCTGCATATTTTTTTTCTAACTTTTTTAAAACAAGTTTTGCTTGGATTATTTATAGGAAAGTAGTGGATTTCCTTGCTACAGTTCTACCATCATGTTTAGCAGAATGAAAAGTCCTTTATAAATTATAATGGAAACAACTGAGTGCAACAAGTCCATCTATAGCCCGACTACATCTTTAACCTTAACATCTTCTACAGGTCAGTCACATCCTGAATTCCACTTTTTTACTAGTAGTGGTATATGAACATTACCGTTTTGTGAATTTGAATAAAGAGGGATATTAAACCTGACCTGTTCTATACTAAAGCATCATTGATGAGTAGTTCCCTTAGGAAATGTTCAGATAATATGTTCAACAAACAACCATAGGCAGTTTCTTGAACTTATTATTTGAACATTTCCCACCAACCAAATATGAATCATTCTGCTCTTGTATTAACTGTTTGTATGTCTGTCGTCTGCTTATATTACCTGAATACCCCACAGAGGCAACGAAAAGGAGTTGCCATTCAATAGTGACATCATGTTTGATGTTACAGTTCAAAGAGAAGAACTGTTTAGTGGAAATTCAAACCACGCATATCAAAGCAGGGCTATTATATAGTGGGATTCAGAAAACAAATTCTGCATATCTGTCACTATAATTTCGACAAAAACAGTCAAATTACAAAAGAAATAAGTATACTGCGCATTGGCATATATAGTCAAATTTGACCACATAAACTTATTGTAGGACTCTGCTTCATGTCATCCAACAGTCAGTTTCTTTGTGGTCAAATTTGATTATACAGGCAGATACGCAGTGTATTTATTACATACTTAAGACACAAACCAACTTACATCTCTGCATCTGTTTGTTGTATTCCGACATGTTGTCGGGCCGTATACTCCGTAAAAATTTAATGTAGTCATCACTGTGAAACTTTGTCATCTCCTCTTGTGTGGCCTTGTGTGGTCTCTGAAAAAATATCGAAAATTGTTCTAATTTAATCATAAATTGATAAATTGCGACAAAATATATGCATCGGCAAATGAGCCTTATATCGTCAGATATTTTACTTCAGATTATTACAATGGAATGACTTTTCAAACGTAAGTAATCTCCCTTGCCTGCTTCAAGATTACTTCTTATCAAGTTCTTATGTAAATTACTGTAAATGGTGGACAATTAAGTTTGAAATGACTACTAAATAAACATACAGACATCACAGCTTAGTGTGTTGATTTGTATGCATATATATATTATTATTCGATAATTTGGCTTTGAGAGATAGATAAATTAACTGATTGTTTCATCAATTTTGTATTAAGAATGCTCAGTGGGGGTCGATCTACATGTACTTGGATTTTTGACGCTCTTGGGAGACAATATTCTGTGTTCAAACATTTATGAAATGCTATGGATAGAAATGGAATTGAGAGGCATGTATGTACATGTACTAGATCACAAAATTATTTTTCAGTGTTCTGTATATTTTCTCTGTACTAGTAAAATGTTACCAACTTCCAAGTAAACACTTTTAGAAACAATTTGTTATGAAATATGAATGCATTGCTAAATACTGAACTAGTAAATATACTAGTAGGGACAAATTCAAGGTTGAAGGCTGATGCCATATTGTATCATTTTTGTATGCAAAATCCAGCAAACTTACATAGATTTCCATTTTTCTGTAGAGACCATAATTGAGAATTAGATTATGCGTCATTCTTATCCTGTGTGGTTTCATTGGATGTCCTTGGCCATAGTAGTAATTTCCAATGTCACCTGCAAATAAGGAAAATTAGTCAGTACTCAAATTTCGTCAACCATGTTATTATAACAGTCAGGGTCCCGCAGAAAATACTTTTTTCAAAAAATTCTTTCAGAAGTTGCCAAATGATTTTTTTATTTTCTTAGCTCAAACTATTCTTTGTCATCCACCAAAACTCACTCTTCGCCATCCTCATCTTTTTAAAATCGATCATCATTCACCCTTAAAGTAGCTAAATGGAATGCTTATTATTATGAGCTGATGAATAAATTCAGATCATCAATGTTATCAATGTATAAATTGGAGTAGTCTTATTTATTATTCATCTGAAAGAGTTTTCGGGAATTATATGCTGACAATTTGAGTGACAACAGACAGAAAAAAGATAATGTACACTAATGCCCAAAGTAATTGACCACTTAACCACAGCAGAATTATGGGTAATTTTTCAGGATTTAGTCGGAAATATGGCTTGTTGCCATTCATCGGAAAGCTCTCGCCGAATTATGGGTAATTTTTCAGGATTTAGTCGGAAATATGGCTTGTTGCCATTCATCGGAAAGCTCTCGCCGAATTATGGGTAATTTTTCAGGATTTAGTCGGAAATATGGCTTGTTGCCATTCATCGGAAAGCTCTCGCCGAGAGCTTTCCGATGAATGGCAACAAGCCATATTTCCGACTAAATCCTGAAAAATTACCCATAATTCTGCTGTGGTTAAGTGGTCAATTACTTTGGGAATTACAGAAGGAATCACTTTCATTGAAGGGAATGTTCAGATAGTAAGTTCAGCAAACCCATTTGTTGAACTTGATTTCTGAACATTTCCTAAGGGAACAGTGAGTATTACACTTTGGTGTTGTTTAGATAATATCAGGACGGCATCAAAGTAGTTGATGACTGAAGTGGCAATCGGATCGGGATGGGTCAATTTGGTACATCAAATTATAGCTACCTGGTATCACACTTGATAGAATCTGCTCGAGCAGACTGAGACACCTATCCACCTGTGATTAATTGCACAGACTGCTTGTGCCACATGATTAGCAACTTTATTTTCGTCACAGGTGAATCGATGTCATTTCATTTGGTTCCAATCGACAGGAGCGGAAACATCAAAATTCCATCCTAGCCATATATATGCAATCAATATCATTTTCGATGCATCTGTCGCATATAGAAGTGTCGAATGACAAATTAGATACTGTTCGCGAAATTATACTAAGTATTTAGTTCGGCATCAGACACTTCTTTAAGCCGACAGATGCATTGAAAATGATGTTGATTGCTAATAATTATGACAATCCGCATAAATTAGTTGGTGATTAAACTAGTTTTATGAAGAAACTATATTAAAAACACTAAAATAGTAAAATTAGTACAATTTGATCTCCGTTTCCAACTTTCCAACTACACAGACGCAAGACACCACATCTGTAAACTATTAAACTGTACATGCTGGTGTAAAATTCACTTATTTAAATTGATTCGATAGCAATTCTGAAGCTCGGTGTTCCCAAACTGCCCCACTGAATTTGCAGTCTCTGCTGACAAACTCGAAAGGTAAACAATCACAACAAAGGTGCATTCCATGCTCTCATGACCACTGTAATGTCATATTAGTATTGGCACGAAGCATGAAAAATGCTGATACTAATGGTGGAATAGTTATGTAACACATTCCTCAAGTTTATCCCCAAGTAAGGTATCACATTTCATAGTTTCACTGATCAGTCTAATTCGTTAATTTTATTTTCACGGTTTGATGAAATGACGTCATGATGTGGGGCGACCGTTTGTGCATGTCGCCCAATTTCTTAAAGTATCACAGTGCGTTGTGATGAGGGAAGCGACATTTCCCTCGGCTAATAGAAATTTTCGCTACCAAGCATATCTAAGGGCATTGACCAATCAAATGCACGCATTTAAGCAAAAGAGAAAGTAGTTGTAATTATATATAATTATATCATATGACGACTTACTTACATGTAGTATATATTACGTATAAGATATAAGATCATATATAAACACATTTTAGTAGTAACATGAGTCAAGACAATAAGCAGGTACCGGTATATAGACAGAAATATAGATAAAAGACAGATGATATTCATCACCTTTGATTTATATTATATGGCGGCTGGAATTTGGTGAGTAATGCATATTCATTTATATATAATACCGACAATTTGTAATTATGATATTTATTCTTGAAATTGTGTGAAATGTATGGTATGCAAGCGTACAACATTAGGCAAATAAATACATATGAAAATTTCTGACTTCAGACTTCCCCTCGAGTCATTGACAGATAATTATATAGCAGACAGATGATATTCATTGCATTTGGTTATTATACAGTGGCTTGGAATTTGGTGCAAGCCTTGAAATAGCATGCCTGTCATTTGCAGAATGAGGTCCCCAGATGGTGAATTTAGTGATGCTACCCTGCATAGCAGGCTAGCATCACCAAATTCACCCTCTGGGGGACCTCATTCTGCTTACACCTCAGCAGAATGAGGTTCCCAGAGGTTCCTAGCATCACTAAGTTCACCCTCTGGGAACCTCATTCTGCAAATGACAGACACTATTTCAAGGCTTGATTTGGTGAGAAATGCATAAACCATTATCTGTATAATACCGATCATCTGTAATTTTATTTAAAGATGTACCAGTGTTATCCGAATTAGTGCTCCTAAATTACTATTTCTTTGGCTTCGGAGGTAAAAAATATTTGGTTTGAGTCAAGGAACCCACCCATCAAAGCTCAGATTGATCAGATATCGATTTTTGAGGTTAGTTATTTCTCGAGATGTGCAATAATTTGTGGCCCAGAAAAACGTTGTCATACGGACAGTCTCGGACAAAATTGCAGATGAAGATGGATAACTCTAAAATCAAGTGGTAATACGGCCAAATTTCATGATACTCAAGCCATGTTCGCGCTGGCCCGAAAGATCTTGTGGCCAAAAGTTTAGCCAAATGAATATTTTATTTAATAGCCAAATCAAAAAAACTTTGACCAAATTAAATCCTCATTTTCTCGGCGGTTCACAATTAATGACTAAAATATTTGTTTTAAACATTATTTGTTACTCAGAATAAAAACATAACTTAAACAATGCAAAAACAACTTTAAAAACAATATGGTATTATATACGATCATAGGTACATGTATACGTTATATCGCACAGACAGATCAATTCATGTAAAGCATTTATACAAAATACGGCAGGATTTCACATCCGACCATATGCAAAAAGCCCGGTGAAAATCAAAGTCAGAATTTGTTTAATCGTCGAGACAATGGACTGTTCTGAATTTGTGAGCGAGTTGGCTTTGTGTCGCTTACAATTATGGAATTTCTCCTGGGTAATTAGTTTGATGTTTAATGCGATATCGCCTCACAAAAGTCATAGAACAGCATGCAATTTTAAGTTGGGACATTTTTACCTACAGTGAAGTACATTATTAAGGGGTACCTCGAAACTGTGCGCAGAACTGCGCGGTACAAATAAAACAGTTATTATGCACGGGGAGTTGATTTAAAACATGTCTATTAATGAAATATAGTAGTAGAAGGTCTTCAGTTACGAATTTGCGATATCATTTGAACGTTTTATTAGAGAGAGTGAGTGGTAGAATGACTAGAATCTATCTTATGTTGCGTTATTCCCTTGGCCCGTGAGTGTTTAAAATGTTTGCCAGAAATTTCTGTCCATGTTTTGGTCATTTAAGCTGGCTGTTACTTTTTTCCAGGACTCGTTTTTTTTCTTCTTTTATTTTTTGTTTTACTTGTCTATTAAGTTGTTATAAAGTGTTTTATACTCATTATCGTTGGAGTTCATCGTTGGAGTTCTTCGCTGAGAGTCTCCGCATTTTCCTTTTGAACCTTATAAGATTCAGTGTATCCCGGCTGGACACCCTCCCTCCACGTATGAGTTTTTACCTCTCGTTCAGGGCATGCTAAGTTTAGTGCATTATTAAGTGTTTCTGATATGTTTATTGCAGCTAATTCTAGCGTTTTGGATGAATTAAGGTCAGATTTTGATAGATTTGAAATAATTTCTTGCTTGAATATTTGCTAGTCGGCTTCGCCTATATTTCTTAATTTAACTTTTGCTTTGCTGATTTTAAACTTTGTTAGGCAAAAAAAAAAAAAAAACCTGTGTTTAGGGTTTACCTACCTATACAATTTCAATTAATCTGAATTGTGAAGCTTTGTAGATTGAATTGTCAATGACCCAATAGAATTTAGAATAAAAAACATTTGAAAAAAAAAAAAAATTCTACTTACCTACCGGTAGCCTAATTATTTTTGACCATGTAACCCTAAACACAGGTAATATTTTTTTTTTGCCTTATATTTAGTTCGAGCGGGAAGTGGTCGCTTCCAACATCAGGCCCAATAGTGGTTTCAACGCTGAGTTTGGCCGCTTCCTCCGTAGCGAACGCGTGATCTATTATATCCCATTGCTTTGTGTTATATGGGCAGTGGGTTGGTTCCCCAGAGTCATTTAAGTGAATGAGTTCTAATTCCTCTTTGATGTCAAAGAGGATATCGCCATGCTTATTTGTTTGTTTGCTATTGAAAATTTGATGTTTGGCGTTGAAATTTGTACCGCGCACTTCCGCGCACTGTTTCGAGACCTGTGCCGTTATTAAGGAACAGATAATAACTAAGAATTTGTAAGAAATATATTTCCCCTCGATAATTTTTTGACTTTATAAGGTTCCCTGTTAAAACTTCAAAAAAGTTCTAAGGTTAGCCATGATCTTTTACTAGGTTTGATCATGATTCATGTATGACAGCCTACATTGTAAAATGAACGTACATGGTTTGATATTACTTTTTATTTAGGCATGTCAGAAGAAAATAGTATGTCACTTTAATTATTTTAATTGAAAGTTTAGGATCACCTTATACACAAGACTTCATCAAATACACTAAATACCACACATGCCCCTGATATGTGTACTAAAATTGTAGTGATTAATGTCAGAATCGGAATTTTAAATCAGTGAACATACAATCTCGATTTACGGGCTTCCATACTTTTCCGTTTCAGAAGCATGGGCAAAAAAAAATGTTTCAAATCTACACAATAAATCTTGATTCTCGGAGCAGATTATTAAGATTAAACTTTGTGCATAAATATATGGGGACGTGTGGCTTACCATCGTCTGTGGTGAAGCAAGCCAAATGAAAAGAAAATCCTATTCTGCGTGAGGACTCCGAAATTTCGGAGATGCGATCGCGAAATTGTCCGATTTTTATAATCTCGATAAATCATACACATTTGGAGAGTAATAAGGCAAACGGAGCACAGAGATGCTCTGATATAAAATGAAAATATTGGGGAAAATTGAAACAATATCTTACCATCGTAATAATAACAAACTCGCTTTTTACTGTGCGGTTGTGTTGCCATTGTTCACACTCAAAATTCGCCGCTTCAATGCGAGAGTCGAACTGGACCAGGGCGACACCTATCGACGATTTTCCAAATTCCAGAATCTGGAGTGTGAGCTGGAGGAAATGGAAACACGTCTGACTGGTTTCAGAAGAGTACAGTACCGTGTCCTCGCGCCTTTTAATTTCACTTTTATCATTTGAACATAATTAATTGGTTGTTACAACTTACAGACAACGGCGAATAAGCACAATAAATTAGTTTCTAGTAAATAGATAATTGCTAATTTTCAGTCAGGGGGGGTAATTCTATTTCTCCGTTAGCCCACGCCAGAAGGTTGCGGTCTCATCCTGTCATCACCGAATTAATTACTTAAAATGTTGTGTTCCATCGTGGCGCGCTCCGACGTCCCAACAAAGGAAAAAAAAATATATTTTTCAACTTTTGAAATTTTTTATTTCTCGATGTACTTATTTGTTGTCCAGAAAGTAAAATCGTCAAACCGACTTTCTCGGTCAAAATTCCGGATGAAGATTGATAACTCTAAAATCAAGTGGTAATTTTAATACTGCCAAAATTTCGTGATACTCAAGTGATAATACGGCCATATTTCGTTGAACAGCATGTTGATCAATAACACGTTTTGGGGAAATTTTATACCATAGTTGACATCGGTTAGCATTATTTTGTTGTAATTAATCGATTCTGATAACTAATTAAAGCGTATTTTGTTGTTGTTGTTGTTGTTGTAACTTGATGATATGGGGATCGTCTGATCGGATTTAGTACCCTTAGGTTATATAATTATATTCAATATAGCTATGATGTAATAACTATAAGATGTATGCCCTACATAGTATATACAAGATAGCTAGCTAAGTGTTGTATATATGCAATATAGCTATAAGTTGTAGGCCCCTGCATGACTCCCTATATATATATACAAGATATCCAAGTTCTTGCTATATATATATATTCTGCGTCATATAGGCCATATACGCTTGTCCCTGGATGTCCCATTGAAATGGAAGTTTCTCAACAATAGCATATTCAATTATTCTTATAAATAGTGTGTTCACAGTGTGCTTTGATGTTGTATCTATAATTGTCTATTCCATGCCATCAATTAGACCGGCCCCCAGATGAGGGTAGTATCACCCGAATGGGTAGAAATTTTGACGCTATCTCCAATTATCCTTGCCCCATGGGGGTTCCAAAACACTGAGGTATCCATGGCGGAGCAGGTGGAAAATAATTTTTGTTTACCGTTTTAGTGTTTTTGACCTGCACATTTCAGTATAATCAGGAAAACCAATAAAACAAGACAAATGTCGAATAAAATATACTTGAATATCAGATATTTATTCTTTCTGGGTTGCTTAACATTAATGATGTGCAATAAATGATATTCTCCAACAATTTTTGTGAAAAATTCAAAAAAATGTAAAAAACAAAATGCATTTATAAATTGCAGTGCTTTAAAAAAAAAATTCCAGAAGATTTTCTATAAAATTTTCATTTTTTGGTATAAAGCTCTCAGTGGTGCATCAAAATTTTCAGCATTATATACCTGATTCATTGATATCAACACCACAAGCATTGATATCTATCAAGCCAAGATATTTCCAAAAACTTAACCCTCCCCCAAAACTGATATTCTATCTGAAAATACCTATCAAGTCAGAATAGCCCGTTTACTTCCGTTTTGTTAACCAATTCAGAGTCTTATCATATATCATGAAAATAGCATGTGTCTGAGGATGTTCATGTTATGGGAGAGTCTATTTTGTTTAAATATTAGATTTTTTGGGGGTAAATTAGCTAAAATTTTCATTTTCCATGGGACAAGGATAATTGGAGATAGCGTCAAAATTTCTACCCTTTCGGGTGATACTACCCTCATCTGGGGGCCGGTCTAAATAGCTCGTTTTTACATGATTAAAATGCTAATTTCGTCATCGAGGCCTATACTAATACAGTTGGTGATTGTTTGTTCGTCCGAACGTCTGTCCGTTTGTCCATCTTTCCGTCAATAGGCGACAAAACGCTTGGAACATGGGTGCTGAACATTGTTACACAGGGGTAACTTGACCTGGGGTGTGTCATATAATCTATCGATAGGTTCCGTTAACATTAACTGATCTAGTGGAAGTCTTGGGCACTAACAATTATACAGTAATATAAACGGTTGGACACAGGAGGACAATGAAATCTTGTTAACTATAAATACTATACTCAACACGTTGAGTGATAATTTGTTGAGCGGATTGTATTCAGCGATTGCGTAACGAGTACTTAACAATAACAAATCAGGATATCTGTTTCGGATTTAATCAACACATTGATTAAAAGTTCTAGGAACAATAGCTCAATTTAAAACACTGCCCTTATAAAAAAAAAACTATAAAATCCCGGTAAACCTCCATTCGCCAGCTAGCTGTTGAGTGGACAGGTCGCATTGCTTTTGCTCTGCGTCTTGTCGCTGTTCCAGCTGACTGTGCCCGGATCGGTTGTGAGTTGTGTGGCCGTTCTGAAAAGAACCCAGCCACCCGAGCGATTCGGAGTGATCTGTTTACTGACTTGGCAGATGATTATGGATTTAATCCCCTCTGCTTTGTTAGCGGCCTTTGACAGACTGCACGTTGTGGATACCCTTAGCTGGACACTGCACCAGGCTAAGGGAGGCTTCGTGTGTCTGGCTGTGAAATACAGGACTGGAGCAGCAGAGATGCCACCACCGGAGCAGGGACGAGGAGGAAGAAGACCTCTTCACGTCGACGCAGGGCGCAGCTCGGAGGGCTGAGTGAAGAAAGAAGATGGCAGCTGTTGATCGGCCGGCTGCCACTTCCCACTCGGCTGCGAAGACTGTTGGTCGCCTGCGTACCAGCGAAGATGCTACCGGAAGTCCAGCTCGGGAGAGGTCTGAGAGACGCCCAGACCACCCCTCCCCGCTGGAACGCTGACTGATGAGATCCAGACAGCTGCTGCTAATGCCGGAATGGAGATTGAATCCTCATTCAACCCGATTACTCCGGAATACTTCAGCTCGGAGTCACCCATCGCCACCACGACCAGCAGTACCAACTACAACATCAGCCATCTATCAACCGAAGCACAGAAACTCATAAGATCCGCGCAGTCATCAATAGCCTCATCAAAACAGATGATTTAGGACAGCAAAGCACACCGGCATCAGATAGATGATATGAAATCATCATCATCATCAACAACAACAACAACAGCAAACAGGGAAAAAAAGAAACCGAAAAAAATATATACAGATCATTTTCATTTCGTTTCACCTTGTCATGTGCGATGTAATTCATTTCCATGACCCCTCCCAAAATTCACAAAGTGGGTTTTAGGAAAGGGCATATATACTGCCCTTTCAATTCCTCCCTGGCCTGGCCTAAATTCCCATAAACAAACCGGGTAAACCTTGCTATACCAGGCTCTACGCTGATAAAATATGGTAAAGTTAGGTAAACAATTATATACTCTGGTAAAAGTCAACGTAAAAAGACACACCCATGTAAAATCCAAATAAAGACATTGTATACCGCACTTTACTATCGTAAAATGGTGGTGAAACCAGGGTGAAACAGGACAAACATGGGTAAATACCCATATAAACACATTTATGTGGCAGCCAATAACACAACTTGTTATTCGAATTAGGTGAGGTAATACCATACACTAATATACATGTAATACAAGGGGGATGATAGTATGAATCTTAGTCTTATTTCTAGACTGGTATGTTGTCCTTGGAGCAGTTCAGACTTGATTTAAGTTTACACTGATAATACAAAACGTATTTCAACCATGCAGTGACAAGAATTTAGGTGGGTTGGTTGTGTTTATTGTTTTTGGATATTTAAGCCCAACCAATATCAAAATTGCTGGTATAGATAGGCTCTCATGTTGCATAATGTTTTGTATATGGAATCGTAATATATACACCTGTATTTACCAGAGTATAATGTAATGGGGTACACCATGCCTTTACTTGGAATTTACATGGGTGTCCCTTATTTAAAAAAAACACTCCAGACATCCTGGTAAACCATGCTTTACTATAGTAAAGTCAGGTTTACAATGGTTTACTCTGGTGAAAGCCACGTAAAACCCGTGTCAAAAGGACACACCCTTATAAATGCCAAGTAAAGGCACGGTAAAGTCAGGTTCACAATGATATACTTTGGTAAAAGCCATGTATTCATGTAAAAGTCATTTAAAATGGACATATCCTTGTAAATTCCAAGTAAATCATGGTAAAGTCAGGTTAACAATGATATACTTCGATAAAAGCCACGTAAAATCCATGTAAAAAGGTCATATCCTTGTAAATTCCAATTAAACCATGGTAAAGTCAGGTTAACAATGACATTGGTAAAAGGGACACACCCTTGTAAATTCCGAGTAATTGCATGGTATACCACACTTTACTCTCGTAAAATGCTTGTGAAACAGGACATGCATGGTTAAAACCCATGTAAATCAGAACATACTGTATTAAATAACTTCTTCTGAAAAAACGCTCTTTAAAACGCTATTTATATGTTTGTATTATTTTTGTTCATTTCTGAATACGTTATTTAGTCAATATCGATTTCTTCGAGAGAAAAAAAAACGCTCTTTAAAAAAACTCGTTCTTCAAAAGTCGTCAGTTACTTCAAAACGTGGCGCAACAACCATTGTGCTGATGGGTTGGTTCCAGTCAGAGATGGATTTCGTGAATAACTGAGTTCTACATTCCCTGGTATTAATGTTATGTGGCAGATAATAACACATCTTTTGGGGGTGAGGTAATGTCATACAACAATTATATACATGTAATACAATAATAAGAATCATATTCCCATGTCAAGTCTAAAGTCTTATATGTTGTCTTTGGAGCTGTTCAGACTTACACGACCGATCCTACAAAACGTAGTTCAACCAGGAACAAGAATTTAGTTGGGTTGGATTTCTGTGTAGTTATGTCCAAAATGTTAACAACTCTTCAAGTGTAAACCAATCAATCTCAAAATTGCGGGTACATATGCTCCCATTTAATGTTTGTATATGTAATGGTCATATACACAAGGATTACCAGAGTGATGTACACCATGCATGCCTTTATTTGGAATTTACAAGATACTGTCCTTTTTATGTGTTTTTTACATGGCTTTTACCTGAGTATATAATTGTTTACCCGACTTTACCAGTTTACCAGCATAGATCCTGGTAACCATGTTTTACCACAGTCTTACCAGAGTACATTTACAGTGGTATGAGCGTTAATATTTCACAATAGCACATTTTACATAACTGGAGTGTTTTCAGTCTCCTTTTGTGAGAAAACAATTATATTTTGTTAGTTGGTCAGCGAAAAATATTTTTACCCGGTGTCATACTCAAAAGTTAACCGAATGGGACAAGAATATTGTTTAAAACAAGTCAGCTAAGTCAAACAGAGTTTAATTAAACACCTTATGTAATCACATGTTTGATTCGTAGTTTCATACAGGCTACAGCATCCAATCTATTATCTCAAATGTTAAAGCATCTGAAAGCGTACCTTGGTACTATACCGTGGCAAATTTACACTAATATCGATAAATTACCCTGTTATAATTACTCTGGTATAATTACTCTAGTAGAACCACCACATACATACTTCCCGGTAAAATACCTTGGTGAAATAAATGGGTGGGAACATTTTACTAAATACATGGGTGGGTCTACGTGTGTGCGTATAATATGGTGACCATTCACTAGATGAATTTTACCAGAGTAAAACTACCTGGTTCCAATGACCCTGGTAAAATACCAGAGTATTTCACCATGGTTTACCAGTATGTTTTTTTTATAAGGGATGACATCTTTACATGGGATTTACATGGCTTTTACCAGAGTATATATCATGTTTAGCCTGACTTTACCATAGTTTACCGGTGTAGAACCTGATATACCATGTTTTACAGGGCTTTTACCAGAGTGTTTTACAAGGGCGCGAGATATAACTCTATTTCACAATAGCACATTACGCAGCTGGTGTGTTTTCTGTCTCTGTTGTGAGAAGAAAAATTAATTTGGTTAGTTAATCAGAGGATAACAGTTATACTCAAAAGTTAATAGATCATTATTATAAACCACAACCAAGAAGAGTTTAACACCTTATGTAATCATGTCCGATATAGTGCATAAGATATAGTCCAAACAAAATGGTGTGAATTGTTCTGTTATGTATGGTTGTGAATAACCTATCATCAAGGTAAACAGCTCAAAAGGTCACAGTACAAAATGAAAAGCCAACAGTACAACTAGTCCAGGGGATATGGTCGATCTTTGCACAACATGAATCAAGTTGACCCCGCCAATTTTCTTCATTATGTTCTCTTCCAATTGTTTCTGTCGCTGACAAGAAAAAAGTGGCCGCATGGACGTGGCTATAGGGTCTCCGTTGGGCGTGTCCACTTTGGGGGATTCCAACTGCACCCCCTTGAATCCGACCAAACACAATTTTTGCATAATTCCATTTGCACTCGCCCCCCCCCCCGGTCAGAGTGCTCAGTCCTAATAGCCTATTTATTCATAAACCATGGTTCTATATACCCAGTATGAGAACATTAAGATATTTTAACCTGAACATTGCATAAATCCTAACATCTTGTGGCCAACTCCAGACAAATGCACGGCTACAGACAAGAGACCAGGACACACCGGGCCGGCCATGGTTATTCGATCCTGTGTGAGACATTTTTGAAAACCAAACAATAAAATCGCAAAATCCTAGCGTCTAGACTGGCATCAAGCTTTCCTAGTGTTGGAAATTTCAAACATCATACTCACCCTTAGATTGGAAAATACTCCAACTGATGACCATTTCAGTCCACACTTTTGACCAAATGTAGTAAAATGTTGTTTTCTTAAACTAATTATTAGTTTTTTTTATTGGCCACGGGGGATGGACCATGACACACCGGGCCGACCATAGAAAATCGCAAAATCCTGGCATCTAGACTAGCCTCAAGCCTTCCTAGATTTGGAAATTTCAAATCTGAAATGTAGTTAGGTTGGAAAATTTCCAACTGATGACAATTCCAACGACATCGTTGACCAAATGTAGGACAATATTGTTTTCTTAAATTAGCTAGTATTTTTCTGACTGAATACGGGGGAGGGACCAGGACGACACAAGCTTTCCAAGTGTTGGAAATTACCAACCTGACACCCCCTATAAGGTTGGAAATTTTCCAACTTATGGCGATTTCAGTCCGACAATTTTACCAAAAATTAGGAAAATATGCAAATATTGGTCCAAAAACAATATATATCCCCCCCCCCCCAATAAATTGTTTGAAAATTAGTACTATTGAAAATCAAACTACAAGAACATTTTCAACCTATTGTTGGTGTGAAATTTCCAACTAATGTTGTGTCAGGTATGAAATTTCCAACTGTTGGCGATTTCGAGTCAAATTTTTTTTACAAAAAGTAGGAAACTATGCAAATGTTGGTCCAAAAAAAAAATACCCCCCCTCCCCCCAATAAATTGTTTGAAAATCAAACTACAAGAACATTTTCAACCTATTGTTGGTGTGAAATTTCCAACTAATGTTGTGTCAGGTATGAAATTTCCAACTGTTGACCTACCAATATTGGGGGGTGAGACCGGGGGCCCAAAAAAAACCCTGTCACCACGTCCCTGTGCATATAATCTCCAGACAAGATGGAGCCCATCATGACGAAAATTTTGCTTGATATGGACCGGATCTTTTTGATCGCCAGTATAGATCAGTATATTTCCAGACGATTCGCCAGACTTATACACCGTAATTGGAACTGAGCCAAGAATCATACACCGAATTCCAATATGGCGGCCAAGAAGGCGGCCCAAATGTGGAAATTTACTCTAAACTTTAAACCTTTCACCAATAGCTTTACTCCTTGTGGGAACACATTGGCAACTTGTTTATAGACTTACCTGATAGAATAATCATTAGCGCACTATATTACCACCATAAGCATCCTGTGTCGAATATATTGGTTCAAATGTGACGTCTTATTCACATGATACCATTATAAGCTTGTCACAAACGAATCGACGCTAATCACATAATGTCTGATTTGAATCAGTGCGTGTTATTCCCAGGAAGACTCTATCCAAAATTGCATGTATGAGGTTACTGAGGCAATTATTTCCCAAACATTTTAGTTCATATTCATTCATATCCAAGATGGTGTCCAAAATGGCAACACAAAATTGAAAAATGGGGAACATGAACCAAGGTTACACACTACTCAAATAGGAGAATCATTTCCTGCATCTTGGTACAACAGAAACTGTTGTCCCGATATCACCGTTTAGCAAATGTCGATATAAAATCGCCAAATTTTACTCGACGTCACAATCGCGTAAGACCAGTCCTGTCAAAATCAATTGTGTGCGATGAATACTAAAGGGGGTTTCCACTCACATTTATATATAGAGTATTGGACACAAGCACAAATATATATATAAGTAAATAGTTACCTATAAGGTGAAATGAATAATAATCACCAGGTACCAGATGGCTGCCAAAATGGCAATGGGAATGTAAAACATACAATCGAAATTTCTTAATTTCCACACATAATTATGTCTAGAAATAGAGATATCATCACAAAGGGCACAAGTCGGATTTATTACCAAATTCATACCTTTATTTAAAATGTGATAACAGGTCACGGGTTCGAAAACACGTCAACCAATCAAATCTGTGAGATGTATGGATATGTACACCGAACGACTGTGCGGTCATCGGTTGAGTGTATTGGTATACAGGCATGTTTTGTATGCTTATTTGTAGGGCGTGTGGGTATACTTGGAGTGGCTTATTGTCATGTGTGGGTGTATATGTATATGTATATATGCGTTCATGTGTTGGCTGTATGGTAATGGATTTGATGCATGGATAAAGATTGTGGATGTATGTGGTCATGTGTGATGTGTACATATACTGATGGTATACGCTCATGGTTCAAGTAAATGTGCAATTGTGCATACATAAAGTAGCTGGATGGTCATTTTCGGGGCGTATGTGTGTATAGGGAGTGACCTTGTTGACATAAGTGGGGTGTGTGTGTATATCTGGCGTGGCTGTATGTATACGCAGAGTGGCTATATATGGTCACCAATGGGTGTGTAGGAATACAGCGAGTGGCTGAATGGTCATGGATGAGGTGTATATGAAAGTCTGTAGTTAATATCTGGTCGTTGGTGTGGTGTAATGTTATATCTAGAAGGGTTGTATGCGTATTGCAATTGGTGAGGTGTATACTTGGATTGACGGTATGATCATGGGTGTGGTGTATTTGTATACATTGAGTTGCTATATGGAGTAGGTGAGATGAATATGTATAAAGTGGGTGACTGTTTGTCATAGGTGAGGTAATTGTATGATCATGAATTATGTGACCCGGGGGTGGCTGTATGTTCATATGTGTTGTGTATGGATATAACGAGAGTAGCTACATGGTCATTTGCGTGGTGTTTATGTATGTATGTATGGAGTGACTGTATGGTCATGGTGGCATATACAGGTGGACACTGGGTGGCTATGTTGTCAGCGGTGGGTGTATATATATGATAATATATACATGTGTTGGTTGTTGGTGGGTGTATGTATAAATGGGGAATGGTTGTATGGTTATGGCCGAGTAATGTGTATAGGTGTACATGAAATGAATACGGTCATGGTTGAAGTGTAGATGCATACCTGGAGTATAGCTGTGTTTTCATTGGCTATGAGTATTTGTATATATATATAGTGCCCCTGTGGTCACGGGTCGGATGTATATGTATAGCTGTCGTGGCTGTAGTCCCACTGGTGGGTGTATAGGTATACATGGATGGCTGTATGAGCATAGATGGGGTGTGTGGGTATACAGAGTTGCTGAATTGTTATATAATTATGCAAGTCTGGAGTCAATGGATGGCCTGGATTATGGAAGGGCTGTATGGCCATTAGTGTATATGTATACCTGGAGTGACCTGGTCGTGGTGGGTGTATATGTATTATATTGAGTGGCTATGATTATGACAATGTGTGTCCGGCGAGATGATATAATGTTTACGCCAACACCGTGATATTTTCCGTAACCTTGTTTTTGGTCAAATGAAGAAATAACCGGACCTGAAGTACAGTATTACTGTTCTAAGTACAAAGCTGCATTTTATTTTTTGTCAATAGGAATCTACGCCTGCAGCGATGGTTGAGCTGAACCACACGCTAAAGCTACAGTGGCCAAACTCGTAGTCTAGCACATACTTGTTCGGCTTGGGTTGTGATTTATCATATATCAAATAGCAACTTCTTTGTTGCCTCTTTATTTTGTCAAATTAAAGAGCCACTTAAATAATTGGTGATTCTAGTAGGATTGAATGACGATCCGACGACCAGCGAGGCAAAATTGACTGCCGGCATGCCAACAATATGGATATATTGCTTGATATTTACTGCTGGTTTAACCATTAAACTATGTTTCCTAATTTGGATTCCTGGGGTTAACGATGTTTAAATTATGCACGATTCTATTCGCAGAACTTTGCTTGGACCACAACAAAGAATGTTCGACTTTCTACATGTACTGGCCTCGGTAAAATTTGGTAACATATGACATGTGTTCTACGTACATACATGTTTGCAGCATAGAAATTATGTATCAATCGGTTTATTTTATAAGAGCGTAGCGTAATAATTGGGTTGGTCAAAAATCACTCCCTTGTGCGCTTTCTTGTTGGCCATTTTGGACGTCATCTTAATTCTGGAGGAAGATGATTCCCTCGATTTTAATACTAATGACAAGAGTGGTAATTTGTGGTCATTAAGGGATAACATGTTCCCATTATGTTCTTAAAATAACGTAAAATATGCTCAATACTTAACCCTACCACTATAATATCTGCGATCTTTTTAATTTTGGGTCCCCGCAATAAATACGCAATTGCAGAAAGTATCGAACTTTTTATATGTTCATTGCAATTGTATACTAGCTGCTTCGAAAGAGGTTAAAACCATTTCTGTATGATTTATGTATAATTGAGGCTACTGTTGGACCAAGACTTTTTTTCATTATTCATATACCGGTAGTGGCACTTCATATATCATGACTGCAGTATTGTATGGCAAGCCGTTTTCACATTTTTGATTGATTTGAACTTAAGTCCAATTATTTGGACTTAAGTCCAATTATTTGGACTTAAGTTCAAATAATTGGACTTAAGTCCAAATAAATGGACTTAAGTCCAAATGAATTGGACTTAAGTCCAATTATTTGGACTTAAGTCCAATTATTTGGACTTAAGTCAAATTAGTGAATTGATTTGGACTTAAGTCCAATCCATTTGGACTTAAGTCCAATTCATCTGGTTTGAAACGATAGTCCCCTTCTTTGGTTTAAAGGTACTCAACCCGTAAAGAGGGTCCCCATCTCAACAGATTCCAACAACAACAATCCGATCAGAGGGTCCTATATTACTATTTCTCTTTGGCTTTGGGGGTAAAAAATATTTGATTCGAGTCGAGGAACCCATCAAACAAAGCTCAGAGTTATTAGATATTGATTTTTCAAATTTGTTATGTTCTCGAGATGAGTACCAATAACTGCCGTAATCTGCTCTGGATGTGTACTCCAAATCTATTCAAACAGACAAGGATGAATAACTCTAAAATCAAGTGGTAATTTTTACGCAATTTTGACTGAGTTCTGGGCCAGATAGTATTCCCGATAATGAAAAATAATAGATTTCTAAAATCGATATCTAACAAATCTGAGCTTTGATGGGTGACTTCCTCGACTCGAATCAAATATTTTTGACCCCCGAAGCCATTGAAATAGTAATTGAGAGGAGTTTTATCGGGTTGAGTACCTTTAAACAATATTTAATTTGAACTAATACAGAACATAATTACATACAATAAATACAAAACATATAAACAAAATTAGTGTTCAAAAGAGGATTGGTCCCCTTCTTTGTAATGGTATATTCCTGCAAGTTTTGATTGACAGTCAAACTCCGTACTAACCAGGGCATTCCTGACTCCAAGACTAACTCCGTACGTCCCCTTTGCCACGAGGCTTGTTTTCGGCATGCCGAGATTGAAAATGTTTCGAATCCGAATTGGCATCTTAATAAATGCTAACTGCATGCATGAATGAAGTAAAATTAATTCACGACTTGATTCAATTGTTATTTGACAGCATGTAGTGTAGGCTACACGCATTTTCGTTTATTGCATTTACTAAGTGTCTTATTTGTATAATTTGCTCGGTTTTCAAACTCAATGTAATAAGGGTGTACTCGAAAGTCGAATTATGCCAAAACAATAGATTAGAGTGACTTCCCTTCTATTGCTATTGTAAAAACTGCGTGAAGCACAGCCTCGGTTAATTAACTTTGTCAATCTATTCTACAGAGACTTCTTTGCATCAATTAGCTTGGTCAGAAGGAAATTGCAAATATAATTTACATTATATATTGCTCAGAATCAGTGTTAACATACGCTTTATATATAAACAAATTAGCAGCCATAATTCCATTAGTGCATGCAGCCTCGATCGAGTGTGGACCCTGTACATAAGTTGTAACATTTTTATCAGGTTAAATTTATAAAGAGCAAGGGGTGGTATTTTATCTACCTGGTCGGACTCTGGTAACATTATTATCGGTATACGGACATTTCCCCACCCGGACAATTACCCACCGGACATTTACCCACCATACTAATAAAATGCAGACATCAAAGAATGCTTTGACTGATCAGTGAAGCATGGTCAGTGAGGCCACCTCAAGCGATGTCAACTCAGTCGATGTAATGTTTTGACAGACACGAAAGCGAGTTTTGACAAACATGAAAGAGTGCTTTGACGATAGTTTGGGACGGCCATTTTCCCACAACTCCGCCCTATGAGCAAAACCAGACCTGCTTAATATCTGATGGGGGTGTTTCTTATACAGATGAATTGGACTTAAGTCCAAATGAATTGTACTTAAGTCCAAATACCACATAATTGTTAATTCGGCGAGGAATTGGACTTAAGTCCAAATTGATGAAAATATCGGTATTTGGACTTAAGTGTAATTCATTTGGACTTAAGTACAATTCCTCGCCGAATTCACAATTATGTGGTATTTGGACTTAAGTACAATTCGCTATTTGGACTTAAGTCCAATTATTTGGACTTAAGTCCAATTATTTGGACTTAAGTCCAAATCAATCGAAAATGTGAAAACGGCTTGCCATAGTATTGTAGTACCGGTATGCATATCAAACTATGTACGTTTTATTGATGGTACGAAAAACATTATACATGTAAATGACCTTGACCTAAGCTTATGATTTGTTTACAAATGGCGGATGGTAATGAAACATGATTTTATCGTCCATAAAATTTGCTAAAATTGAGATGTTATAAGTAAATATATAATTCAAGGTGTGGAATAGTTCTTTCACTAACAATCAATAGACTGACTACCTAAACACAGCCACAGGACAAAGCAAAGGAAAATCATTGATTTTAAAATTTAGGCGGGGGGGGGGGGGGGGGGGGGGATGTCAAGTGACCAATTTTGAACACAGGCCTTCTAAACAGTGACTGATATATTAATAAATAAAATATTTAATACATCTACATTATCTATATATGGAAGAGAAGGTAGGAATTCAAAAGTTTGGAAATTTATTAAGATCAACAACTGATCAACCCAAGGCAAGAGTTTTCAAAGTGTTTCAGAACTTTTTCAAATATTACACTAGTGACTTACTTTAGTTATCTGGTTATGCGGTATTGCCGGTAAGTGGAGTCTGGACTAATTAATTTAAAAATATATATTATCACTCAATTATGGGAACGGGACTATACCCGCCCCCGAGACAACCCGCCCCTATACTATTTTGGGGGCGGGTTGTCCCGATAAATGAGGGCGGGTTGTCCCGAAATTGTTAATAATGATTATGTTCTTTTATGTTCTTTGATGATATATTATTAAAGATTTTGATCAACAAAACATGTGTTTTATATTAATATTCATTAATTATGTCAATGCGTGGACTGGGCACTTAAGGTAGGTGAAGACTATTTAAAAGGGTGCTTTCAAAACAAACATTTGATGCAAATGGTTCATTATCACAGTGTGTTATCACAACACTTAGTGATCGGGATTCATCTCACTGATGTTAACTGGAGGTGAGTATACAAACAGCCTTTGAACGATGCCGACGGAACTTGGTATATTAACTCTTGAGTGTGGGACATCTTCATTCTGCATGTATGTTTCCTTGCATTCACTGCGATTTAGAGGTCCGACCAAAGCAACATGCCGTTGATTGTGATGTTTGTGGGCGCTGGCAACACCGACACGAAGAAGAGACCGGCACAATGCAGACAGACAACAGCAGCAACAGCCCCAAATTAATCATTGTTCGTTTGTTAAACTTATTAAATTTTGTTTTTAATCTTCGTTCATATTCATTCATTCCGTTTTTAAATTTCGTTCATTAAACTTCGTAATAAATAAACATATTATCGTTGATGCATTTTTGTGTTCATAAGTTATATTATATTACATGTGTATTTATTGTTGTCCATGTTGTTAAATCAAATAAAAATCTATAAAAAACAACCCATTAAACAAACATCTCATAATCCCATCACACCTCCTAATTAGCCACTGATTACCGCTAATTGATTTTTGGGGGCGGGTTGTCCGGGGGCTGGTTGTCTCAGAGTGAAAGAGGGCGGGTTGTCTCAGGGGTGGGTAGTCACGGACCCCTCAATTATCACTGTTTAGAAGGCCTGTAATTTTGAATGGGGATTTCCATGCAAATCTGCATGCGGAGCAAAAGTTTTGTATGAAGCAGTTGTTCGGGAACCAGTGTACAGCAGGCATATCATTGAACAGTCATGATATGACATAACATTTAACTGGCAGATGCGCTAGGTAAATTATAAAATTTTGCAATTAATACATTTTTTTGAATTTTTTTATGGAATTATATCACATGACTTACATTTGAAAAATCTATTGATAAAAAATTCAAAAATAAATACAGTACCAACATTATAATGGAACAAGTTAATTTACAAGCGGAACTGACAGACAAATACCGGTTGGCTCTTAATAGTACAGGGCACACGTTATATGATTGCTATGGAATTCGCCGGAAATGGCCGATGTTGTCCAAATTTATACTTCAATTACATTTACATAAAGTGGAAACGGCATGAAATTGAAATAAAAAAAATATATCCAAAACCTGAATAACAATATTAAATAATCATGAAATTACTGATACCATTGGCTTAATTTATATTATAATCTTGTAATATTTTCTCAAATTAATCAATGAAATGGATCTGTTTTATAATATATTTATTGACACAATTTTGCAAAGTAGTCTGCGAATTATTCGATAGATGTTTGTGATTTATCGCAAAGTAGTTTGCCTTTTTTGCAGGTGTATTTTTATGCATTGGCACTAATGGACTTCCACACATTTATGAAATTTGTCAATACCAGTACCAAAAACACTTGTGGCAACTTGCAATTAAGATTCACCTTCAAATTTATCCACGTGTTTCAATTTTCACTGACCAGATGCATTGGGTATATCATTAATTTTCTAATTGAATTTAATATTAGTGTCCCTTTAAGACATCTGATGTCAGCAGACCTTATCTAATAAGATCCGCCAGGTCAAATTACCAATATGTACACATTTTCACCTCCGATTGGCCAGCCGTTTCTGTAGATAAAAGGCAATTGCGACAGCCTTTCAATTTTGACACTGTGTGCACTTAAGTAGTCCCTCATGTGATGTCACATGAAGGAAGATTAATGATTCAGACTGCATAATGTAATATTAAATCATATGAATCGGCATAACTTCAGTTATGGATGGCCTATCGCAAAAATCTTTTCGGTAACGTGCTCAGTGGATTAGAGGTAATCAATAATGACTGAGAAAAATTACACCGGTGTGATCCTTTAACTGTCAATCATCTTACAGCCAGCTACAGCTTGTAAAAACAACTGAATTATCTAATTAGCAAAGCAATATCCAGAGTTAGCTGTAGTTAATTATCACTTGGTTGCAGCAGTTTATATATAGCCTTTATACTACCACCACATGTGTTTGGCTTTTCGATGCTGAACACAAACCTATTCTATAAAACGTATACCGGTATTAAAGGTCTTATTAGTCACCCAAACTACATCGTACACAAAACGCCACATGAGATTAGTCTAAACATAACTACATATGCCCATCAACTTTATTTGTTATATTTCCTCTTATTTGAATTTATGTTCAGCTCTTTGATGGACCGGTTTTGATTTATGATATATATTATAACTGTGATGCATTCACATGTGAACATTTATTGTTCTGTTTTATTGGAAAATCTGACAGTGTTGAAATATTTTATTATTTGCTATTGATGTTATGCTGTATGCCTATATTGTAAATAATTTCTCCTTACATGTACCTGTAATTATAAGGTGATGAGAACTTTAGAATACAGAATTCAACAATAGTACTTATAAAGAAGACAAAATAGTAACAATGGGATCGTGAATCAACCTGATTTACTATCGCTCGGAAAACTAATAATTTTAGATGATTTACCCGAGCAATGCTAATAATTTGCTACCTATGTTAACACAGATGGATCTGCAAAGAATTCCTCTTTAACGCAATACCACCCACATCCCTTCAACTCCCTATCTATATGAAGCATTTAGTTTGTTTTCTCACACCAAATATTGATTATTGTCTCTCATGTGTGTGGAAACAGGTACGGGTAGCCATGACATCTGAAACAAAAATGTCTGACAATCACAGTAAATCACACCCCCGGCAGTATTTTCAAACAAAAAACCATCAAAACACTATAAAAGCTCATCTAACGCTAAGTACAGTAATGTCCTAAATAATCGACCCCTAATCCACAGCAGAACAATGGGAAATTTTTCAGGATTTAGTCGGAAATATGGCTTGTTGCCATTCATCAGAAAGCTCTCATTGAGAGCTTTCTGACAGATGGATGGCAACAAGCCATATTTCCGACTAAATCCTGAAAAAATTCCCATAATTTTGCTGTGGTTAAGGAGTCAATTAATTAGGGCATTACTCTATACAAGCTAATCTAATGCTAAATAACTGCTGACATATTTTGGCTGATAATTTATCAACAGCAATTTGGAATTTGGAAATATCTTTATCAAATTTTCCACTTTAATTCATAAATTCATGTAGATATTCAATACGACCTGACATGCATGCTCATGCAAATCAATCAACACGGTCATCATTATAATCGAGATCGGATAGTAAAATTGAGCAATTGCCATACAGTCATTGATACCGTACACATTCCGGTATCAGTAATTTGATAGAAAGTTTAGAAACCTGCCATTAATATTAATTCCTGATTGTCCATTTAAAGACATATTATGGAACTTGTTCGGGTGCGTGGAATTGAATTGAGTACTCAGGCAATTTGTCAACCTGCGGAATGTAGCATTCTACGAAGATCGCTGAAAATTTCAAAGAAATCGATCATACCACTCCATAGAAAACATCGTCTGAACTACGCTCAATTGTAAATTATCACATCGAGATTCGTTGCATTTAATTAATATATAAGAATGACGGTGTGTGTTGTCAATTTGGACTTACATGTATATTCATAAGATAACTACTTTGAGCAAGATTATTCTCAAATTTCTATTTGGTCACCAAACCGGAGTGTTTCACATAACTTTAAGCATATTTGTTGTCCTTATTTCTACTACATTTGCACATGTATTTGATATAATTTTGCAGGTGAACAAGCAAGATGGAGAAGTCAAAGTTCAAGTTTGGTAATTTCCATAGTTCCTACTCCTTTATCACTTCTCTCTTTAAACTGTTGAACTGATCTGTATTTCACATGGTTCTCACCACATTTTGTAACAATACTTTTTCAGTATAAATGCTACTTTTATGGGGATACTTAAACAGTTACATGAACAAAATATTCTTTATAAAAAGATAGATTTCTCCCACCAAAAAAATAAATAATATATATCTTGAAAGTATTTTAAATGTTGCCAAATTGCCTTCATAAGGCATTACTGGTACATGTATGTACTATAATTTAATTTACACTTTTGAACATCGTTATAACTTATAAAACATCCAATGGAAGAGACTTACAGTTTGGAAAACTGAATGTGATTTGTCATTTGTATTTGTTTCAGTAAACATATAAGACACACAAACAGTTGTTTTATAACAAATTGAGAGGTCTTTGTCTGAAAGCTATGTTTAAATCAGAAAATTAATTTATGTTACAGGGTCACTAACCTGTCATCACTTCTTTTGTGATTTGCAATATTTTAATGATAACTCACTTTTGCAAATCTGTACACCAACATATGTTCAGCTGGTGCTTGCACGTTAGTAGTTAATGTGTGATTCTATTCACTCCCTAGTGAATTATTATGTCTTTCGTGATGTATGTTGAAACTACAAATATATTATAACATCACCGGCAGTGAAATTTATATAGACGATGAGTGGATGATGGTGTGATTGGTTGCCATGAGTTTGTTTGAACAGACATAGGAGGGAGTGCAATATTCATTTGTAATGTTTATAATAATTTCTATGTAATTTTTATCAATAATATCCTTTTTAACAAAATGTTTGCACAGCTAGTCATTTCAGTTTTACATCTACATGTACTGTTAACTTTATATCGATTTCAGAACCTCCCACTGATGATGACAAAATGCCTGATATTTTGCGACTTATGGAATCATTAGAAGCCGGTGAAGATGACTTGCAGAAATCAAAGAACCCACCCTCGCTGTACACTAAATCGGAACACGTCCCTTCATACAAGAAAATCACAGGTTGGTACAGTTACAGTAATGCCCTAAGTAATCGATTCCTTAACCACATCAGAATTATGGATAACTTTTCAGGATTTAGTCGCATATATGGCTTGTTGCCATTCATCGGAAATCTCTCAGTGAGAGCTTTCCGATGAATGGCAACAATCCATATTTCCGACTAAATCCTGAAAAGTTACCCATAATTCTGCTGTGGTTAAGGAGTTGACTACTTAGGGCATTACTGTAGCTTTAATTCTTTCTTTCCTAAATTATCATTGATGAGAAAGAGAAACTACTTTATCAGGACTGAGAATAACGTGCCTGTCACTTGCACAATGAGGTCCCCAGAGGATGAATTTAATGATGCTACGCAGGGTAGTGTCACCAAATTCATCCTCTGGAGACCTCATTATGCATGGTCTCAACGGCTATGGAGACCTAGATTCAGATTTAAGTTCCCAGATGGTGAATATTGTGATATGCATCCATTGTGTACCTCGATTATGCAATGTGTCATCTGCCAATGTGGGGATATAGAGAAACAAAAAATGAATCTTTTTTTTTTTTTTTTTTTTTTTTTTTTTTTTAGTTTGCTAATAATCATCTATAATCATGAGCCTGAGCAGAATGAGGGCCACAGAAGGTGAATTTAGAGATGCTAGCCCACTGCGGGGTAGCGTCACTAAATTCACCCTTTGGGGACCTCAATCTACAAATTTCCGGCACCATATTCTCAAGCCTGGTAGTTATCCCTTTTTAAAAATCTCTAATATTGACCGACAAAAATGCAAGGTCAAAAGATTTGGATATTTTAAGAGTGCAAATATATTATTTACAACCACTTGAGAAAAAATAATTATAATAACAACAAATAATTAACAATTTCCCCTATTACATTTGCTTCTCCTAAAAAAATATCTAAATTTAGTTACTAAATTATAAGATTTAAAAATTTACAATATAATGACCAGTTCAGTTCATTTTGAATGTTATATATTTACTATATTGTTGACAATATTGATTTAGGCATTGAATCATTAACGGATGTTTCCCAACATATTCATTAGTGGGAGGAGCTGAAGAAATAGTTTTACATTACCCGCCTATATACTATGATACAACAATATTCTTTTCGTCTTTAATTAGGAAAAAATATGATTAGTTACTCAAAGTGAAAAACAGTGTTATTATCATGGATGAATTTCCAACATCAATGCACAAATTTTCTGTACATTATGATATGACAAAAAAAAATGTTGAAAAAATTGTTGAAAATATGCAATTTAACACTGAAAATATGCCTTTATATAAACATTATAAGAATTTAAATGCAGCAATCGACCAGCTGGAAGATTGGTAGAAAATATCTGCTAATAATTATTTGATTCACAGCTGTGCTAAGGTCCATTAATCTACTTTTAGATTTGCGGCTTGAAATTGAAGATGATAAGTTTGACCCATATCTCGACCATTTTGATGAGGAGATTCGGGATGAAGTTGTTATGCTGGGGAGTATATCCCTGGAGGAGGTGCAAGAGGAGGAGAAGAAGTTACGAGATGAGCATATTACATACTTAGAACATGAGTCCAAGAAGGCACGGTCACATCAGGAGAATTTGTTGAAACGAGAGGAACTAGCTAAGATCCGATTAGCCCAGATGCTGAAGCAGAAGAGAACGGATATCGCAAGAAGAGAGGTATGTTTCAAGCTTTGTTATAGATAGCCTCATGGTGATTTTAATCATTCATGATTACATACTGATTATGACATATATCAAGAAAAATATGGTATAAACTTCACCCATCAGTAAGTTTGCATTGGCTAAAAGTGTCTGCAATAGACTGCTGGTCCGATTTCAACCAAATTCGGAGGGGTGAATCGGGTTTCCCTGGCGGAGGTTACAACAGCGTTAGTTATACCCCCCGCAACAAAGTTGTGGGAGGGTATACTGGAATCAGCTTGTCCGTCCGTCCGTAGTCCATCCGTCGACACAAATTTGTCCGGAGTTTTTCTCAGTCGTTTTATGATCATTTTCCGTGAAACTTGGCACAGACATCAACCACCATGGGAACCTGTGCACCTGCGATTATGACGTCTATCGGACTTCTTTTGGTGGAGTTATCCCCCTTTTTCGACTTAGAAATTTGTTTGCAACATGCATAATTTAGTCCGACCTTTTATTCCTACATTTTTAGGTCAATGTTTTTTAATCTTGGCACTGATATTTAGTACCATGGGAAGCTGTGCACCTGTGATTATGACATCTGTCCGACTTTTTTTATGGAGTTATTCCCCTTTTTCGACTTAGAACATTTTTGCAACATGCATAATTTTGTCCGATCTTTTATTCCTACATTTTTCGGTCAATAGGTTTAAGATTAGGGTTAGGGTTGTGCACCTGTAATGGGAACTGTTATTTTATTATTTTAACTAAATGTTTACTGACATGTGAAACATCTTAGTATTTTTAAAACACGGGGGGTATCCTTAGTCCCATTGGGACAGTCAAAAAAATTCAATAAATAAATAAAAAAGACAATGATGAATAAAGGCTTCCGAAGGGAGCCTGTTTCAGCTAGTTTATTATATGCTCAATGGTGACGTATTGAAAAAGTTTTGGTAAGATAAATATCATTGTCCTCACATAAGGTTGTAACGACACGTTCAAATCATCATGTCCCCAGTTACCCTTGATGGCAGGGTTTAAGAGAATGTGCGCTAAACATCTGGGGTATATGAGCGTGTGAAACCTCATTTGCAGAATGAGGTCCCCAGAGGGTGAATTTAGTGGGCTAGCATCGCTGAATTTACCCTTCGCAGACCTCATCTTCTCGGGAAAGTTTCTTTATTATCAAATTTCTATAGGAACTTCTTCACAAAGATTATATTTCTTATTTAATTTAGTTTCTGTATATCCTCAAATTGCCAGATGACACATTGCATAATCAAGGTTCCCAATGGGTGTACATCACAATATTCACCATTTGAGTCTATGTCTCCCATAGCAAATGAGGCCATGCAGAATGAGGTCTCCAGAGGATGAATTGTGCTGATGCTAGCCCGCTATGCGGGATTTACGTCACTAAATTTACCCTCTGGGGGACCTCATTTTGCAAATGACAGGCACTCTAAACTGAGGCTTGCTGCTGTGAATGCAGACTGTCTGTGCCTCATTAGCAACCTTTATTTCTTTTGGAGTGCAAGGCGTGTACCATTTTTGCAAACCAAGCACAATGTGGCATCCCCCATTGCTCACGGCTGATATGGGCAGCATAAAAAAAGAACATATATAACATAGTGATGTGCGGTTTTGAAATTTTGGTTTTGGTATGGTTTTTGTCGAAAAACCAGATCTTGGTTTTAGTTATGGTTTTACTCAATACACCATTGCCTGTATGCATAGAGCAGATGGTAATATATGACAAAATATTTCCAGCCATATGTGCAATTATCGCTCATATGACACCGAAATGTTCCAAATATAAACTGCTAGTGGTGGCAAATAGCAGCTGACAAATGTATGCACTGTAAAACACAATTCTTGTAAAAGCGACATTCAGCGACCAGAGCTGTCGGTTAATTGAAACCGGAAGAATAGGTTTTATAGAATATTTTTTATATGTATATCGGTTGCGGTTTGGTTTTGAAATAAAACCGAAAGAAAACCGAGAAACCATAAAACTGCACATCACTAATATAACATCCATCTCCACTTTTTTGCCAGGAATTGCTTGAACAAAGAGAAAGACTGATGATGGAGCGCTTACACAAATCATTTCTTCGAGCTCAGAGTCAACTTACCAAAGTCCTGGAAGATCGCAAGGGTGATGTCAAGGTGAGATATAAATCCTTTATCATATATCATTTATCTCTGAGAAACTTACCAAGTTCCTGGAAGATTGTAAGGGCGAGGTCAAGGTGAGATTTAAATAATTTATCATTTATCATACATCATTTATCTGAGTAATTTACCAAAGTCCTGGAAGATCACAAGGGTGAGATCAAGGCCAGATTTATTCTGTCATAATATACAAATTGTTTTAACAGCATTCCTATCTTCCAGCTTGCAAGAAAGAGTGAGTGAGGAGACCTAGTATTACAACAGTAAAGGCTGAGCCTTATTTTTACTGTGATCCCATGCATGTGTTTTAGTTGTAAATTTATCCGGCCATGGATCTCTTGCCCAGGTTAGGGTTCTTTAATGTGCTATAATACCTAGGGTATCTGTAGTACATGAACAGTGAGTTAAATTAAAATGTCAGGCATTATTCTAATAGACCTATAGTTAGATTTAAAATTAGGATAAGGCATCATGGTCTTTTTCACCCACAAGAAATCGTGTCTGTCATTTGCAGAATGTGGTCCCCAGAGGGTTAATTTAGTGACGCTATCCCGCATAGCGGGTCAGCATCACTAAATTCACCCTCTGGGGACCTCATTCTGCTTAGACCTCATCTTCTGGGAAGTATCTATAGTCCAAAATTAACATTGTTTTAGTTACTTTTTCCCTTCTGTTTCGTGTCTATATCCCATAATTTGCAGAAGATAACATGCATAATCGAGGTGACTAATGGGTGGACATTGACTTCGATTGGGGTACTTAAATCTGATCCCAGGTCTCCCATAGCAGCTGAGGCCTAAGCAGAATGAGGTTCCCAGAGGGTGAATTTGGTGATTCTAGCCCACCGTGCGGGATAGCGTCACCAAATTCACCCTTTGGGGACCTCATTCTACAAATGTCAGACATACTATTTCAAGGCCAATAAGTGTGATTCAAAACTATTTGAATCCTATGATCAAATCGAATCAAATCGGCAGCCCGGTTCGCAAATCGAATTGAATCTCGAAGCTTCGCAGGGACCAACTATGCATATCTTAAAAATTTTGTGAGTGTTTACAGCATTTATCATCTCCATCATTTCAAGTTTGAGTTTTTGACAAGCATTTACAGAATGAGGTCCCCAGAGGGTGAATTTAGTGATGCTATCCCGCATAGTGGGCTAGCATCACCAAATTTGCCCTCTAGGGACCTCATTCTGCATAGGCCTCATCTTCTCTGGAAAGTTTCTTTATTATCAAATTTCTATAGAAAATTCTTCACATAGATTCTATTTCTTTTTTAGTTTAGTTTCTCTATCCCTAAATTGGCAGACGACACATTGCATAATGGGTGTACATTACAATATTCACCATTTGTGAACTTCAATCTGAGTTTATGTCTCCCATATTAGATGAGGCCATGCAGAATAAGGTCCCCGGAGGGTGAATTTGGTGATGCTAGCCCGCTATGTGGGATAGCATCACTAAATTCACCCTTTTGGGGCCTCATTCTGCAAATGGCAGACACACTAAACTCTGGCTTGCATCATTTCCATTCTTTGTAGACTTTCTATGGAGACCTGATGACATGTGATGGTGAATATGGTGGGAGCAAAGGTCGAAGATGGAGGGTTGATTGGAACAGAACTCCACAGCCAATCCAAGTCAAGCTCAAATGTTTCCGTGGTGTAAAGAACAAGCTGCCAGGTATCACAGTTAGTTAATAGGCATGCATGAGTCGGTAACATATGCATGAGTCGGTAACATATGCATGAGTCGGTAACATATGCATGAGTCGGTAACATATGCATGAGTCGGTAACATATGCATGAGTCGGTAACATATGCATGAGTCGGTATGAGTCGGTAACATATGCAAGAGTCGGTATGAGTCGGTAACATATGCATGAGTCGGTATGAGTCGGTAACATATGCATGAGTCGGTAACATATGCATGAGTCGGTAACATATGCATGAGTCGGTATGAGTCAGTAACATATGCATGAGTCGGTAACATATGCATGAGTCGGTAACATATGCATGAGTCGGTAACATATGCATGAGTCGGTATGAGTCGGTAACATATGCATGAGTCGGTATGAGTCGGTAACATATGCATGAGTCGGTAACATATGCATGAGTCGGTAACATATGCTTGAGTCGGTATGAGTCGGTAACATATGCATGAGTCGGTATGAGTCGGTAACATATGCATGAGTCGGTATGAGTCAGTAACATATGCATGAGTCGGTAACATATGCTTGAGTCTGTACCATATGGTTAATAGGCATGCATGAGTTGGTAACATACAGTAATGCCCTAAATAATCGACTCCTTAACACTGAGAGCTTTCTGATGAATGGCCATATTTAGGATTAAATCCTGAAAAATTGCCCATAATTCTGCTGGGGATATAGAGAAACTAAACAAAATTAGAAACTATGTGAAGAAGTTTGTATATAAATTTGATAATAAACTTTCCAGAGAAGATGAGGATAAGCAGAATGAGGTACCCAGAGGGTGAATTTAGTGATTCTAGCCCACTATGCAGGATAGCATCACTAAATTCACCCTCTGGGGACCTCTTTCTGCAAATGACAGGCACCTTATTCTCAGGTCTTCTGCTATAATAATGGACCAAGTTTCAATTGTTATATGTGTAGAACTTGCATCTACAGTAATGCTCTAATTAATCGACCCATTAACCACAGCAGAATTATGGGTAACTTTTCAGGATTTAGTCGGAAATATGGCTTGTTGCCATTCATTGGAAAGCTCTCGACTAAATCGTGAAAAGTTACCCATATATCTGCTGTGGTTAAGTGATCTAATGGATCCTAGGCTTTTCAGCCAAGTAAAAATTTCTGGCCTTGGCAATACCTATCCAAAATTATGCTAATTAACCCTTTCATGACGGGAGTTGTGATGGTGCAGCATTGAAGATCCGGTGCCAATGCATTCTCTTATATATGCGAGTCTCCCATAGGGAGCTTCGGATATATAATATAATGCACTGGCTTACAAGGTCAAGGTAAATATAGTTAGGCCAATGTATTCTCTTATATATGCGAGGTTCCCTATGGGAAACTCGCATATCTAAGAGAATGCATTGGCACCGGGTTTTCGCACAATTTCCAGGGGGGGGGGGGGGGGGTCGGAAAAAAATTTCAGGCACGTATGGCATTTTTTCCCTTTCGATCATTTTTTGTACCCACCCACCCCCACGCCAAATTTTTTCCATTATCGGCAGTTTTTTCAGACCATTTTTTTACACCCACCCCCCCCTTTAACACTAAAACAGAGATTTGTGGGGGAAATTCACTGTAAACAGCTGTCAGGGACATATCAAGGCCGTTTTTCATACCGTTTACCGGTTTGGGCACCCAAAAAAAATAATTTTGGCTTTATCTAGCTTTCATCTGTGAAAACTTCAAATAGTTAACCCTTCAGACTTCAGTATTTCAAACAACTTCAAGTGAAATTACACAATACAGTAGAGGAACAGTGACAATTTGATCAAGTAAACCTGGTTATCATGTGGGATCTCATAATACCAAATGAATAATTAACATAGATATTAGTACTACTAGTAATTACTACATGCAACTTAATAGACATTATTTCTGTACTACTAGTATATTATGAATGTGTCTCTCACTTGAATTTTAGAAAATAGCCTATTATATGAATTACAGTGATAATGGTCTCATTTCAAGCAGGATAAGCATAATCAATTGGACAAAAAGATATCTGACAATAACTTATAAGCATTTCCAATCCATACATATATAAAAAAAATCCAAAGTTATGCTTCAGAAACTTGATCAAAGTGAACACTCAGGAACATTCAAAATACTGACTCCAAGAGCTCTAGATTAGCTCTCAATGCATTGGATTTTTTGTTTAATCCAGGGGGAGACCCCCCCCCCCCCCCACCATCAGCTCCCCAAAAATCGCTGGATACTTCACTGGCTGTATATGAATTTCTGTGCATACTATTTATCATGGATGTTAACTTGGACATGTAAATAGGAATGAGTCATTTGTCTCTCATTCAAAGTGGTTTTGAAGCCCAACTCATTGCCAAAACACTAAAAAAGCAAGCAGGAATTTATTTTTTTAGTTGCAGAAAAAATTGCTTGTTGGTGGCTTTGACCACCCACCCACCCCGGCATTTTTTTTTCACCCCCCCCCCCCCCTGCAATTTCAGGAAGTTTCAGTCATGATATGGTAACATAGCTGCCTATGTCATGTCTGGCCATTTTTAGCTCAGTCGCTATTTTGAACTTGCCAGCTTTTGAATTTTGAATTCTGCTATATACTGCAGTCATTGCCTATTGCCTGATTTCCATGGAAAATGCTGTGGTAACATGTGGAATCTATAATGCCACAGCATTAAGTTTGCTGTGGACCATTGTTTCTAATACTATGTAGCTCAGTTCATACAATATGCATGGTTTTTTTTTTTACTCGATATGAAAAAACATTTTATGAAGCGATTTCTCCTTCCTGATAATGAGAGCTTTGTACTTTTAATGTAACCCACATAGTCAATTTCAGATAACATTTTTTTAAATTACTTTAGATTTATTTTTGTTTTGAAATACAGGTACATGTATATAATAATATCTTGATACAGCTGGCCGCTATGTCCTGATGGTGTCGCTGTACGACCGACTGGGAGGTCATGCACTCAGATGGTCGAAGCTTAAAGGTTCTCAGTGGGGAGCAGCTACATTTCCAATGTTTCACGAGGGCAACTTTAGCAATGCTGAAATAAAGGTGCGTAAACATTCCGTGAGGTTCATGATGGAGACTTCCTGACGTTTTGCGAAAACCATTTGCCAATGCATTCTCTTATAAATGCGAATCTGCCATTGGGACTCTTGCATATATAAGAAAATACATTGGCCTGCCAATATATACCTTCACCTTGTAAGCTCCTATTGGGAGACTTGCATATATAAGAGAATGCACAGAATCTCCCGTCAAGAAAGGCTTAAACATTCACGATACAGTTTTGTGCTGATTTTCAGATACTGTAAGCAGACGATAGAGAGGGAATCACTCAGATAAATAAATTATTATCCCCTCAAATGAAGTTTGACAGGTGAAATATGTTCTTCAATCATGGGTATGTCCAAAGATTGGAGCTCTATATTTCAGTCTGATTTGAATGACCTTTTGTTTTCTGATGAACCACCACGGGGGATGATATTAACATAGTTTCGTCCATTAAATATTTGTTGACTTATGGGTTAGTGTGAAAATTCATCTATGCCAACTTGCGATCTGGACCGCAATATGAATGATCTTTCGTATATTACAATGGAATGGAGGGTATCTACATTACATACTACAATTTTGATCAGTCATCACAGGCCAGATTAAGACAACTTTCGAATTATGTCACATCAGAAAATTAATAAACCTCAGTGGAAATACGACCCTGCAGTTTTATGTATTTTTACAGGTTGACCAGAGTGTGTTTACAGTGTTGCCGTCGATGCCATCCATCCGACCTGGTATGGTGCTCACATTTGAACTGTTCCTTCTCAAAGGATCACTGCTATCGACTGATCGAGTTGTCGGATGGGGTTGTCTGCCCATCGCAGATGGAGAGTTTGAAGTGATTGAAGGGATGTAAGTCTGTATTTTATAAAAGTGGACACTTGACTTATATAACCACTACCCCCTATGTGAGAAGATTAGCTATGAATATGTACAGTAATGCTCTAAGTAATCAACTCCTTAACCAGAGCAGAATTATGGGTAATTTTTCAGGATTTAGTCGGAAATATGGCTTGTTGCCATTCATCGGAAAGCTCTCGCCGAGAGCTTTCCAATGAATGGCAACAAGCCATATTTCCGACTAAATCCTGAAAAATTACCCATAATTCTGTTGTGGTTAAGGAGTCGATTACTTAGAGCATTACTGTATCTTCACAAGCCTTAAAATAGTGTGTCTGTCATTTGCAGAATGAGGTCCCTTGAGGGTGAATTTAGTGATGCTCTCCTGCACAGCTGTTAGCATTACCAAATTCACCTTCCGGTGACCTCATTCTGCTTTGGCCTCATCTTCTGGGAAGTATCATATAGTCTCAAAATAACATTGTGTTTAGTTGCTTCTGTTCAGTTTCTATATCCTCAAATTTGCAGATAATAAAATGCATAATCGAGGTGACTAATGGGTGAACGTCACCAACTTCAACTGGGGAACTTCAATCTGATCCTATGTCTTCAATAGCAGTTGAGGCCTAAGCAGAATGAAGTCCCCAGAGGGTGAATTTGGTGATGCTAGTCTGCTGTGCGGGTTAGCATCACTAAATTAACCCTCTGGGGACCTCATTCTGCAAATGAGAGACACAATATTTCATGGCTGGAATCTACACCTTAACCCTTTCAGTGCCAAGTCCGATTTTTGTATCAACCCATATTTCCTTGATCATTTTTCAAATTTATTGATTATAATAATGTGATACATTGATGGAAAGAGCTCTTAATAGACCATAGGTCGCCTCGCATATATAAGAGAATGCATTGGCCTAACAAATTTTATATATATTTTTTATAATTGTTAAAGAATGTAAGAAAAAATGTTGATATGACGTCATTCATTCATGCATCAGTCGCCATCTGTGTTGTTCCAAACAGGCCAATATAGTGCAGACCGCTTCATAATTTCAGGTATAGAGTTCCCTTCCTTAGAGGAGAGATGGATTACGCCATTGATAAACACGGTACGATAGAGAAACTCATGTCGTCAGATGTTGACCACTGGTTGTGTAACCTCTATCTGGAAATTGTGAAGCTTCCAAGGTAAATAGAAATGTCTCGCATGATATGAGGCTACACCCGGGCCTGAAAATATGGTGCTGGACATTTGCAGAATGAGGTCCACAGAGGGTTAGCATCACTTAAATCACCCTCTGGTGACCTCATTCTGCTTAGGCCTCATCTTCTCTGGAAATTTCTTTGTTATCAAATTAATGAGTTTTTTAGTTTCTTCAGAAACTTCTTTAGAAAGTTCCTTTTCTTTTTTAGGTTAGTTTCTCTATATTCCCTAATTGGCAGACGACACAATGCATAATCGAGGTGTAGAGATGTGAGGGTATTGAGGTTATCGGTAAGAGCTGATATCCGATATTTTTCTCCCATATATTGGCCGATACTGATATACCAAGTTCTAGTCCAGTATACAGAGTACAAATAAAACTTGATGCTCCATAACATATAATTGATTCAAAACAACCAGAAATATTTTCGTGAACATAAACAGGCTGTTTCTGCATGAGTAAAAACGTCACATACTCCTGCTTGAAGCTTCTTAGAGATTTGAATCAAATAGGAGGGTCAGTAAGTCGACAAGAATTCATGTCTCATTAATCCAATTAATCTGAAATCAGTACTTGGATCAAGCAAATGTCAATCCGAATAGTGACAATCACTAATCTACAGACATACGTCTCTCACACATGCTTGCATTGTCGGTGTCTTTGAAGTCGCCAACGGCCACGTGCCTGAGTATTATGTCACAATGTAGCAATATCTTACACAGCTGTGATACACTGTATCTAATTACTTGCGCCAGTCCATGCTGGACGCAAGTAATGTTTTCGGCTCGGATGTCTGTCATTCCGTGAATATGTTACGTCATACCGGAAGTACATATTTTTAAAAAATGAACACGCGTTAACACCTGCATTCATTGCTTGGCCCGTAACTAGGTCAGCCATCTGTGAGTGTTTATTATGACACGCTCAAGTTCTGTCAAACTGATAACAGGTCACAGTCAGTTGAGTTTTTATCCAGTGGATGCCATGTGATCATATATGACATGCGTTTACCAGTCGTGTTCTATGTGATGGTCTGATGGATGCGTAATGATGAGATTAATCTTCATTGAAGTAGGCTCAAATAGCCACATTTAAGTTCATATAATTTGATAATTATGACATACACATTATTGTTATTTATTCTAACAAAGAGTGCTTATATTTGGTGGTTGGTAGACTAGTAGAGTTGCATTTTATGCAACTTTGGTCACGTAAGGTACCTACAAATTCTTCATATATATCGGATCGGGGAAACAGCATATTTATCTGGATACCGATATTCAACCGATATCATGGTTATTGGCCCGAACCGATAATCGGCTCATATCTCTATTGACGTGCCCAATGGGTGCATGTACACCACCATTTTCTCATCTGGGAACTTAAATTTGAGTCTAGGTCTCCCATAGCAGATAAGGGCATGCAGAATAAAATTAACCCTCTGTGGACCTCATTCTGCAAATGTCCAGTACCATATTTTTAGGTCTGGCTACACCCCCTCCCCCTGGAAGCCAGAATCCTATTGCCAGTTGAGATATAACAATCTCTACCAGAGCGCACCAGTCATACTTCCTTTCTGACTCTGTCACCGGCTGGGTATACTAGTTTGCCATTTCTATATTTAGCATGGGGTTTTCCAAACAAAATATTTCCTATGTGCTTTGAGAACAATTCCCGCACTAAAAACTTAATGACAGAATGGAGGATCAGAGCATTAGTTTTGTTGACGATTTTCGCAAGCAACTCATAAAAATTGGAGCAAATTAGAACTCTTGTGTCTGACTTGCCAAGTTGCCATGCGTGTTGTCGTCCATGTGCGTTTAGACTTTTGTGTTGATAAAATAATCGGAGAACCAAATAACATCGTTTCGAAATATAGTTCTTTCGTTCTGGTGGGACTTTCCAAACTTAAGGTACGAAACCACACAAATTTTGTTTGATATTTTATTTGCTTAACAAGAGCAGCATTTTGCTCTGCTCGCTTATTATATATTTTAATATCGCAGAAGTCCACCAAATGTGGGGAAATGTCGCTGATAGCAGCGGACTTACCGAGTCAACAATGGAGGTAAACCCTGCATGGAGTTTGGAGATATAAGTCACTTTATGTTTTTAATCTGGATTCATTTTTAAATGTGAATTACACTATGAGATTATCACTTTTGATCCCTTTCATGACGGGAGCTGCGCTATTGCTCATTAAAGATCATGTGCCATTGCATTCTCTTATAAATAGGGAGCCTCGCATATATCAGAGAATGCACTAGCTTACAAGGACAATTAAGGTAAACACTGTTAGGCCAATGCTGGCAGTGTTGCATTAGGCATGCATAGTGGCAAGTGTGCAAACGACATGAAATCTAGGATTGTTGAATATTTAGTAGTAAAAAACAAGGACCGAAATAACAAACACTATTATATATTAGAAATCAACTATTTTAAACCAGACTCCAAACAGAGTCTGTGGCATGCTCTTCATATACAACTATAAACATGAAATTTGTATATTTAGAGCATGCAGATCCTATAGGCTTTTTAGCCAAGGTAAAATTTCGGGCCTAGGAAATTGTTTAGCCTAGGCAAATTCCTGCTAATTAACCCTTTTATACTAAATAGTCATTGAACTTATTATCTAAACATTTTTCTTCAATAAATAGGAATTATTCTGCGCTTTTATTATCTGTTTATTTTTCCCGAACACCCCTCCAGATGAATATTAGACCATTCCAATGTATACTTTTATAACTGAATGGGAGAATTCATTTAGTATAGAAAGGGTTAACAGCTTTGAGAACATCAATGCTTCTCAGAATTCTATGCATGTAAAATTTTAACACAATTTAAATTTTCCTTATATTTTTAATTGGCAGGTACCTTGCTGGGCATAAGGAGTTTGAAGTGGAGTTGCAGTTTAGTTCGAGCTTGACAGGTCACCCTGACAGGTTGAACACAGGTTGGGAGGAGTATAAAGATGGAGGGAAGCCTATACACAGCTCTCATTCAGATCTCGGATCAAGCCATGGGAGCACTGAGTAAGTGTGTTCTAATAATAAAGCAAGTCATGCCGGCATCGATTTAGTCTGTTCTACAAAATATGTCGAGACATGGGAGCACAATTAAGTCTGTTCTAAAAATAGATCTAGTCATGCCTGCATGGATTAAGTCTGTTAATTAGATTAATCACATTCAGGGGTTCACTTAAATGCGCGGGCTCCACGTGTAAATGTAGCGCGTCTTTTCAATGTAAGTCTGTTATATAATAACGGGACAGCATCAACACAACAGATATCCCAAGCTGTTGTGGACTGAGAATACTCAATGGTCTAACTAGTAAACTAATCAGGGCTTTAACCCTTTGAGTGCCAGGGGCCGATCTCATCGGCCCTAAACCTACAAATAAGTATGTTACATAATATAAGAATAAATTATTAAAATTGTAAAAAATTGTAAAAAAAAAAAAAAAAAATTGTTAGGCCAATGCATTCTCTTATATATTCGAGGCGACCCAGGCCTGGAAATCTCAAGGCGGGCTGCCCGCCTACAGCCCGCCTAGAATTTTCCAAGGCGGGCTTTTTATAGCCCGCCTCGTCTACGATAGGACATTTATTATTTAGTTATTTTATTGTGTTTAATGAGTAAAATACTGCATCAAAATCGTAATTATATTGTACAGTGTGGGGACTGTGCGCATGCGTGACCTGACGGTAATGTCAAATGGGAATTATAGCGGAATCAGTAAATTCCGGAATGAACTGTTTCGTAAATCTGATCTTTTGATCGATTCTCACACATTTTATGACCAAAATAAATTATTTCTCTTCATAAGATTGAGCTTACAATATATTTCACTGGATAAAATGAACACATGTTTGTGGATAGTGAGAACCAAATGTCACTGTCCCAATTAAGTTCAACCTTTCGTTCCGTTTCCGGTTCCTATCAGTGAAAATTGTATTTAGCTTGCAGCCGTCTTTTGTCGCTTCGATTGACAATATTTTAATATAATTAGCTAAATATATCCACGTATTCTAGTTTACACTGTTATTCAATTATTAAAGTTCAGAAACTATTTTCTATGTCCCCAATTGCAAACACCCAGTAAATCTATAGATAGCGACTTGACTGCTGCAAGCAGCAGTCTGCGATCGGCAATGGAATATGGATTACATTGAGAGAAAAAGCAGTCAATATTCATGTGCAAATATACTGGATTTAATATTGTTCTTGATTGTGTATTTTATGTAAAATTACACTTTCATGGAGAATGCTTTTAACGTGGACAAACTCACCCAATTCCGTTGCATGGGTTGGACACCGACTGACAAATTGTTGAGTACAAACACTCTTACATTTTGTTTCTTGTTCATATAAATTATCATAACATATAAAACATAGTTAAATATTCACCATACCATAATTACTGTGGGGGATTTTGACATTCACAACTCTGTGGACACTTTGTTTCCACATAAAAAAAATTAATTTAGATGGAGTTATACAACATCAAAAATAGACAAACTAACGGCATTAGTAACTCAGATAAAATAAATCATAACTTTAAAAGTTGAGGAGGGCTATAGCCCTCCTAGGCATATCTAGGAGGGCTATTAATAGCCCTCCTGGATTTTCTAGATCGCCAGCCCTGAGGCGACCTATGGTCGACTCGCATATATAAGAGAATGCATTGGCACAGGGTATATGGGTTGATACAAAAATCAACCTGGCACTCAAAGGGTTAAATCTGACAAGAATCAGAATCATGATTCTTAGTTTGATTCTCGTAAAATCAGCTAATTCGCTGTAGAATTACTATAATTATTTTGATTCTCGCAAAATTTTATGGATTTTAAGGCGTGCTAATATCATGGCATAGAGGCTGAACTATTACGTTGTAGTTCTCATTACATTACATGATGTCTGCCTGATTTATGGCCACGTCTTTACAACTTGCTTTTTTGTCTGGACTCTCATCATTTCGATGATGGCAGATGCCACAAAGTTGGGAAACTTAATTTTCAACATGTAGCAACTTCTAGTTGCAGCCTTTTTCATTATCATATTCTATGTTACATGTTTAAAATAAAATGCATCTAGTTCAGAGTGTGAAACATCAAATGATATAATTAGGCATAGCAGGTTTTTTTGTGTGGTCATTTGTCACAAATTGGTGAAATGCGACAAAAATTTGAAGATTTTTTTTTTTAAAGATTTTGGAAGAGTCGCCATCGCCAACAATAGAATTTTGGACTCTGTGACCCTTGAATTATAAATAAATTATGTCTATTTTAGGTGGGTTCAATCTATTTTTTAGATTGGGCTGAAAATATAAAAATATCTCAGATTCACTTTCGTTTACAATAGTCGCTTCACTCTCCATGGCAAGGCACAGGAGAGAGAGAGAGAGAGAGAGAGAGAGAGAGAGAGACAGACAGAGACACACACACACACTATAAAGAATAGATTGAGCCATTGGTAGTACTGAGTCAGCCTATTCTAAAACAGATTACGTCCGATTTGAATTCCTCCTAGATTTTGTGCAACTTAGTCAAACAGGAATTTTCATGGAAGTGGTTCCTTCTGATGTAACAAAACAACCACTGGCAAATTTATTTACACCAATTCAAAGTAATTTCTACATTCAGTATAAATTTTCAAATATTTGTTTTGCAATAGTCATACTAAACAGTAATATCAATATATATTGATCCTAACTTTCTATACTAAGCACCCATTGACAAGTAGTTCCCTTAGGAAATATTCCAATAATAAGCAAGCCTTGAAATAGTGCGTCTGCCATTTGCAGAATGAGGTCCCCAGAGGGTGAATTTAGTGATGCTACCCTCATAGCAGGCTAGCATTATTAAATTCACCCTCTGGGGACCTCATTCTGCTTACACCTCAGCAGAATGAGGTTCCCAGAGGGTGAATTTGGTTATGCTAGCCCACTATGCGGGGTAGCATCACTAAATTCACCCTCTGGGGACCTCATTCTGCAAATGACACGCGCTATTTCAAGGCTTGATAATAAGTTCAACAACTACCCTTTGTTGAGCTTATTATCTGAAAATTGCCCACAAATGAATGGAAATCATTCTACACTTGTGTTATCTTTTTGTTTGTCTGTTGTCTGCTCGTTTTTCCAAATGAATAATAAATCATTCCAATGTGTACTTTTATAACTGGGTGGGAGAATCCATTCAGTACAGAAAGGGTTAAGTCTCTTCACATTGTGACGTCACTGAGATTTATAATTCCTGACTATACATCTTTTTAATCATGACATGTTCTCCGATTTTTCAGAACCTCGAGCATACTGAAGGCTGGTTCTCTTGAATCTGTCAGCTCTATCAAAGATAAGTCAGACGTAGCCGCGTCAAAAGTTAAGCTGTCAGAAAAGAGCGTGGAACCATCCCAGCCCCACGGCAGAGAAACCACGAGTATTGGAACGCGCTTGTTACAAAAGGAACATAAGCTTGATTTGGATGAGACATTCTCAAACCTCGATGAGGAGATTGAACATAGATTTGAGGTGAAGCAAGATGATTGGTTGAGACCAGTAAAAGATACACCTGGAATGTACTACAAGGTGAGCAATTGATTTCATAACTGACTTTGAGAAAATACTTTAAAATAATTTGGGGATCTATTATGCATTGATTTGATGGTATGACCAAACTACAGAATGAACTATTTGATACTACAATGGTAAAGCCAATATACAAGCCTGAGTTTAGTATGCCTGTCATTTGCAGGTCCCGAGAGGGTGAATTTAGTGATGCTATCCCACATAGCAGGCTAGCATACAAAATTAACCCTCTGGGGACCTCATTATGCATGGCCTCATAGGCTATGGTAGACATAGACTCAGATTGAAGTTCCAAAATGGTGAATATTGTGATATACACCCATTGTGAACCTCGATTATGAAACCTGTCGTCTGCCAATTTGGGGATGTAGAGAAACTAAACTAAAAAAGAAATAGAATCTATGTGAAGAAGTTTATACAGAAATTTGGTAATAAAGAAACTTTCCAGAGAAGATGAGGCCTCAGCAGAATGAGGTCCCCAGAGGGTGAATTGAGTGATGCTAGCCCTCTGGGGACCTCATTCTGCAAATGACAGCCACACTAAACTCAGGCTTGCCAGTATATGAGATAGGGACAAGAATCAGACGTTATATCCATTTTCGGAATGTCGTAAAATGGGTGTAATAAAATACGGAAAGTAAAAAAAGACTAATCAGTTAATATAAAATAGCCAGTCATTAACCCTTTACCCAACAAAACGGCCAAAAACGCCCAAATAAAGCTTCCAACAGCCTAAAATATATTCGGTCTGTCTCAATAACACCATACAAATATGGATATCATTGGAACCGGTTCATTGACCACATTGTGATGGTTACAGTTATGCCCTGTGCCAATGCATTCTCTTATATATGCGAGTCGACCATAGTCGCCTCGCATATATAGGAGAATGCATTGGCCTAAAAAAACTTCTTTTTTAACACTTTTTTCTTACATTCTTTAACAATTTTATAAGTTTTTCTTACATTTTTTTACATTTTTTATAATATTTTTCTACATTCTTCAGCATTCTTTGACAATTTTATCATTTTTAATATGTGTTAAGCCAATGCATTCTCTTATATATGGTCGACTCGCATATATAAGAGAATGCATTGGCACAGGGCCGTTCTGTTGGATAAAGGGTTAAGTGTCTATATACAGTGTTCTCTCTCATCACTTCTATATTATTTTGTGGTCAATGAAGGCGAATATCCTTATACTCAGGTTACATAAAACAATGTTATAACTATCTCGGCAGCATGTGAAATAAAGCTGATGGCTACCAGTGCACTGATTGAGTGATGCCCAATAGGCACCAGCCTACTTGGAAGTCCAAGTTCTCAACAATGAAAAACTAAACCCCGTCATAATACCCGGTATTGTCTCGTCTGCAAATAGTGTGTTTCTCATTTGCAAAATGTGGTCCCCAGAGGGTGAATTTAGTGATGCTATCCCACACAGTTCAACAGATTCACCCTCTGGGGACCTCATTCTGCTTCTGGGCAGTAAATAAACATTGTTTTTAGTTACTTTTTCCCCTAATATGCGGAAGATAAAATGCATAATCGAGGTGACTAATCACCAACTTCAACTGGGGAACTTAAATATAATCCTAGGTTTCCCATAGCAGTTGAGGCTTCAGCAGAGTGAGGTTCCCATAGGGTGAATTTGGTGATCCTAGCCCACCATGCTGGATACTGTCACTCATTCACCCTCTGGGGACCTTATTCTGGAAATGACTCTCACTATTTGACGGCATAGTAACGTACCATAATCAAACATCCTATCCATGAGTTTTATGAAACATTGCTATTGAGATATATGCTGGTAGATGGTATATGGCCTGAATATTTCCCCACCAATAAATGGGAAACCTTCTAGACTTGTATTATCTGTCATTTCATGAACTTCTCTCCAGATGAATAATAGACCATTCCAATGTATACATCTATAAGTGAAGTGAGAATCCATTTGGTAAAGTTTCCTAATTGTTTCTTTCTCCCCAATAGTTCACCATTTTGCTTCAGATGAGTTCAGGCCTCACTATATGATGCCGGCCATTTGCAGAATGAGGTCCCCATGGGGGAATTTAGTGATGCTACCCAAAACAGCAGGCTATCATGATAGCATGACCATGGCCTCATCTGCTAATGACCTTGACCAAGATTTTAGTTTCCAAATGGTGAAGTTGGTGATGTGCACCCATTGGACACGTTTATTAAGCATTGTGTTGTGCACCAATTTGAGGGTATAGAGAAGCTAAACTAAAAAAGATAAAGAAACTTTTTAAAGAAACTAAAAGATTTGTTAAATTGATGAGAGGAGATGAGGCCTAAGCAGAATGAGGTCCCCAGAGGGTGAATTTATTGATGCCAGAACACCAGTGTTTGAAGGTTGTAGACTTTACGTTTCGGTTTCGTTTTTTTTTTGGTAAAAAAACTCGGTTTCGGTTTTAGTATGCAATCACTTAACATATAGCAATTACTGCCAATTAGTCCCACATAACTGCTCAAAACAGGCACAACCAGTTACAGAGGTTTAAATAGGTAAGTTGATGAACAGCTTGTTATGTTGCTAAGTTGCTAATCCCCAAGTTTTGTTTTTCTGAAATGATTATTATGATATAAATATGAATGACAAAAAATAATTCTCTTTATTCTGCAATCTGCAGCGTACCGGTAACCATAAAAGAAAAAAAGAATATAGAAAGAATGAAACAAACAAACTTGAAGTCAGTTAGTTACTCATGAGTTATGACTGAGCCCCAGTCTTAACAGCCTAAAACTCTTAGTCTGTATAGTCACTCAGCCCATCATGGCCGTCACGGGTTAAGTTCTTGTTAAGAAAAACTAATTGTTCCGCAATGTCTTGTTTTAGACTAGAGTCTAGACGATCTATCAGAAATGACCAGCCCAGCCTAAGATAGAGTAATGCTCTAAGTAATCGACTCCTTAACCACAGCAGAATTATGGGTAACTTTTCAGGATTTAGTCGGAAATATGGCTACTTGCCATTCATCGGAAAGCTCTCCCCCCGAATGGCAACAAGCCATATTTCCGACTAAATCCTGAAAAGTTACCCATAATTCTGCTGTGGTTAAGGAGTCGATTACTTAGAGCATTACTGTACGTTCACTAGGAACGGAAGTGCTGGCAATACACAAGAACTTTTTGGCCAGAACGACCAGGTTAGGAAATCTAACCCTATTCTCAGCCCACCAAGGGAATAAAAACAATTAATTTTGATCATGAACAGAAATAGTCACTGAATTTCTCAAACACGGTTCAAGCACCTTACAAAGTTTTTATGAATCCCACTCTAGAACAGATTTGGTATGTCGTGGTGTCAGTAAAAATAATTCTTATTGCTTTTCTGCATGTAGTATTGTATGTGGTACGTAACGAATACGACATCCTTATGTTATGTGAATTTAGAGTTGTCCTCCCTGCATTGGGTCACGACTCACAAACATGATTCAAAGAAACAGCCGTGGCGCCGCTGACGAACATTGACACGTGGCACGTTGCAATTGAATTTCACACCCTGATAACTCAGTGACAAGTTATTTCTGCACCCGTTTCACGGTCTTTTGCTTTGCTGATGTTGCTCCGCCATCATGAACTGTGCAAAATAGGGATTGGGGAACACGGTATTTTGTATTTTACTCGGTGCAGTTTTTGGTGTTGTCTCAACCAAAACCGGGGTGTGATAACCGACACCTTTACAACACTATAGACCACTGTGCGGGGTAGCATCACTAAATTCACCCTCTGTGGTCCTCATTGTGCAATTGTCGATCACCATAGTTTGTATTTGTTTTTATACTATGGATTGTTTTTTCTTTATTGCAGAGATATCTCAGTAATGCAGCTGATGTTTACCACAAGAGAAAGTACACAATGATGCCACAGACTAACATGCTAAACCCGAGGAAGAAACGCAGGAATCTTACTCATCTCGAACAACTCGAGCAGCATACATTCTCCGTCAGGTACAGACAACTCTGTTATTAGATTATTAGTCAATTAAGTTATGTAAGAAAATCTATGTCAAGTCAAAGTTTTAATTCAACCCTCTCTATACTAAATGCATTCTCACACTCAGTTATAAAAGTATATTCCCATCTTCAGATACAAATCGCAACACATGATCAATGATACAATTCATAGCTCGAAACACTAAATTAGTAAATTAGTGTTCTCAAATGATTTACCAACTGAATTTCCAACACCCAGGCTACATGTTATTCTGGACCAAAGATATCATGCAGTTTAATAGCTAGATGAATCAAATACACATACAGTAATGCCCTAAGTAATTGACTCCTTAACCACAGTAGAATTATGGGTAACTTTTCAGGATTTAGTCAGAAATATGGCGTGTTGCCATTCATCGGAAAGCTCTCCCCGAGAGCTTGCCGATGAATGGCAACAAGCCATATTCCCGACTAAATCCTGAAAAGTTACCCATAATTCTGCTGTGGTTAAGGAGTCAATTACTTAGGGCATTACTGTAATAGACATGTAAACTTGAGAGAGCATTGCAGGTTCTGTTCTTTTACACAATCCCATCTTCAGAAATTACTTGATTCCCTGTATCATAATACACAAGACACCAATAAGATACATGTATCATTTTAAAGTGTATCGTGATACTTTGAATTCATGATGAATCGTTACAGCCCTACCACCCTGACATTTGTTAAAATTTTACATGAATAATATTTGTCCAAATCAGTGTTAATATGTCCTATCTACTTCATTTTATCCCGATATTATTTACCATTGGTGTAATAGTAATGAAATAGGAAACATACATGTCAAGTCTGAATTTAGTGTGCCTGTCATTTGTAGAATGAGGTCCCCAGAGGGTTAGTTTAGTGATGCTATCCCACACAGCAGGCTAACATCACCAAATTCACCCTCTGGGACCTCATTCTGAATGGCCTCATCTGTTATGGGAGACATAGACTCAGTTTGAAGTTCCCAAATGGTGAATATTGTGATGTACACCCATTGGGAACTCGATTATACAATGTGTTATCTGCCAATTTGGGGATACAGAGAAACTAAACTAAAAAAGAAATAGAATCTAAGCCAATTATTTTTTTTAAACTTTACATCACCGAATTTTTTTTTTACAGCTCTCCCTTTAGTGGAATGGGCAGACCTGAATCAAAAGGAAATGAGAAGCTGAAATACATAAGTCGGCAGTTTTTATCAGAGATGGGGCTGTCGCAGTGGAGAAGTCGAGAGTTTTGGGGCATGTTGTTGATGCTTATCGTCGTCTTCTTCATCAGAACGTACCTCCACTATCTGGCACAGTGGCTGTACTTACAGGCGATAACAATCCCTGTTAATAAGTAAGTATATCATGCTTACAGGCGGTAACAATCCCTGTTAATAAGTAAGTATATCCATCACCTACTATGTAGATAAAGGCTACAAATTAAACCATGGCTTTTATTTTAGCACGTGCTAAAATAAAGCAAGAATGGATACTTTAACTATCATAATAAAGCCACGTTATCAGAGGTAGATGTGCGGGTAACAGTGATTTAGGTCCGTAAAAATGAGCCATTTGTTGGCATGGGTAAGTTTTTGTTGGTAACAACAAGTTTCTGTTGTTCGAGGTTTAATGGTATGAAATTGAATGGTACGGAAACAATGTGAACAAGAAATTTTCTTTTCTGAATATGTCCATGTTCTCTGAACTCTGAAAATCCTAATTCGATGCTTACATCTCAGCAGAATGAGGTTCCCAGAGGGTGAATTTGGTGATGCTAGCGGGGTAGCATCACTAAATTCACCCTCTGGGGACCTCATTCTGAAAATGACAGACACCCTATTTCAAGGCTTGAATTCGATTATCAAAATCAATTATACTTCTTTTATCGATTTCAATGAATAACAAATGTCCAACTGTGACAGTTATATTACACCATACCTGTTCATTTTATAAATTATTATAAAACCTAGTGGTTACTTTTGGTATTTGTCAGCACTTAATTCTCATCAGAAAGCATGATTTGGAACAATAAACACGGAAATGAAAAAAAAACTCAATGCGGAAGTGAAACGTCTGCTAAATCCACCAGTGTTGTGCGTGCATCACAATTTCACCGATTCATTTCGCAATAGTTAATTTATGACATCACAGAGTCCCAATAAAAAAGTAATATTGCACACTTTGGAGTCCAATATGACCAATATTACTTTTTCCCGGATTATCACATGGCGGCTTATGCCCAATCAGAAATAGTGTTAGTTAACCCTTTCAGTGCCAAGTCCGATTTTTGTATCAATCCATCTAAGAGCTCTTTCCATCAATGTATCACATTATTATAATCAATAAATTTGAAAAATGATCAAGGAAATATGGGTTGATACAAAAATCGGACTTGGCACTGAAAGGATTAAGGGATGGATATTAATATGCTGTTTGATGTTTTCAGGTTTGATTTCTTGCCGTACACCGTCAACCTGAATTACCAGGGTACGTTGCTGCATACCCGGGAGGAGATCGCCATGGTAGTGTTAGGTCCGCTCATGAATATTCTCGTCTTTACGCTGCTGATCTGCTTCTCTTGGATCTGTCAAAGATTGTTTGGATTCCTTCCTGACTTGGGGTCAAAGTTCATCATGGCATTTGGCATCATGACCTTTTTTGACCCCTACTTAATAGCTGTGATTGATCTGATGCTGCAGGTTAGTTATATAATTATCGTTTAACCCTTTCAGTGCCAAGTCTGATTTTTGTATCAACCCATATTTCCTTGATCATTTTTCAAATTTATTGATTACAATAATGTGATACATTGATTGAAAGAGCTCTAAGAGCTCTTTCCATCAATGTATCATATTATTATAATCAATAAATTTGAAAAATGATCAAGGAAATATGGGTTGATACAAAAATCGGACTTGACACTGAAAGGGTTAAAGGCCCAATTAATTTTCGCGTCACCGATTTTTTTTTTTTATAGGGCCTTGATATACAGTTTTAAAAACAATCTATGCCATTAAATATTATTAAAGTGATTTACTGCACACACATTGTCATTCTTATATTTTAATTCAATGCAATGAGTCCCGATGGTGAAATCATTTTGCATTAGTTTATCGTCGTTTGTTGCGTCCCGAATCGAGATGTAAATATTTACGATTAAGCATAGTTCAGATGGTAATATCTATGGAGTGGTATGGTCGATTTCTTGAGATTTTCGGCGATGTTAGTAGAATGCTACATTCCCACAGTTGGTATAGCACATGAGTACCCACTTATTAGTTTCACGCACCTGAACAAGTACATAATATGTCTTTAAAATGCTATAATTCATCACCATTTGAAACGTCTGTGTCTAAGAAGGTGCCTATAGAGTAATAGAAAATAGCTGATATCATAAAATCATTTCCCCTGTTATGGCTCCCAGAATGCAACAGAATTTAAACTGTAGTTTATTTTCAATGGAAGGGGAAAAACTCGAGATCTAAATATATAGAGTTATTCCCCTTCAATTGAAAATAATCTACTGTGCAGAAACTTTAGCACATAACAGATGTCGATATCTCCCCAAAAACAACATGTTCACAATTTATTACATCGATTAAGTTGAAAATACAATTTTTTGGAGCTTCCGCTTTCAAATGGTATATATTATGGCATATATCTTATATAATGTTATCTGGGGATTTGAAAATTATGTGGGCCTTTAACTCGGCAGAAATCAATAACATGGACAATTAGTTTGATATTTCAATATAAAGACAATAGTTAAAGTGATGTGAAACACTCCGGTAGGGTGATCAAATAGAAATTTATGGAGAACAATCTTGTTCAAAGTAGTTATTTTTACAAATATTATATCTAAATTGACAACACACACCGTCATTCTTATATACTAATTAAATGCAGTGACTGCTGATGGCGAAATCGTTTTCCTTAGTTTATCGCCGATAGCAGCGTCCCGATTCGAGTAGTAAATATTTACAATTTAGCATAGTTCAGACGATGTTTTCTATGGAGTGGTACGGTCGATTTGCTTGAGATTTTCGGTGATGTTAGTATAATGCCACATTCCTCCAGTTGGCATAGCACCTGAATACAATTATCAGTTTGATGCACCCGAACAAGCACATAATATGTCTTTAACTGTTCTGAGTAGCGTATGTTTTTTGTCCTCGTGTGAGATGAGGAGGATTATTTTTATTTACAAGTGCTAGCTGAGTGTAACTAATTCTCACATCTCACAAGAGGAGAACGAGCCTGTGTTTAGTTTGCCTATCATTTCCAGAATGAGGTCCCCAGATGGTGAATTTAGTGAGGCTATCCCACATAGCAGGCTAGCTTCACAAAATTCACCCTCTGGGGACGTCATTCTGCATGGCCTCATCTGCTATGGGAGACATAGACTGAGATTGAAGTGAATATTGTGATGTACAGCCATTGGGAACCTCGATTATGCAATGTGTCATCTGCCAATTTGGGGATATAGAGAAACTAAACTAAAAAAGAAATAGACTCTATGTGAAGAAGTTTCTACAGAAATCTGATAATAATGAAACTTTCCAGAGAAGATGAGGCCTTTATTCAGCGCTTTGCACACATTTTTATCATTTCAACATTTCAATATTATTTTTTATCTTTAACTCCTTGCTCAGTTTAATAAAACAGATTTTTTTTTAATCTAACATGTTCACTGCCGACTAATTACAGTTATCTCACACTTTTTGCATGTAATTGAATGGGCGTTGGCAGTGAACGTGTCAAATTGATTTGTTTTCAAATTGATTTGTTTTCAAATCATAATTTTGAAAATCTAATGCCCTTATGAAATCTGCCAGTGTACAGCGTCTCACCACACCAAATTTGATTAAAATTGGTATGGGAGAAAAATCTTGAACAGACAGATAGACATATCCTACTCTTGTAGATAGGTTTTTACATATTCAAGATATATATAGCGAAAATTTATATTTTCTTTCCTCAAAACTATAACTCCTACCAACCATGATAAGTGCATATTATATATGCGGTAACAAATGACTGTGTTCTAATTTAAAAACAATGAGATCAAATGACAATATCATCCTTTTATATAGCATTAAAATATTAAAGAATAATATTTATTAACATTCATATGTTTAGCAAGAAAAAATACTAAAAGCAAGCATTTGAATGCTAAGCAAATGTTAAGGAACGTGAAATTAAGTCTTCAAATGAGAAGCAAATGCTGAGGATTACAGTAATGCCCTAAATAATTGACTCCTTAACCAGAGCAGAATTATGAGTAATTTTTCAGGATTTAGTTGGAAATATGGCTTGTTTCTTTTTGTTCTCAAATACTAAGCAAATGTTAAGGAAAGACTTATTAAGTCTTTTTTCTTGCTTCAGATGACTGCATTACGTTGTTTCTGTTTCCATTACAATGACATGTCTGCTTTAAACCATTGACACAGGTGCATTGTATTGTAACTCAGAGCTTCCGATTGCAGCCGATAAGTTTGGTATTGCAAATCAATCTATCTGTAAGATATGGATTGTGTGATAATGTCAAACCTGTCATCAGCACACCCTGCAGCCCACACTATGTTGTTCTGTTTCATTGGTCCATTGCAATGACTAAACTCCATGCATGGTTTACCTCCCTTGATGGCTTGGTAAGACCGCTGCTACCGGCGACATTTCACCCACATTTGGTGGACTTCTGCAATATTGAAATATATACTAAGCGAACAGAGCAACATGCTGCTCTTGTTAAGCACACAAAATATTGAACAAAATTTGGATAAATTTGGACCCTTAAGTTTGAAAAGTCCCACTTAAACTGAAGAACTATATTTCGAAACAGTGTGATTCAGTTCTCTGATTATTTTATCAACACAAAAGTCTAAACGCATGTGTACGACATTGTCACAACTCGAACGGCAAGTAAAACACAAGAGTTCTAATTTGCTGCAGTTTTGATGAGTAGCTTGCGAAAATCATCAACAAAACTGCCGCTCTGATTTTCCATTCTGCCGACTGCCATTATGTTTTAGTGCGGGAATTGTTCTAAAAGCACATAGAAAATTTGACTTTGGAGCGATCGGGTTTCGCCATTTTTGCTGGAAAATCCCATGTTTTAAATATGGAAACATAGACCAGTACCCAGCCGGTGACAGAGTCAGAAAGGAAGTATGACTGGTCCGCTCTGGTAGAGATTGTGCAATGACATGATCAGTTTTCTGCTTTAAACCACTGACACGGTGCAATATATTATAATTGAGAGCTTACGATTGCAGCCGATAAGTTCGGTATTGGTATAAATGCAATATTGCAAATCAATCTATCTGATTAAGTACGAATTGTGTGATAATGTCAAATTCCAACAACTAAATATTTATTGATATGACAGATAAATAAAAGTTGAATTTCCTTCACTTTGCTGACAGCCGCCATTTTTTATCAATTGAAAACAAGAAAAAGATGCATTTTCCGAATCAACGCTTCTAAATTACTATTTCTTTGGCTTCAGGGGTAAAAAATATTCAATTTGAGTCGAGGAACCCACACATCAAAGCTCAAAGTGATCAATTTTAGAAGATATGTTATTTCTCGAGATGTGAAATTAATTGTGACCCAGAAAAACGTCATCAAATGGACAGTCTCGGACAAAATTGTGGATGAAGATTGATAACTCTAAATCAAGTGATAATACGGCAAAATTTTGTGATACTCAAGTGATAATACGGCCATATTTCGTTGAACAAAATGTTGATAAATAAAACAATTTGCGAAATTTGATACCATTGTTGACGGTGGTTAGCATTATTTTGTTGCAATTAATCGATTCTGATAACTAATGCGTATTTTGATGAACAAAATGTTGATAAATAACAGGTTTTGGGCAATTTTATACTACAGTTGACTGTGGTTAGCATTATTTTTGGGCAACTACTCGATTCTGATAACTGAAGCTGCATTTCAAAAAATGTTGTTGTTGTTGGAATCAGATGATATGAGGACCATCGAATCGGTTTGAGTACCTTTAACTGTTTCTATCCATAAATATTTTGATTGACAGCGTCACATATATCAGGGAGGAACAGAGGCCATCGCTGACTGTGCTAAACTGTGGTGGCACTTCGAGAGGTCACAGGGGTCAGGTCTCGGAGGACTGTTAATCACCCTGTTTCTCTACTGCTTCACTTCATTCATGTCGGGATCTGTACTCTATATGTACTTCCTGAGGTAAGCTCTGTACTCTATATGTACTTCCTGAGGTAAGATATGTACTCTATGTACTTCCTGAGGTAAGCTCTGTACTCTATATGTACTTCCTGAGGTAAGCTCTGTACTCTATATGTACTTCATGAGGTAAGATATGTACTTCCTGAGGTAAGCTCTGTACTCTATATGTACTTCCCGAGGTAAGCTCTAACAGATCTGTACTCTATATGTACTTCCTGTCTATATGTACTTCCTAAGGTAAGCTCTGACATATGTGTACTCTTTATGTACTTCCTGAGGTAAGCTCTGACATATGTGCTTCCTGAGGTAAGCTCTGACATATGTGTACTCTATATGTACTTCCTGAGTTAATATCTGACAGATATGTACATTTTGTACTTCCTGAGGTAAGATCTGTACTCTGTGTACTTTCTGAGGTAAGCTCTGACAGATATGTACTCTATATGTACTTCCTGGGGTAATCTGTACTATATATGTACCACCTTTGCTGAGCTGTGACAGATGTTTACTCTATATGTACTTCCTGAGTGAAGCTTTGACAGATGTGTATACTCTTTATGTACTTCCTGAGGTAAGCTCTGACATATGTGTTCTCTATGTACTTCCTGAGATATGTACTCTATATGTACTCTATATGTACTCTATATGTACTTCCTGAGGTAAGATCTGACAGATATATACTCTATGTACTTCCTGAGGTAAGATCTGACAGATATATAGTCTATGTACTTTTTGTACTTTCTGAGGTAAGATCTGACAGATATATAGTCTATGTACTTCCAGAGGTCAGATCTGACAGATCTGTACTCGATATAAAAAAACTAGGATTGAAAAAATAGATACTCACTCTTAAACAACACCTGCATGTTTCATAGTAGTGCTGTGAAGATGCAAACACCCGAAACTTAGGTATGACATACATTAACAGATTAGCGTCTTCTGGAGACTGGCATTTTGCACACCGTACACGCCACATCCGTCATCCGATCGTCACCACACTTCATATGGTACTTCAGGGTGACCACCAGAGGGAGCCATCACATGTTTTTTTATAAATCATCTTGAATTTCACGACACACCCTGCAGCCCACATTTATTGGAGATTATGTTTTGAAAATTCTAGGTGGGAGTTATAAAATTTTAATGATTTTTTATAAAAGAAAACATGGCTTCCGGCAGTCATCATTGATTCTACTCTCTGCATGACTAAATAATTTGGCACGAACTGCAGCCAACATTTGTTCTGAGCTATCTGCCTAGACTGTATTGATCTCGTCATCTCCTGCACTTACAGTAATGCCCTAAATAATCGACACCTTAACCACAGCAGAATTATGGGTAATTTTTCAGGATTTAGTCGGAAATATGGCTTGTTGCCATTCATCGGAAAGCTCTCACTGAGAGCTTTCTGATGAATGGTAACAAGCCATATTTCCGACTGAATTTTGAAAAATTACCCATAATTCTGCTGTGGTTAAGGAGTCGATTATTTACGGCATTACTGTAGATATGACTTACCTTAACAGATTACACAACAACGGTCGAATGCTGGACGTTTTCTGGAGACTGCATGGTGAGGAAGATGACTTCTTTGTACCATATGACCTTGAACTGTCCAATCAGGAGCTGAATTTCATCATCAGGAAGGCGGAGCAATGGCGGGGCGAAGAAGGAGAGCGGCGTAAAGCAGCAATTTACGATTACATTTGGGAGGAAGATGTAAGTTTTATCATCAATTGCAATTCAAGTTGAATAATTATTACTAAAACACGTATTCTGATTGATGGAGAGTTGCGCTCTTGAGATTTTTCGGAGGGTGAAAAACTTGGTCACCTCAGTGTCACCTTAACCCTTTCATGACTGGAATTTTGCGAAAACCCTGTGCCAATGCATTCTCTTACATATGCGAGTCTCCATAGGGAACCTCGCATATTTAAGAGAATACGTTGGCCTAACAATATTTACCTTGACCTTGTAAGCAAGTGCATTCTCTTATATATGCGAGGCTCCCTATGAGACCTATGGGAGAATTCGCTGGCACATGATCTTTAATACTGCACCAGCGCAGCTCCATTCGTGAAAGGGTTACTATTTTACTGAAGTAACCATTCAATCAACTTACAGAGTGAAGAAACTGTTACGGATGGAAATGGGAATGAAACAACAAAAGCTGTAAAGGAGAAAGAAATAACGACCCACGTGTCGATACACACACTGCACCTCGATGGTCTAAGGGAACTCTATCGACACTTCCTGAGGCTGCCAGATGGCGCTGTCATAGAGGTATGTCAGCTATACTAAACAAGCTCCAGGGACAGGGGGGGGTCTCCCCCCCCCCCCATCTCATCAGAGCCTCGCCCAAAAGATGCTCATATCAGTTTAAGCGATGGCAAGCCTGAGTTTAATGTGCATGTCATTTGCAGAATGAGGTCCCCAGAGGGTGAATCTAGTGACACTATCCCTTATAGCAAACTAGCATCACAACATTCACCCTCTGGGGACCTCATTCTGCTAAGGCCTCATCTTCTCTGGAAAGTTTCTTTATTATCAAATTTCTATAGAAACTTCTTCATATAGATTCTATTTCTTTTTTTATTTAGTTTCTCTATATCACCAAATTGGCGGTTGACATGCATAATCGAGGTTCCCAATGGGTGTACATCACAATATTTACCATTTGGGAACTTTAATATGAGTCTATGTCTCCCATAACAGATGAGGTCTAAGCAGAATGAGGTCGCCAGAGGGTTAATTTGGTGATGCTAGCCCGCTATGCGGGATAGCATCACTAAATTCACATTCTGGCGACCTCATTCTGCAAATGACAGGCACACTAAACTCAGACTTGAGCAATGGCAGTATAAGCGAGTTACATATTCTATATATCTGAACATCTGAGCCTGGGGCAGATTTGGCAATCATTGAGATATATTTACAATCATATATGTGACCCGCCATATCAAATCCAGTCGTAAGTCGGGATTTTTTTACCCTGTGCCTCGCATATATAAGAGAATGCATTGGCCTAACAATTTTTTATCATTTTTTTTTAAATAAATGTTTCTTACAATTTTTAGGACATAAAATAAAAAACATCCATTACCCTGCAGGGAGCCCCACACATATATAGAAGCATATAGAAGAGTGTCGTCTGCTCATGTTTGTCTGGGGCTCTGTATGGGTGAAATTATAAAATTGTTAAAGAATACAAGAAAAAATTATTAAAATTGTAACAAATTGTTAGGCCAATGCATTCTCTTATATATGCGAGGCGACCTATGGTCGACTCGCATATATAAGAGAATGCATTGGCACATGGTACGACTGGATTTGATATGGTGGGTCACAATGTGGAACTTGAATGCATATTGGTTGGTTTAAATTAGGTCATGTGATTCTTTGCTCTGACCCTATTTTTATGGCAGCAATGCTTGACAGAAACGGACATAATATGCCCAGAATTAACATATAATAGAAATGAACATAATATGCCATGAATTAACTAGTGATAGAAATGGACATAATATACACGGAATTAACGTGTGATAGAAACAGACATAATATGGCCGTAATTAACGCATGATAGAAACAGACATAATATGGCCGGAACTTGGCACTGAGCAATCTCTTATTCTGCCAGGTGAGCAGGGGCGCCAGTGCAGGGGGCAGATGGGGGCAATGGGCCCGGTTATGTTCTACTTTGCTAGGTGTTTGGCAACATGAGTGTTCCGACTATATGTTATGTTCTACTTTGCTAGGTGTTTGGCAACATGAGTGTTCCGACTATATGTTATGTTCTCCTGTGCTAGGTGTTTGGCGACATGAGTATACTGGCTACATGTTATGTTCTTCTTTGCTAGTTTTTTTTGGCGACATGAGTGTTGCGGCTATATGTTATGTTCTCATTTGCTACAATGTATCTGTAGGTGTTTGGTGACATGAGTGTCCCGGCTATATGTTATGTTCTCCTTTGCTTGTTGCCATTCATCGGAAAGCTCTCGGGGAGAGCTTTACGATAAATGGCAACAAGCCATATTTCCGACTAAATCCTGAAAGTTACCGATAATTCTGCTGTGGTTAAGCAGTCGATTAATTAGGGCATTACAATGTAGGTGTTTGGTGACATGAGTGTTGCGGCTATATGTTAATGCTCCTTTGCTACAATGTAGGTGTTTGGTGACATGAGTGTTGTGTCTATATGTCATATGTTATGTTCTCCTTTGTTAGGTGTTTGGCGACATGAGTGTCCCGGGGATGGATAAAGACATTAAATCTGCTCTGGAAGCTGGAACCAAAGACACTGATATCATGATGGCAGACAAGGTGAGAATCAAGCCTGCATTTAGTGTGCCTTTCATTTGCAGAATGAGGTTCCCAGAGGGTGAATTTAGTGACGCTATCCCACATAGTGGGCTAGCATCACCAAATTCACCCTCTGGGGACCTCAATCTGCATGGCCTCATCTGCTATGGGGGCATACATAGACTCAGATTGAAGTTTCCAGTATGGTGAATATCGTGATGTGCACCAATTGGGATATACAGAAACTAAATTTAAAAAAAATAGAATATATGTGAAGAAGTTTCTATAGAAATTTGATAATAAAGAAACTTTCCAGAGAAGATGAGGCCTTAGCAGAATGAGGTCCCCAGAGGATGAATTTAGTGATGCTAGCCCGATATACGATATGAATCTCTGAATTCACCCTCTGGGGACCTCATTCTGCAAATGACAGGCACACTAAACTATATATACGGCTTTATTATATTGAAGATATGTTTTGATATTTTTGTTGGACATATGTGCAGGGATACTACTATACTATTACATCAGTATCAGAATGTGACAAAAGTGAGAAATTACTATGTAAAATTTGAGGTGGAAACACAGGGTTTACGCTGCCACTTGCCAAATGCAAAAATAATTTACAATTTATAGCAAAAAATATTTCATTTGGCAAATGTTTTGGCAAAACACTTCACATATTGACCGATGAAGGTTTATGCATGGCGGTGATGTTTACATTGCTAGTCCTCTTTGTTTCCAGGTGCGCTCTCTATGAAGCAGCCCTTATACAATTTTATTGTTCGATGACTGGTTTATTGTTCTATGATATAAACGAGAAACAATTATTAATAATTGACGGCTTCCAGATCACTATCCAAGCCTTAAAATATTGTAAGGTGAATTTAGTGATGTTACCCCATGAATTTACTGATGCTTAGGCATCATCTTCTGGGAAGTATCTATAGTCTTTTTGTTATAGTTTCTTTTTCCCTTCTGTTGAGTTTCTATATCCCCTAATTTGTAGAAGATAAAATGCATTAATGAGGTGACTAATGGGTGAACATCATCAAATTCAAATGGGGAACTTCAATGTGATCCTAGGACCCATAGCAGTTGAGACCTAAGCAGAATGAGGTTCCCAGAGGGTGAATTTGGTGATGCATGTGCAAATGTCCGACACTCTATGTCAAGGCTTTTCACTGTCACTGTATCCATCGATACCTGAGTAAAAGAAAAATCATCATGTTTACGAAGATAACAAAAGTTGTTAACCCTTTCATGATGGGAGCTATTGTGGTGTAGCATTAAAGACCCTGTGCCAGTTCATTCTCTTATATAATTATGTGAGTCTCCCATAGGAAGCCTCACATATATAAGAGAATGCACTGGCTTACATGGTCAAGGTAGATATTGTTAGGCCAATGTATTCTCTTATATATGCGAGGTGTCCTATGTTGACTCCATATATAAAAGAATGCAATGGCACTGGGTTTTAGCAAATTTTCAGGAATCTCCAGTCATGAAAGGGTTTAACTGTGATGGTTGAAACATAATACTCAATATTGCAGAAAACGATAACATTTGGCAACTGCTAAACAAATTTAACAAAAATTATTTTCATATGGCAAAATAATTGGCAAATTAAAATCTTTGGCCAACATGGAGCCTGCTGAAATATCACAAGCTGCATTAAATGTGAAAGTGGAAATGGATTTCAAAGATGGCGTATGAATAATAGGATAGAATGCAGTCTGGAGTAAACTACATACCCACATATAAAAAATAGTGGGTCTGACGACCTTTCGTTCAGTTTTCATTTCCCAAACCCGGGATTCCTTGTAATTACCGCCAATCAAAACTTAGCTCCAAGAAATGTGTGCCCCAATAAAAAACTAGTAACATGTCACGTGCTCTTGGTGTTGAAATTCCGAAGGTGTGGCTAAAGGTTGTTAAAAATAGTATACATGACGTCATGTTATACCGGAAGAGAAATTCACAAATCGACAAATAAAATAGATTGTTGACGAGCGGTCGAAAGTTTAAAATCAAGAATCACCGGAATGTGGATTGCAGGCAACTGTAATTTGGGTACAACTGGTACAATCATTGGAGCTAATAATACGGCTGTGTAATGTCGGATGGGTTTCGGTGGCGTTGGTGGTAGAATTGTGTTGCTCTTCGCTCGTTTTGGCTGCGGTGGTGCTACGGTACTGGGGAACTGATAGATCGTTTTTTTATGTCAAGGTACTTTTTTTTAGTTCTGTAGTTGTTTTATCAGATAGTCCCGACATTCATGTATTTTTTATTCGTGGCCGTTGATTTGTGTTATTTTTTGACAACATGGGCGACAAATCGCCTGGCCAATCTAAAAATAATTCGTTCTGAGATCTTCTGAGTCCAAGAAATCCACATAAATTGACATTTTTTATAATTTCAAGTAGATCTGTCTTAGTTATTGTACATTTTATTTTGGATCCCGGAAGCTGTTTCCCTTTATTGTCAGTAAAACAACTGCCGAACGAAAAGTCACAAACCCTACAACTATTAATTCCGATTCTTAGAATCGGCTTCACAGGGTTGAAGCGGCCATGACGGCACTGGCACGTGACCATGTTTACACCTGTCAATCACAACTAATTTCCGATTTATAATTAGCGCGGTGTGATGTAATTTGGGGGAAGCCCACAACTGTTCAGAAATGAAAAGTTGATGGGAATGCAATAGACTCAGTATCATTATGAATCTGAGTGTATGTTTACATAGACTGGATAGAATGTTGTTGTTATTTAGTTAGTTTTTTATTCAAAATCCATGTCCATTTGTATTTGTTTGCTATTAAATGTGCTTTCTTTAAACAAATATTGACAGGTGGGAAAAAGAAACGGTTCTGTCAAACCACCTGAGTCTCTGAGGTCCATTAGTCCATCGACAAGTAGAGATTCAAGCATCTCGCCCAGTGAAGACAAAAAGATGAAGTGATGATTGGAAATTAATCAACAACTGTCACCTGCCTGACCGGTGTTTAAAGATGCACAATCCAAATTAACGATCCTAAATTACTATTTCTTTGGCTTCGGGGGTAAAAAATATTTGATTTGAGTTGAGGAAACCACCCATCAAAGCTCAGAGTTATCAGATATCAATTTTTGAAATCTATTATTTTCACCACCTGGCCTAGCAAATATTCAACAAATGCCAACCGACATACTCCCGATACCAAATTGCGTTAAACAAAATGTTGATATATAACACTTTGTGGGCAATTTTATACAATAGCTGACAGCGGTTAGCATTATTTTTTGTCAATTAATCGATTCTGATAACTGAAGTGGCATTTCAAGAATTGTCGTTGTTATTGGAATCTGATGATATGGGGACCATCGAATCGGATTGTGTACCTTTAAATTCATTCAGTACTATTTTTCATGCCCACTGACATGCATTTACCTTCACGAACGATTAGAAACCGAAACTGTCATCAGATACATCATTTTAGGAGTACCTACTCCTTCATAGATATTGGCTTTGAATGGGACATCTAGAGACGTAATCTGAACGATTGTTTTCAGCTTATTGATGAGGCAAGCATTTATTCTTCTGTGATATCCAATTGTAGTCATTTTTCTGTGATATTATCTCTGTTAATCTATGTTAATGCATTTATATATGACAATTAAACAATTATAGTCAACTGTGATTCAATACCATTTATTTATTAATATTATATATTGTAATTTTTATAGATTATATTTATATACCAATTCATACTACATGAAATTTCCAATCTATTGTCTTCAAAATGAAATTATTACCTGGCTGAATATGCCTTGAGGACGACATTGGTTCTTTAAGATGATGTCCCTTTGGACAATATTCCAGAGATATATTTATATAAACTTTTTCTTCAACCGGTGCACGTGTTGAACTGATAACAAATTTTGATGTATTCATCACAATCATGCTTCCAAGTTATGGGTGATCACATTATGCCTCCCAGGACACACATTACTTGTCCCACCAAGAAAGCGGGCTTGTCCATCCTGACACACAATGGCAGCTCATACATAATAATTAAATTAACGTTTTTGGGGAAATACTAAAAAAAATAAAATTCCGCATGATATACATGTAGTCTTTATTGATTGTCCTTTATATTAAATGTGAAAATATCTTTCTATATATATTCACTAATATTGGAGATAATTTTATTGATTACATTCCATGTAATTATTGATGATTAGGCCAAATAAAAAATATTATTTGAGTCTCAGACACCGCGGCATTGAAATAAATGGCGCGCATTGGACGTTTTATTTTCATTTTTGAAAAAGCAAAAAAAAAAATATTCTTTTTTCAATTATTTTGGTATGTTTTTACCAACATTTCCACATGTATTGAACATTAATTGCAATATACATGAACTTTTAACATATCTCTGGGATTGATAGATTGACAATCATGTATACACATAGTGACAAAGAACATTGTAACACAAGAACAATTGAAAGACACTGGAGGAAATTTAGGATCACATGTTATAATGTAGAGGTGTCAATTTATAGACAACAATAACAATTTGGAATATAAGGGGCATTAGAACATTATAGGTAATCCCTGTGTCATACAGGTTTACTAGTAGCACAATGTAATTTTAATATCAGATTAAATGAGTGTATATGCAAAACAAAGTTCCCTCAATATTTTCTGACTATTACTAGATAATAGAAGCTATCATGATCCATGCTTACAATGTGCACAAAAAAAATTAAAATAAAGTCCTCCCTCTCTCATTGATTCAGAATAAAAATAAAAATAAAGTCCTCCCTCCCTCATTGATTCAGAATAAAAATAAAGTCCTCCCTCTCTCATTGATTCAGAAAAAAAATAAAAATAAAGTCCTCCCTCTCTCATTGATTCAGAAAAAAAATTGTCTGAGACTCAAATAATTTTTAAAAAACATTTTGGCCTTATAGCATTTAATATTTTTGTGCATTTCTATATATTTATTATATCTTTATATGTTTTTTGCAGTCATGATCTACAATATTTTTAATGTTTCAACATCTACTTTCTTGAAATTTATATTCATATATATAAATATATTAATATCAAATTAAACCTTATCAGCTGATTATCACTTGATTTCTTATTTTTCATTTCCTCGTCTCACGAATCCTCTGTTGTAGAGACTCCAGGGACATTTTGACATGAGCAGTTGGGATTATATTATTTTTGTATAGTGGTTTGATCTTAGATCATGTTATGAATCTCTACTCCGGCTATGTCTGTTGAGATCATATCCAACCAGTTAAAACCTGGATTCTTTTAGATGTTCTGATGCGGAACTTTATGACATTGAAAAAATCATTCATGTAATATATTACAATTAATTCCCAATGTTCCTTAATAATGTATTTTACAGTATATGAAGGTCCCGATGCTTGATTTAGGCGACTTCTGTGAGCCGATTTTGAAACAAATTGATTACATGGGGTCAATTTCATTATTCTAGTGATGCAGAGCAAAATTGGCTCACAAACGTCGCCATAATCATGCAATCTAGATTTGGGACCTCCACATACTATAAAATACATTTTTTTATCTACATAACCTGCATTATTTTCCCAAATGTTACATTACAGGGAGCCCAAAGGGAGCCTCACATATATATAAGAGAATTACATTGGCCTAACAATATTTACCTTGACCTTGTAAGCCTGTGCATTCTCTTGCTAGTATATATGCGAGACTCACATACATAAGAGAATTCACTGGCACAGGATCTTTAATACTGCACCTGCCCAGCTCCCATCATAAAAGGGTTAAAGAAAAACAAGCTAGAATATAACAAGTGTAAAGACTAACGGTATATCTCTGATAATGTTCATGTACACATATATTTATAAAACTATAAATTGAAACGGTTTATTTTACATTATAGGGATGTTCAGATTTGGCCAATAAAAAAATATTTGTGGTTGGTGTTTCCCTACCGACCCTATTTAAAACCCTGTATCATAAACATGTTTTTCATGGTAATGCATGTACATGTACAAATCAAATGTCTTGAAATTTTCATCACATTATGTAGGTAGTAGATAAAATGTAAAATACACACATTTCAATGTCCAAAAATCTGTTGATTTCTTTCTCAAAGTATATGAATCATATACAAAACGAATGAATGCAATGAAAACTTTTCTCAGTCAAATGATTTTGAATTTCAAGGCAGAAGAGAAAGCAATAAAATTAGCATAATAAATATTTATTTAATATGTTAAATTTTAAGCCTACCTACCGACCCTAATGTTTTCTGACCTGTAACCCCAACTGGACAATTAATTTTCTTTTGCCTAAAGTTCCCCGTCAGAACATCAAACAGTTCCCTGCTGGTTTCGACTGGTGGAGTATGATCTCTGCGTGTAGCCAGAGTAGAGATTTGTGGCATGATTTAGCTGATCTGTGTAGTCTTAAAGGCCCAATTATTGTTTGAACCCCCTGATAATTGTATATAAGATACAGTAATGCCCTAAGTAATCGACTCCTTAAACACAGCAGAATTATGGGTAACTTTTCAGGATTTAGTCGGAAATATGGCATGTTGCCATTCATCGGAAAGCTCTCGGGGAGAGCTTAATTTCCGATGAATGGCCACAAGCCATATTTCCGACTAAATCCTGAAAAGTTACCCATAATTCTGCTGTGGTTAAGAAGTCGATTACTTAGAGCTTTACTGTATAAACTAGACCCAAAAATCAGGGTTCATGCTGTCACAGGCCAAATTGGCCAATTTTTTTCGAAAATGGCCCAAAAAATTACATTTTGTCAAAGTTTTTTTAACCCAAAATCAGATTTCTAATTTGATAACCCAAATTGATTTTGTAACGGGAGTGACATGAGAATCACATTTGAAGGTATGTCAATAATTATATAGAATGTTAGATGTTAAATAAAACAAATATATTTATTAATTGTGAGATAATAAAATGAGAATTTAATTTGGCCAAAGTTTTTTTTAATTTGGCCAAAAATAAAAAAATCAGAATTGGCTAAAAAATGAACACTGCCATAAATACTGCAAACTCCATGCAGGGTTTACCTCCCTTGGTGACTCGGTAAGAGAAAGGAAGTATGACTGGTGCGCTCTGGTAGAGATTGTAAATACTGAAGGAATATCATTTTTATCATTCAAAAAATATTTTTAGCGTCCCTCCAGCTGCACGGTCGCTCTAAAACATCAAAACTGTATGAAATAAATGCATTGAACATTCAATATAAAATAAAAACACATATTTTGTATAGCGCTTCCAAACATGTTTTTATGTGTAAGCAATATTTGCTAAGTGGGTGTCTGACCAGGTAACACGTTGTCCAGATGTGGTGAACACCAAACCTGGCACACCAGAATGACTAAAACAAGTCAAAGTGAGATGCCGGCAGGTAGACCAGAGGCCTTTTGGAAAAGTCAATGAGGAGAAGAGCAAAAAACGGCTTAAAACATATTTGTCAAAAGAATCGTTCACGCAATACTGCTGGACACAAATACACGGGTTATATTTTGTATAGCACTTCCAAACATGTTATTTTATACACTAGAAATTATTTATAAAAATTAATTGCAATGTAATTGATTTTATCTTTAGACCATACAAATACCAACATGATTTACCCCCACCCCTTATGATTTACCTTCAGGCCTATTTTAAGCTTTCGCTTGTATTGGCCAATTGTCGTAGTATAACATCATATTTGCTCTATTTTACAGTGCGCTCAATTCAGAATACATAGCAGAATTTGTTTGGCTATATGGAAATATATTTTACTGCAATTAGATTAATCTTTACACATGCTTGTATAACTAAATAACAAATTTAATGCCTTATAAATCAATTACGCTGTATTCAATTCCACTGCCACACAATTCAATTTGGCTGCAGTGTAATTAAAAAAATGTTTGCAGTGCAATTCAGTTTTCTGCAGTGCAATTCAGTTTTTCTTCAGCGCAATTCAATTTACTGCAGTGCAATTCAATTTCACTGCAGAACAATTCAATTTCACACCAGAGCAATTCAATTTCAGAGCAGGGTAATTCAATTCCATAGTTGTAAATTGATTGAGGGTACTTAAATTATAAGATCATATAGCTAGCTGCCTCTTCTGCTAGGACATACTATTATTTGAAATATTATTAATTTATTTCATGCTTGATGTGTAAAATAAGCTTCACTAAACAGTTTTGGCAAAAAGACAGATTGACCGTGAGAAATTCTCGACGCTGGGCGAGCTTGATTATTTACTATTCAGATCCAGTTCCGTGTGCGTGTTTTTTAAAGATTTTAATCACGTGATGAACACATGGTTATGAACACGTGTTTGATGTTTACGTTTTACGTTTTGAGAAGAGAGTTGCCTCCGTGAAATTCTTGTTTTATTTATATGATATTCGGGCATATTGTATAAAATCATATTTCCTACAGATAATTTATTATATCTCTGTCTTATTAACTTGATTAAGCAGGTAAATTCCTTTGAAATGGGAAAATGGAGAGGAAACATTTTTGGTGAAAAAAATTCATGAATCCCAATTTGTTGTTCTTCAAAATTAAAGTTCACGAAAGTTAGAATTTCGGACTAATAACAATTTTAGCTCACCTTTACAATGTAAAGTTTGAGCTATTGCCATGGGTTGGCATCCGTCGTCCGTGCATCCATCTGTGTGTCAACAATTTCCTTAGGCATGCACGCCCTACAGGCCGCATCCCTTAATTGACCGATCTTCACTAAACTTCATATGTAGCTCCAGGGTGACCTATAGATGGGAGCTATAAAAAATTTCCAAATTTTGATGAAAAACATGGCCGCCAGCAGCCATCATGCATTCAAATTTGAATCCATCGGCACACTATACAGTATTCCATCGATCTATATTTAAGACCGCCGTGGCGCTTCAGCTTTGGCGAGTAGCTAATTTTTTTAAATACACTTATTTTTAAGAATCAACTAACATAGTCATTAATGTTAACAATATTGCAATATATATTAGCTCTGACACCTACCAGAACGTGTGTATAATTCCGTAATAATTTAATCCAAAAATCCAGTCGGAAAACATGTTGACAAAACGTGGTTAAATGGCCGAAGCAGGAGGAGCTAACATATCACATGACTATGTGCAGTTCGTGCATGGCAAACATGATTCTGCAACTCGCATTACTGTACCAGGATGTTAACAGTACGCATGTGTAACAAATTGGAGTTGGTAATTTGTAAAAACTACACGCATGCGCAGATTGTAGTTCCCCTCAACTTGAATTGTATCAGGGCAACCTGAATTGTACACTCAATGTGAACGCATGTGATTACCTTGCCGTGCGCACGGGGAACTCACAGGGGGATTCATGAAATTACGGGTCACATGCAATGGTCGACGAACACACGACATGTCAGTGTTTACGTTCTGTTATTTGTCGGATTTTAAGGATAAATGACACGTAGGTGAGTGGATGGTTTCACACTTGTATTAGTATTTAGTTGATAAATACATGTGCGTTGGTCCTAATTGTTACTTTTATAGGAATCATAGTCGCCTATGTTCTTTCAAGCACGCCATGGATCTTAGATGGCGTAAGCCATGACACTAAGATCAAATGGATCTAACTATACAGCCCTTATTTATGGCCGGATCATTTGTTAATTTTGCAGGCACGATTGAGATCACCTGTAGATGGGAATTATCGTATTTGAACGATGCCAGCTGCCATCTTTGATTTTACTCTTGGCATGACTAAATCCTTTGGCACACTATACAGACCACATCCCTCATCCAATCATCACCAAACTTCATATGGATGTTCGGTTTTACTTCTAGATCGGTGCCTCCTATTTTGAACGAAATTTGTTTAAAAACATTGCCGCCAGCAGCCATCTTGGAATTTACTCTTTGTATAACTAAATCCTTGGCACACCCTACACTCCCTACAGGCCTACTCTCATCCGATCATCTTTAAACTTCATATGGATCTTCAGAGTGACCTCTAGATGGGAGCCTCCTATTTTGATCGAAATTCGTTGAAAAACATGGCCGCCAGCATCCATCTTGGAATTTACTCTTTGTATTACTAAATCCTTTGACGCACACTACAGACCACCAATCTCTTCCAGAGCGCACCAGTCATGCTTCCTTTCTGACTCTGTGACCGTCTGGGTACTAGTCCATGTTTCTATATTTAGCATGGGATTTTCCCGCAAAAATGCCGAAACCCGATCGCTCCAAAGTAAACAAATTTCTATGTGCTTTGAGAACAATTCCCACACTAAAACATAATGACAGAATGGAAAATCAGAGCTACTCGTCAAAATTGCAGCAAATTAGAACTCTTGTGTTTGACTTGCCGTTCGAGTTGTGACAATGTCGTACACATGCGTTTATACTTTTGTGATGATAAAATAATCCGAGAACCGAACCGAATCACACCATTTCGAAATACATGCAGTTCTTCGGTTTTAGTGGGATCGACTTTTCAAACATAAGGTCCAAAATTTATACAAATTTTGTTCGATATTTTGTGTGCTTAACAAGGGCAGCATGTTGCTCTGTTCGCTTAGTATATATTTTAATATCGCGGAAGTCCACCAAATGTGGGTGAAATGTCGCTGGTAGCAGCGGTCTTACCGCATCATCAAGGGAGGTAAATCCTGCATAGTTTGACAGACCACATCTCTCATCCGATTATCACCAAACTTCATATGGATTTTCGGGGTGAATTCTAGTTTACTTTCCTCCTTCTTTATCATTCTATTCATTGCTCAGCAGCAAATTAACTCCTTCCCAAGTTGAGCTACAGTGTCATTGACACATTAATTTTTAATCTTCTCATCTTATCGCTGTCACTGTTTAAAAGGACTGTGCCAGAAATGAAGGTTACGTACCTTTATTCCAAAGATACAATACTCCGAAGGTTTGATATTCTGAAACTCCAAAACTATGAAGGTCCAATACTATGAAGGTCGCATATTCTGTAGGTCCAATGCTTCGAATATGCTATATTCCGAAGGCATAAAATACGTCGAAGACCCAATAGTCCAAAGTATTATTAATAATCCGAAGGGCCAAATAGTTCAAAGGTCAAATACTCCGAAGGTCTAATTACTCGAATAAATAATACCTCACGGAAGACCTAGTTATAGTCTGAAGACCAATTATATACTCATACTCCAAAGATCTGTGTTTTAGATGGGGTAATGACATGTTTCATCATGTCCATACATTTGATAATCGTTCTTTTAGGGATAATTTGGTATACATACAGTGTGCATTGTCAGAAGAATCAAAGAGTGGATTGTGTGGTGTTCTGATATTTTTCATTGTCCCAGTGTACCTTAGACGCATTCAAACCAGTGTGGCGCTGAGGGGTTTACTCTCACCAAAAAAAGTGCTGAAGGTTACACAGGTTTTGAAAATGTGCTGAAGGGTAAACAGGTTTTTTAATCTCATTCTAAATGAATTTTAGTTTTCATGTCTGCCATGATTTCTGTTAGAGAATAATTGTATATGTTCCAATGAAAATTAAAATGAACTGAAAATTAAATGCTGATGTGTGCCAGACTTCGAGGAACACAGAAAGTAACTGCATTAGTGCTGATTACAAACCCTGTGTACCCTTAAGCACATTTTCAAAACCTGTGTACCCTAACTGTGAGAGTGACCCCTTCAGCCAGTGGCTTGTTTCAAAGAAAACAAGTTAAAAAATAAAAATAAAACATTTTAAGACAAACGCTCCACTTTAACAAATGCATCACTGTTCAGCCCTCGAAGTAAAATTGTCCCACGGCAAATTTAATGCTGTGGCCTGTTAAATTCCACATGTTGCCACGGCGTTGCTTATTGCCATGGTAAATTTTGAAGGACTGCTCTATTGATATAATGCTTCCCAAGTGGATCTTTTTTTTTTTAAGAATATGACCTCCAAGCCTGAGTATAAGGTGCCTGTCATTTGCAGAATGAGGTCCCCAGAGGGTGAATTTAGTGACTATCCCGCATAGTGGGCTAGCATCACCAAATTCACCCACTTGGGATCTCATTCTGCATAGCCTCATCTGCTATGGGAAACATAGACTCAGATTGAGGTTCCCAAATGGTGAATATTGTGATGTACACCAATTGGGAACCTCAATATGCAGTGTGTCATCTGCCAATTTGGGGATATGGAGAAACTAAACTTAAAAAGAAATAGAATCTATGTGAAGAAGTTTCTATAGAAATTTGTTAATAAAGAAACTGTCCAGAGAAGACGAGGCCTAAGCAGAATGAGGTGCTTAGGGGTAGCATCACTAAATTCACACTCTGGGGACCTCATTCTGCAAATGACAGGCACATTAAACTCAGTCTTGATGACCTCACTTCTAACGATAATTCTCAAACGCATGAAGTTATTCCTAAAATTCCAATGCCAAACGCTCATGTAAAAACTTTATTTTACAAATTGGATACACATTGTGACAATATATAATAAACTGTTTGAAACTTAAATTCGTGCCAAGAACCGGCTAGTTGGACAGACTGCAGGAGAAAACACACCGTCAATTCCAAACAGAACTAATCAATAAAAAACAAACATTGTGTATGCATGCAAAACTTCTACAATTGTATTGCCAGATCTAATATTTATCTCCCCAAATGAAAATGCATATTTAAGTTATTTCACAGCTGTTAAAGATAGATTATCTCTCTAAATAACAAATTTGAAATAGTTGCGTGGGTATAAAATAGTAAATATATGAACTGAAGACCCCTGTCCGGAAAGGCTGCTATCAATTAATATTGATTTTATTTTGAAATTTTATTGGGACCGTTTATTTGTCTATTTTTAAAACAAACCATTCGGGTGATACCATATAGCGATAGAGAGCATTAGGCTGTTCCTATGTCTACACACCGAACGTCAAATGTCCCAGATTGATTGGTTGTATTGTTTATTCCATAGTTATCAGCGATAATGAGTATAATTAACGTTTATTTGTGACAAAATAGCACAATAAAATTTCTGGTCTCTGTTAACAGTAACCACTATTGTTCGTTAGCTAAACAACCACACCTTCTTAGACCAGAAAATATTCTAAATAAAATGAATATTAATCGATAGAAGCATTTCCGGACAGGAGTCTTCGATTCAGATCTAATATTTTATACCCCGGTAACTATATAATATATGTTTACAAAGAGATAATCCACCTTTAACCCTTTACCCAACAGAAGGGCCCTGTGCCAATGCATTCTCTTATATATGCGAGTCGACCATAGGTCGCCTCACATATATAAGAGAATGCATTGGCTTAACACATTAAAAATTATAAAATTGTTAAAGAATGTAAGAAAAAATGGTAAAAAGTGTTAAAAAAAGATTTTTTTTAGGCCAATGCATTCTCTTATATATGCGAGGCGACCTATGGTCGCCTCGCATATATAAGAGAATGCATTGGCACAGGGCATAACTATAACCATCACAATGTGGTCAATGAGCCGGTTCCAATGATATCCATATTTGTATGGTTTTATTGAGACAGACCCAAGATAATTTAGGCTGTTGCAGCTTTATTTGGCCGTTTTTGGCCGGTTTGTTGGGTAAAGGGTTAATATTACATGTATATATGCTGCTCTGGCCATCATACTCTATTGGTGTATCATCATTTTTAGCTCACCTGGGACGGAAGTCTCCGGTGGGGCTATAGTTATCACTCCTTGTCCAGAACCGATATACAGTAATGCCCTAAATAATCGAATCCTTAACCACAGCATAATTATGGGTAATTTTTCAGGATTTAGTCGGAAATATGGTTTGTTGCCAACAAGCCATATTTCCAACTAAATCCTGAAAAATTACCCATAATTCTGCTGTGGTTAAGAAGATGATTAGTTAGGGCATTACTGTACCAAATAGGCTCATATTTGGTGTAGATGATCCTTTGGTCAAAGGTATACAGATTTGTTCAAATGGGCTGGTCAAATAGGGCCAGAGCCAGGGACATAACTCATTCCCTTCTCTCACATTTTATCTCCAGAACCATCAGGCCTATTTAGTTTGTATTTTGTATTAAGGGTCCTTAAGGGTGACTGGGTTTCAGATTGTTCAAATTGGGTCACCAGGTCAAATATGCATGGAGCCAGGGGCATAACTCTTTCCCTTCATAGTCATCAGGCATATGTAGCTTATATTTTGTCCTCATACTAGTATGTGACCGGGAAGAAGATTTTTTGAAAAGGGGTTGACCGGTCAGGAAGGGGCAGGGCTAGGGAATTAACACTTTTCTGTCCAATGAAATAACTCAAACCCATTAAATAATCTTGTTGAAAATGTATGCCTATACTGGCCTATACCTAAATATAAAGGCTACTTTCTGCTGTAATAATTGTTTGGGATAGATCACTGGTGTGATTTCAGTGATGCTGTTTGAGCCTACTAAATGTAGTAAAATAGTAGTATGTCATTTCAGTGAATGTACATTTATGCATCACCTTGGTGACGGGTGACAAAACTATAAAGTGCATTCTTACAACAGCAAATATACCATTATATGTTAATAAAATTAATTAAATAACTCTGAGATTGGGCAAAATAACCATTGATAAATACCGATCGTCACTGAAATGACACATGTCACACACACCTGGGGATGTACAGTTTGGGGATGTACAGTAATGCCCTAAAAAAATAATTGACTCCTTAACCGCAGCAGAATTATGGGTAACCTTTCAGGATTTAGTCAGAAATATGGCTTGTTGCCATTCATCGGAGAACTCTCACTGAGAGCTTTCCGATTGAATGGCAACAAGCCATATTTCCGAATAAATCCTGAAAAGTTACCCACTATTCTGCTGTGGTTAAGGAGTCGATTACTTAGGGCATTACTGTAGACCCTGTTATTCCCAAGTTTTAAAAGTCTTTTTTTTTGGGAGGGAGGGATTTAAACAAACGGATGAGATGGTACGTAATTATCTTGAAAATTTAATATGCAAAAGTCAGCCTTCGGGTGCACTAGCTGCAACTGCATTGTTTTAGAGATGATCTGTCTATATATAGCCCTTCCAATTATAGCCAATCAGACGTTGAATAGCATTTTAGCTACAATTTTGTTATGGCATTGATTGGTTGGGTACATGGTCATAGTGTACAAAACAAAACCCAAAAGCAATTCCTTAAATTACATTTTTATTTTTCAGACTTAATAGAGATGACAACAAAGAAGGTTACGAGATCGAATTTGTTCGAGTCTGATTTGGATTTCTGTCCTGAGTGCGGCACTGTACTTCCCTTACCAGGAATCACACCCCAGGTTAAGTGCAAACAGTGTGATTTCGAGGTAAAAATCACAGGTGGGTTCTGTAACAATCTAGTAAGTTATGCATACATCTGCATTCTGCCCAAGCTTAAAGCCTAATATGGAGACTTTTAACATTGCTCTCAATTAACAGGTCTGGCAAATGTGAAAATTCAGCTATGATAGCTGATAAATTTTATGCAACACGACATAATTGTGCAAATGCGAATCAAAAACTGGTTGCAGATGCAATCATTCTTTTTCTAAAGCTGCTTTCACAGACCTGCGGCTGATGCATGTGGCTATCGGGATATAGGCGCAACGTTGTGAACCATTACAGTAATGCCCTAAATAATCGACTCCTTAACCACATCAGAATTATGGGTAATTTTTCATGATTTAGTCGAAAATATGGCTTGTTGCCATTCATCGGAATTAAACTTAGCTCTCACTGAGATATTTCCGACTAAATCCTGAAAAATTCCCCATAATTCTGCTGTGGTTAAGGAGTCGATTATTTATGGCATTACTGAATATCAACTTTTAAAATTTGGATGCATTAAACTGCATCGGCCGCAACCAGCTGCATGCATTGGCCACATTTGTCAGCCGCAGGTCTGTGAATCAGCTTAAATGAGTGAATTAACGTAGTAATCCGTAAGGTCAAATCAGGTCATGCAAAATCTTTTAGCGCCAATTTAATTACAACTTCTGTTTATTACTGCTGTTGTATCAAACTTACCAGCTGGAGAGTATAATCTAGGATTGCTGATTTCAGCTATTGCAGCTGAATTTTCACACTTCCAGACCTGGAGAAGTTACATCAGTTTTTTTTGGGACCCTGTAAGACTATTTTGAACATGCAGCTAGCATCACCAAATTTACCCTCTCGTCATGTCAGAACTAAACTGTTCTATCTCCATTTTGGCGGGAAAATGAGATATTGGTATCTTTTGATTCGGTGCGGGATTTCCTGTCCGAAAATCACCAGATATCGTGTCTAACATATACCAAATTTGAATGAGAGGCTGTGTACATCTGTTCAATCTCAAAAACTCAATTTTTTGACAGTGGTATATTGTTCTATCTCCACTGTGGACCAATGAATCTATTTATTTTGTACCACATGATTAAATAAATTTGAGTCCTAAAAGGTTCTATCTCTGATCTTCAATAGAAAGCTATGAGACCCAAAATTTGCTGATTGCCAGCGAAGTGACTGGTTGGAAATAATGCTTTCCCACTCCTAGGTATGAACATCTTATTTCTAGGATAATTATTTGGTTAAAATAACACAGAAAATGGCACAATTTGGGATTTTTGCACGTTTATATGATTAAAAAACACAAAAACCACTATGGCGCAAAAAAAATAAAAAAAAATTTACGTTTCCGTCGGAGGACTATAGAAATGATCCTTGTCTGTCCGTGCGTCCATACGTGCGTGCGTCCATGTTTACTAATGACTACTTATGTGGCTAAGATTGTGTAAAATGGATATTTATGTGCATAACTTCCGTTGCGTGGCTAGCCACGTAACAGCTTTCAGATGGACGTTCAAAAATGATCTATTTGGCCTAATCAGCTTATTTAATTTTGTAGTCACTCAAAATTTGGAAACAAAAAGTCCATCAAAATTAGACATCCATGACCTGTCAATAGGAGATGTCGGACACTGACTGACATTTATGTGGCTAGCCACCCAATCACGGATCTGTCAGTTTCTCCTATTCCACTGTCCCAGTTGCTGTGTGCAAGTTTTTGAGTTTTAATCAGCTTCTTCTGCTATAATTCCAACATGTTATGAATCCATAATCTGGAGTTTTATCACTATCTACTACTTGATAGCCACATAAAATTTTATGGCTACTTGAGAAGCCACATAAAAACTAAAGCCACATTACCATTTCTAGCCACATAGGTCGGAGCCACATATCTACCCATTTGTTCGTCCGTCCGTCAGTGCGTCCGAGATTGGGTACCTTCATGGTGTAATCAACTCCTCCTACAGTTTTAAACGTAGAGATTTGAAACTCTGGGATATTGTTCCTAACATGTTGGTGATTTGCAACATCTATATAGCTAATCAAAATTATAATTTTTGCTATAATTTTGGGGGGGTTTTCGACTTAGAAAATTTGGAATTTTTTTGCCTTTTGGATGAGATTGGGTACCTTCAAACTTTAAACTCGATTTCCCACAAAAATTAAAATATGGAGATAGAACACTTTAGTTCTGATGCGACGCTCTGTTATCATCATTCTGCTTTGACCTCAACTGCTATGTGAAACCTGGGATTAGATTGAAGTATTTTTTATAGTGCCTTGATGTATGGTTTTAATAACAATCTGTGCCATAAAATATGATTAAATACTATAATACATCACCATGAATACATCACCATGTGGAACGTCTGTGTCTCAGAGTAATAGAAAATAGCTGAACTCATAAAATCATTTCCCCCATTATGACTCCCGGAATGCAACAGAATTCAAACTAAAGTTTATTTTTTAATGGAAGGGGAATAACTCTATATCTAAATATATAGAGTTATTCCCCTTCCATTTAAAATAATATATTTGTGCAGATACTTTAGAACAGGAAAGACGTCTTTGTCTCAACAAAAAACAACATGTTCACAGTTTATTAAATCAAATAAGTTGAAAATACAATACTTTTGAGCTTCCTCTTTCAAATGGTATATAATATGGCATACAGTAATGCCCTAAATAATCTCAGTGAGAGTTTTCCGATGAATGGCAACAAGCCATATTTCCGTCTAAATCCTGAAAAATTACCCATAATTCTGCTGTGGCTAAGGAGACGATTATTTAGAGCATTACTGTATATTATATATAATGTGATCTGGGGGTTCGAAAATTAAGTGCCCGGTTAAAATTTTAGTTAATGATGCATCATAATTGGCTTCAAAATCAAGGCTCAAACTTTGTGGTCCGTCACGTTTATTGTCCGACGAAAAATAGCTTATGTCCAGTGCACTTCTGTATCAGTCGGACATTTTGTCCAATGCAAATTTTTTAACAATCTGTAAGACTGCATCTGTTTGGGTACATAGTTCTTTTTTAATTCAGATCAATTCAGAGTGAATATAATTATCTATTTTGTGAATTGCATGTGTATTTATTAATCAACATAAAGTTTTTGAACTTTTGAAAACAAAAATAACATGGTTTTTTCCTGGGTGGCGATTGAACTCTCACTAAAATGTGCGCATCATTGACGAATAATAAGTCAATTGGAAATTTAAATACTGTCTCAAACAGTACATCTGAAAATTTGACATGCACCATTTTGAAATAACCAACATCATCCATTTGGTGCCTGTCATTTTGACAGGCAGTAAAAAAAAAGTTCTTTTGAGCCTTGTTCAAAAAGTTTTCTCATCGTATTGACAGATTTTGAAAATGTTGAGATTGAGACGAAAATAACGTTTCCAAGACCACAGCAATTAAACACTGAGGATGAATCTGCAGTAGGGCCATTGGTGAGTAAATTGTTATCTTATAATGCCTATTGTTCTTTCTCAGTTGGGGGAATGGTACCCCTGTAGCCACTGGGGGAAAACCTCAGTCCATTAACCAACAGCGAATATCCACTAGCAGTGTTTAGTAAATCAGTAAATAATCATACCCTCATCCCAAAAGATGGGTGGTATACTGGATTACATGCGTCCATCTAGCTGTGCGTTGGTGCATCCGTCCGCTCATATATCTCAACCATGGGTTATCGGATATCGATGAAATTTGGTATGCATGAGGTTTGGCATCAGGAGGGCTTTCAAAAATATTTTCATTGGCATTGTTCACGTTTTTTGTTCAAGAATCATCCATCTTTGTTTATCTGAAAATGTTGGATTTCTGTCCATCCACTCATATATCTCAACATGGTTATTGGATCTCGATGAAATTTGGTATGCACATTTGGCATCAGGAGGGCTTTCAAAAGGGGTTTCATTGACATTGTTCTCGTTTTCCATTCAAGAGTTATCCCTCTTTGTTTATCTGAAAACGTTGGATTTCTGTCCGTCCATTCATATATCTCAACCATGGTTATTGGATCTCGATGAAATTTTGTATTCACTTTTGGCATCATGAGGGCTTTCAAAAGAAGGTTAATTTCATGAGGGCTTTCAAAAGAGTGTTCATTGACATTGTTCACATTTTCTATTCAAGAGTTATCCCTCTTTCTTTATCAGAAAATGTTGGATTTCCTTCCGTCTTTCATTAGAATTGTCCAGTAAATTGTCCGTTCATCACATTTTTTTTCACAATTTGATTTCCGACCTGCCAATATTTAAATTTTCACCATGGGGGTATCCCAGCACCTGTGGTGCAACCTCTTTTTTAAGTTATGAATGTTTTATATGGTGATATAAGTCGATCAAGTCAAGGAATCGTAATTGTGTTATATTTTTTAACAATTTCAGGGTTTAAGTAATGTAAGGGTATTGTCATTTGGCACTGCATAAAATTGATTGTGACGCAAAACCGTCAAGTTAAATCCACATGTAAAATAATAGACCAAGTCATCTCGGTCAACAACGGCTTGGGATATCAGTTGGGGCGATGCTGTTTTGGACCGAGTCCTTCCCGTTACTCTTCTGTAATCACACACCCTCTACATTCACATAATTTGCGTCTGTATGAATCTGTCCAAATCACGATAATATTTACACAAATGTTTCCAAGGTTTATCAAGCAATAACTGAAGCCTCCACTTCATAAAAAGCAATTTAGGTCTGGTTTGCGTCATTGAGAAATGCCCTAAATAATCGACTCCTTAACCACAGCAGAATTATGGGAAACTTATCAGGATTTAGTCGGAAATATGGCTTGTTGCCATTCATCAGAAAGCTCTCACTTAGAGCTTTCTGATGAATGGCAACAAGCCATATTTCCGACTAAATCCTGAAAAGTTACCCATAATTCTGCTGTGGTTAAGGAGTCAATTATTTAGCACATTACTGTATTTCGTTTTCAAACATTTTCAACAGAACGCAGCAGAAAAAGAAGTTAAATTAATGGGTGTTTTGTGTTGTTGTTGTTGTAACTGGATGTTTGGAACCCTGAATACATCTTTTGTTTTCTGCGTTTACAGATCGACAGGAAATGTAGTAAGTGTGGAGGAGATGGGATGACGTACACAACTCGACAAACTAGGTCAGCAGATGAAGGTCAAACGGTGTTCTACTCATGTCCTAAATGCGGGTGAGTACACATACATGTACATACAAGCCTTGAAATAGTGTGTCTGTCATTTGCAGAATGAGGTCCCCATAGGGTGAATTTAGTGATGCTACCCCGCATAGCGGGCTAGCATCACCAAATTCACCCTCTGGGAACCTCATTCTGCTGAGGTGTAAGCAGAATGAGGTTCCCAGAGGGTGAATTTGGTGATGTTAGCCCGCTATGCGGGGGTAGCATCACTAAATTCACCCTCTGGGGACCTCATTCTGCAAATGACAGACACGCTATTTCAAGGCTTGTGTTCATATCATAAATATCGCGTAATTAGTATGTTATTTTCAAGTTTGTATGCTGTGTTATGTAACCAAAACCAGGTTCTGTAACATTTTTGGCTTTTTTTACATATACAAACTTGACAATAACATATATTTATGCGATATTTATGGTTGGTATAAGAACGAAGTCTGTCTATATTAATATTCTTTGTTTATAGCGGTTTTTAACTATTGTAACAGTATACCCACCGTGAAGGCCATCCATGCCTTTAAGCTATTTGTATGGCTTTTTTTCTGCCTTGAAATTCAAGGATATCAAGTGGCTCAGATGAAAAATGTCAGAGATATACCTTCAGTCTTTAGGCTTGTTATACTCTAGCTTGTTTTTCTTTAACCCTTTCATGAGGGGAGTTGGTGCAGCATTAAAGATCCTGTGCCAGTGCATTCTCTTATATATGTCCCAGAAAGACACATTGAAGTCATAAAAAATACAACTTCAAACAAAATGTTCAGGCCCCTGAAAGAAAAACTGTGACATTCAGTCATCGGAAAATTGAAAATTGAAATCGAAAATGTCCAGAAAATATATATTTCATTATCTTAAAGACATATTATGGACTTGTTCTGGTGCAAGAAACTGATAAGTTAGTACCCAGGCCATATTTCCAACTGTGGGAATATAGCATTCTACTAGCATTACCAAAAATCTCAAAGAAATCGACCATACCACTCCATAGATATCACCATCTGAACTACGCTTAATTGTAAATATTTACATCTCGATTCGGGACGCGAAAATCGGTGATAAACTAATGCAAATTATTTCGCCGTCGAGAATCATTGCATTTAATTAATATATAAGAATGACGGTGTGTGTGCTGTAACTTTGTATTAATATTCGTATAAATAGCTACTTTGAGCAAAAATATTCACCATTTATATTTGATCACCCAACCAGAGTGTTTCACATCACTTTAACATGTTATTCAAAAACGTCACGCACTGCTTTCTCTTCATTTTTTCTAAGACAGCTCCAGATTATTTCCCGTGGTCAACAATTGCAATTTTTTGCGATCGCTGACTAAAACAATTTAAATGGGATAAACATAACAATCTCAAATTTACGAAACAAAACCCGTATTTTCAGTGCTGTATTTGATGAACTTGTTTGGAAATCTTCCACGTAGGTATGTTTCGAGATACCACTTACAAAATTATGTTTGCTTAGTTTTGGGGCTCGAACGAGCCATTTCAGTTAACCCTTCCATGTCTGGAGTTTCCTGAATTTTTGCGAAAACCCTGTGCCAATGTATTCTCTTATATATACAAGTCGCCCATAGGGCGCCTCGCATATATAAGAGAATGCATTGGCCTAACAATATTTACCTTGATCTCGTAAGCCAGTGCATTATTTTATATATGCGAGGCTCGCATATATAGGAGAATGCACTGGCACATGTCTTTAATGCTGCACCAGTGTAGCTCCCATCATAAAAGGGTTATATATATATTTTTAGAACTGAATTTAATTTCATCTAATTTCAGAAATCAAGAAATAGAATATTCCTAGCAGCAATCTATCTTACCAAGAACAATCCGGAAGAGATACAATGTACTCTGTACTCATACAACCCTATGCCAGGTGAATAGGCACGTATTCAGACCAGAGCAACAAGATAGTGGGCCCTGCGATACGCGTTATTTTCGCGGGATACCAGAGCAACAAGATAATGGGCCATATTTTCGCGATTTAATTAGATCTGTTTCTTTCAAATGCTTGATTGATTAATGTGGAAAATTAGTCACAGCACAAAGGATAAATGTTCAATGATGCCCGCGTTTTAACACATAACAAGTTATGACTTGTATGTGACTTCGAAAGTATGTTCTTGGTGACATAAAAAAGCGGCATTTCTGTTTAAACATGCGATGTTATATCCCAAATAAGTTGAGAAAACTGTTGGATATTTAACAACATGATTTAACCCTTTACCCAACAAAACGGCCAAAACCGGCCAAATAAAGCTTCAACAGCCTAAAATATCTTCGGTCTGTCTCAATAGAACCATAAAAATATGGATATCATTGGAACCGGCTCATTGACCACATTGTGATAGTTACAGTTATGCCCCGTGTATGGTCGACTCGCATATATAAGAGAATGCATTGGCCTAAAAAAAATCTTTTTTTTAACACTTTTTCTTACATTCTTTAACAATTTTATAATTTTTAATGTGTTAAGCCAATGCATTCTCTTATATATGCGAGGCGACCTATGGTCGACTCGCATATATAAGAGAATGCATTGGCACAGGGCCCTTCTGTTGGGTAAAGGGTTAAGGGCTCATTTGGCCAAGAGCTTCTTATCATGTGATCATGAATAGTGCATAGACTTCATGATAGGTCATCACAAGTGATTTCGAGTCTACGACTGTTTGACATCAAATTAAAATGTTGTACATGCACTTTCATGGGGTAATGTCGAAGATGATTCCAATATATGATGAAATTCACAATTATTGTCTTTTATTTTTATTCTTTGAAGATTTGGTAGACGATAGCTTATGAGAATATAGCGGCATTCATATAGTGTGAATCAAATCAAAACTGACTACTCAATATCAAATATGATTCCATTAAATTCAGAGACTGAACAAGAATTGAAATTTGATTTGATGCAATCGCAGGACACTAATTAGAGAGTGAATGTGACGCAGCAGGATTCTGTGAGTTACTGCATGGGATAACGACCAATTCGGAGTTACTACAGCATAACACAGTTCTATGAAGGATGCTCAAGCTTCAAGCCTGAGTTTAGTGTGCCTGTCATTTGCAGAATGAGGTCCCCAGAGGGTGAATTTAGTGACGCTATCCCGCATAGCGGGCTAGCATAACTCAATTCACCCTCTGGGGACCTCATTCTGCTTAGGCCTAATCTTCTCTGGAATGTTTCTTTATTATCAAATATTATCAAATTATTTGGTGATGCTAGCCTGCTGTGCGGGATAGTGTCACTAAATTCACCTGTTGGGGACCTAATCTTCTCTGGAATGTTTCTTTATTATCAAATATTATCAAATTATTTGGTGATGCTAGCCTGCTGTGCGGGATAGTGTCACTAAATTCACCTGTTGGGGACCTCATTCTGCAAATGACACACTGAATGATTCTCAACCTTTGTGGTTATTGAAGCCAACACCAACACAGTTCTATGAGTGGTTCTCACGCTTCATACAGGATGCTCTCAAGCCTGAGTTTTGTGCAAGCCTTGAAATAGGGTGTCTGTCATTTGCAGAATGAGGTCCCCAGAGGGTGAATTTAGTGATGCTAGCCCGCTATGCGGGGTAGCATCACTAAATTCACCCTCTGGGGACCTCATTCTGCAAATGACAGACACCCTATTTCAAGGCTTGGTTTTGTGTGCCTGTCATTTGCAGAATGAGGTCCCCAGAGGGTTATGTCACAATGTCTGTTAATTATACCTCGGTTTATGATTTTTAAATGGGCGTTTTATGATAACACTGTTAATTATTTTATGATAACTCTGTCCATTAATGGTTGATTTATGATAACACTGTCCGTTAGTGATTGATTTATGATAACAGTCTGTTAATGGGGGTTTATGATAAGACTGTTTGTTAATGGCCGGTTTACGATAAGACTGTCTGTTAATGGTCAATTTATGATAACACTGTCTGTTAATGGCCGGTTTATAATAACACTATCTATTAATGGGGGTTATGATAATACTATCTGTTAATGGCCGGTTTATGATAAGACTGTCCATTAATTATACCCCCCCCCCCCCCCCCCCCCCCATTATAATAACACTGTCCGTTAATGGCTAGTTTATGATAAGAATGTCCATTAATTATACCTCCCATTGACCTGACCTTATAATGTTGCGAATCGGTGTTTTATGATAACACTGTCTGTCAATGGCCGGTTTATGATAAGAATGTCCGTTAAGTATACCCCCCATGACCTGACCTTATAATGTTGCGAATCGGTGTTTTATGATAACACTGTCTGTTATAGCTATACCATGCCTTACAACAATGTGGTGGCATGTTCTCTGTCTCTGCTTGCCCTATTGTTTTGTTTGGAACCAGATAAAATTGATCAATAAAGGAACATGATTAGTTTAGATAAATATATAATATAAATATTCTTGTTACAAAATTAATCTTAACTACAAAACAAAAAGTGAACGACAATTAGTAACATTACACGAAACAAAACTCTCACAGAGTAAACGAATACTATCTGGATGGTGTTTCCTCTGTCCACACTCAAGCCTTGAAATAGGGTGTCTGTCATTTGCAGAATGAGGTCCCCAGAGGGTGAATTTAGTGATGCTACCCCGCATAGTGGGCTAGCATCACCAAATTCACCCTCTGGGGACCTCATTCTGCTTACACCTCCGCAGAATGAGGTTCCCAGAGGGTGAATTTAGTGATGCTAGCCCACTATGCAAATGACAGACACCCTATTTCAAGGCGTGTCCACACTTGGGATATCAGCTGCACTAGATGCAGCCAGAATATTCAGACAACTGGTGGAGGAAATAAATTTGTTTACTTAGCAATTCCCAGAAAATACAGTAATGCCCCAAATAATCGACTCCTTAACCACAGCAGAATTATGGGTAACTTTTCGAATTGAGCTTTCTGATGTATGGCAACAAGCCATATTTCCAACTAAATCCTGAAAAGTTGCCCATAATTCTGCTGTGATTAAGGAGTCGATTATTTAGGGCATTACTGTATGTATGATGATCAGTGTGATGATGGTACTAAAATATCCATGATGATGGTACTTTTACTACGATCAATAAAAGTGGATTAGATATCCACAGAGTAACGTCATATATCTTCTATGTTTGACAAGGAACACACCTGACACATCAGTGTCTCTATTGCAGGTTTGGATATTTCAAAATTATCTCATTCATTTTCTATTATAATCACTACAATATGTATTATTAGCTACCAATGGGCAGCTCATCAAACTAATCATTTTGAATGTCTCATTTTGGGACTTGTTTGAGCACAAGCCTTGAAATAGTGTGCCTGTCATTTGCAGAATGAGGTCCCCAGAGGGTGAATTTAGATATGCTACCCCGCATAGCGGGCTAGCATCACCAAATGCACCCTCTGGGAACCTCATTCTGCTGAGTTGTAAGCAGAATGAGGTCCCCAGAGGGTGAATTTGGTGATGCTAGCCCGCTATGCGGGGTAGCATCACTAAATTCACCCTCTGGGGACCTCATTCTGCAAATGACAGACACGCTATTTCAAGGCTTGTTTGAGCAATAATTGAGTGATCCCAATACCTACAGAAAACTTTGGCGCAACCCTGTACCAATGCATGCTCTTATTTATGCAAGTCTCCCATAGGGAGCCTCCCATATAGAAGAGAGTACATTGGCCTAACAATATTTACCTTGATCTTGTGAGCCAGGACATTCTCTTATATATGCGAGGCTCCCTTATATGGGAGACTCGCATATATGTGACCCGCCATATCAAATCCAGTCGTAAGTCGGGATTTTTTTTACCCTGTGCCAATGCATTCTCTTATATATGCGAGTCGACCATAGGTCGCCTCGCATATATAAGAGAATGCATTGGCCTAACAATTTTTCATCATTTTTTTTAAATAAATGTTTCTTACAATTTTTAGGACATAAAATAAAAAAACATCCATTACCCTGCAGGGAGCCCCACACATATATAGAAGCATGTAGAAGAGTGTCGTCTGCTCATGTTTGTCTGGGGCTCTATATGGGTGAAATTATAAAATTGTTAAAGAATACAAGAAAAAATTATTAAAATTGTTTAAAATTGTTAGGCCAATGCATTCTCTTATATATGCGAGGCGACCTATGGTCGACTCGCATATATAAGAGAATGCATTGGCACAGGGTAATAAAAATCCCGACTTACGACTGGATTTGATATGGCGGGTCACATATAAGAGAATGCACTGGCACAGGATCTTGAATGTTGCACCAGAACAGCTCCCACCATGAACCTCATTAAAAGGGTTAACCATTTTATTTCTGAATGGATAAGAATGGGTTGGATTTACATCATACTGAGAGCATCTAAGTCGTAATCCCAAGCTGTCGTCAATACAGGAAACATGGTCTACAAAACAAGGCAGTATCACTCAGTCGGCAGCAGAAATGTCACCTGTTAGCAGACCTCAAAATATCGTGCCAGACATTTGCAGAATGAGGTCCCCAGAAGGTGAATTTAGTGATGTTAGCCTGCAGTGCAGGTAGCGTAACTGAATTCACCTTCTTGGGACCTCATTCTGTTTAGGCCTCATCTTCTCTGGAAAGTATCTTTATTATAAAATTAACAAGCCCGCTCTGCGGGGTAGCGTCAATAAATTCACCCTCTGGGGGACCTCATTCTACAAATGTCCAGCACCATATTTTCAGGACTGCCTGTTGGCAAAAAAATATCAAACACATCAAACATATGGCAGATTGTGTAAAAGGGTCCTTAAAGGGACGATAAAGTCAATCTCGTAGACATGCGGTATGTTAATTAATAAAAAATTGTACAGTAAAACATCTCCAAACCGGACCCTCTATAAACTGAATCCCTCTCCATATCTCCATAATTCACCCAAATGCATTATCACTAACAATTCCCACTATAAACCGGAAACTCTCTATTCCGAACATCTGACGGCTTTTCCAGTCCACAAGTGAACGAATACATTAATTTTTACCTCCAAAAGCCAAACGCGGGATGCGGAACAGTACCAATCAACACAACATGTTAATTCAAAAGTTGCACTGTTGGTGTGAGCTTTTTATCACCTTTGCCATGAGTTGGGCTGACACTAGTGACACAACTTTTAGGTAGTGCTGGGCGGTTTCCCGATTAATCGACAATACCCGGTTAAAATTTCAATATCGTCAGTAATATCGTCTAAACTAAAATAATCGTAATATCGTTGACAATCAGTGGGTGCCAGCCAATCATAAGCGTATACAAACAAATAGTTTAACTCAAGCCTAAATCGAGTTATTTAAGTTTTAAATTCCAACTAAATCCCATGTCCTGATTTTTTCAATATTCAATCATCATAGTAAACAACGTTTAGAACGACTAACGAAATTAGGTGAATATGAAAACCCAGAATACGTCCCCATTTCGCTCACAATATTACACAAACCCTCCGACTTCCCTGCGTAATATTTATTACAAGAGAATTCACCAAATGAATCGACGACTGATCAGGTGATAGATCAATATGAATGACAGTTATGCCACGCCTCTTCCTTCAGTACAATGATGCACATGCACCGTCAATCAAAATAATAAATGGGCGAAGATGCCGCCCTCTTCTTGTCTAGAAGAAACCACTCAATGCGATTGGTTAAAACCAATTGTATAGAATTAGGGCTTCAAACCCGACCAAAAATACATGGTGTCCTTGCTTGGCCGAATTCCAAAAGTTATGTACTACGTGTGTTTGGACTTCGCTAAAAGACTGAACCTCATTGTCAAATTTGTCTTGACGGTAAACCACATTTCCATTTGTCAAGCGACGCAAGTGTCATCGGGAATAACATATATATTTACTCAACATAGTTGAACATACCGAGTTAGAAAAGGATACTATAGTATAGAACACTTTTAGTTTTGGCATAGACGAGATAATGGTTTTATTAATTACTGGTATATACCAGAATTTGTCAAGTCACCGGAACGAAATTGTCCGAATAGCGGAATTTAACCAGTGAATTTACTTTTCATTCCGAATAATCGATTGAGCATGAGGTTGTCACTGGTTGAGTGGTTGTGTATGTTATTCCCGACGTCAACTTGTCAAAATTAATGACAATGATGTGATTCTAGCGAACAGTGAGAAATTGTTTTCAGTTTCTAGTATCTGTTTGAAAAAAAAAACTGCGATTATATCATTAACCGCTGTTTTAATTTCCAAAAATCACGGTTTTTATTTTCGTTAATATCGTCCAGCCCTACTTTTAGGATTAATGGAGATCTTTTGTGACATAATTATGGGCACAATGATTAATGCAAATATAGCAGTTAATCCAAGTTGTTTACTTGCAAGCAGCAACAGACATTCCCATTACGTTGTCAATGGACATCACTTAGGTAATTTTCCTGCATCCAGTTTTCAATGTGCACTATTAAGGGCTCATTTAGGGAAGAGTTGATTAATTAATAGACACATGCAGGTATAATTTAGGTGCATTGTATTATAACCATGTGTTATCTATTGTTATTTATATTTTATTTGGTACTTTATTAAATAAAGTTAAATTAATCAAAAATGATTGGTTGTGCTTTGACAGCTCATAGTAAAGACGTCAATACATTCGGATCGTAGTGTGATTTTCTATAAACTGAACACCTCTCTAAACCGAACAGAAGGGCCAGTCCAAAGGGTTTTCGGTTTGTAGAGGTTTTACTGTACATGCATAAATCAAGGCATAACGGAAGTGTTATTGTCAAAGCAAAAAACTTCAATTCTTCACCCTCAGAAAATGGAGACAAATTTTTTTATTATTTAGAAACTTCATGACTGACAGCCAAGTCTGGGAATAAGCATCCGGTCACGGTCAATAACTGGCCGAAAAAGTGCAAATGACCGATGCATGTTTGTATCAGTATGTGCTTGTCATTATGTATGTGCTTGTCATTATGACGGCAGTTGAAAATTTCCGACTGGAAATTAGGTTGAGATTGGTACGATATTTTAACATTCAGTGTAAAATATGTGTTTTCAATTAAAGGAACCCACAGCACTCATGGTGGGTAAATGTGCAAAAACTATAAAACTATAATAAAATGTAAAATATCACCACCCAGAACATGGAGAAATAGATAAAAATTTGTTCTTTAAATATATTCATTATTTCTAACGAAATTTCACGTGTTGAAACCATTATTTTGTAAACAAATCTGTTATAGCGAATTGTCAACAAGTTCAAATAGTTTAATCTAAACTTGTTTAAGTTTTTATTAAACTTTGGTATCATTGGAGAGATATGAAGAAGTGTTCAGACAAGTATGTTGCGTCGGTCTGTACGTTGCATTGACACGATCTGCTGTCTGTGTAACTGTTCACACGAGTGTATACGTTGCTTTATAACGCAGAGCTTCCTTTCTTAATAATTGCAGCTTAATAATTTGATATTAGAATAAATAAATGCATTATTGTAAGTCAATCCATATGTAATAAATTAATAGTTCTAGGATGATGTCAAATCCCAACAACTAACACTTTATTGACATAAATTGACTCAAAGTCCATTTTCCTTTGCTTCAAAGATGGTTGCCATCTTTTATCGATTGAAAACAAGAAACGTTAATATAAGGTATGCATTAAGCCTAACGTTGCTTTGAAAATAGAATCTCTACATCGCTTGTGTTAACTGATACAATGTAACGGGATGCATCGAAGCCATCTGAACGCCTTTGTGTTATTGTCTGTAACGCAACGGCTCGCCTGAATGCTACTTTAGAATGAAATAAGAAGAAAATAGATATATTTTTATGTACTTGTTGATGATAGTTGTTTTACAGACTTTCATAAAATTTATGTAATTTTGCATGAACCCACCAAGTCCTCGGGGTCAAACATTTTCAATTTTTTATAAAGTTTCAAGACACAATGTAGCTTTCAGCTTTTTTTTCCAGCATACTGTAATAAAAGATTGGATGACAAACATTTTCCAGTTATAAAACTTACAATAATACTATGAAAAATCTTATGCAAGGTGGCAGAAGAGGGGGATGTGCAAATTAAAGGCATAGTCCAATTTCCAGACTTGGAGCCTAGTGATCTTAACTACTGTCAATAATTGATCATTCAATTGGGAGAGTAAAAGTGCATGGATTCAGCTTAGAATTCTAACACTGGTTTCCTTCTCTGTGACTTGAATGAACTTTGCTGCCATTTTTAATTCTATAACCAGGTTATATTTAGAAAGTGCTTGACTCGATTGGATAAAGCCGAATTCAACAAGGATCAATTCACAAATTCAACAAGGATGGAATTCACTTTCAATGTCAATCTAAGTGAAAGTTACTCTATAAAGTTTGGCAAACTTAATGCAACTTGAATATAACCGGACTATGCCAAGCCTTGAAATAGTGTATCTGTCATTTGCAGAATGAGGTCCCCCTGGGTGAATTTAGTGATGCTACCCCGCATAGTGGGCTATCATCACCAAATTCACCCTCTGGGTACCTCATTCTGCTTACAACTCAGCAGAATGAGGTTCCCAGAGGGTGAATTTGGTGATGCTAGCCCACTATGCAGGGTAGCATCACTAAATTCACCCTCTGGGGACCTCATTCTGCAAATGACAGGCACACTATTTCAAGGCTTGGACTATGCATTTAAACTTCTCAACAATGATGTTGGGGAAAATCCCCAAACATATCCACTAACATGTCCCTCTCTACTCCACATATCCATGTCTAGATGTTCAAGTCACATGAAACACATAATGTATTGAACAGGACGGAATAAATAAATAACAGTATAGGCTATATATAGCACAAGCATAGACCAGAATTAATATTGATATGATAGGTATCGATATGATAAAGCCCTGAAATAGTGTGTCTGTCATGGGCAGAATGAGGTCCCCAGAAGGATGAGATTGAAGTTCCCCAGTTGAAGTTGGCGATGTTCACCCATTAGTCACCTCGATTATGCATTTTATCTTCTGCAGATTAGGGGATATAGAAACTAAACAGAAGGGGAAAATGTAACTAAAAACAATGTTAATTTGAGATCAGTCTCATACTTCTTGATGTGTTTAAAATCAGTCTTCTTGAATATATCTCTTCATGACATCATGAGGCCTAGGCAGAATGAGGTCCCCATAGGGTGAATTTAGTGATGCTAGCACACTGTGTGGGGTAGCATAACTAAATTCACCCTCTAGGTACCTCATTCTGTAAATGACAGACACACTATTTCAAAGCTTGGAAATGATAAACAAAACATCTAGACACGTTTTAACTTATTATCTGAACATTTCCCAATAAGAATCCTTACGCATTTGTATTGCCTGTTGTCTACTGATATTTTCTAAACATCCCTCCAAATGAATAATAGATCATTCCAATATACACTTTTATAACTGACAGATGAGTCCATTTAGTAAATAAAGGGTAACAGCCACACATATCGGCCATTAAAAATAAATATTCTTGTCCCAACAGTAACCCTTTCTATACTAAATGGATTCTCCCAGTCAGTTAAAAAGTGCACATCGGAATGGTCTTACTCATTTGCAGGGATGTACAGGTAATATAAGCAGAAGACAGATAAATAAAAGTACAGAAGTCTTATTTATTGAGGGAAATGTTTACATAATAAGTTCAACAAATGACCTATGAACTTATTATCTGAACATTTCCTATTGGATAACCCTTTCTATACTAAATACTCATTGATGAGTAGTTAGTTCCCTTAGGAAATGTTCTTTGATTATTAGGCTGACATACAGTAATGCTCTAATTAATCGACTTCTTAACCACAGCAGAATTATAGGTAACTTTTCAGGATTTAGTCGGAAATATGGCTTGTTGCCATTCATCGGAAAGCTCTCGGGGAGAGCTTTCCGATGAATGGCAACAAGCCATATTTCCGACTAAATCCTGAAAAGTTACCCATAATTCTACTGTGGTTAAGAAGTCGATTACTTAGAGCATTACTGTAGATATAAAACATAAAGGGTGTTGAATATTTTAAAAAGTAGCAGCTTGATGGATGAGCAATGAAGGCTCTCTGTTAATGAATGAGTGATAACAATGAATGAGTAATCATATGAGTTGGCAATCAAGACTCTCTTGATAATATCTAGTGTATATATATATACATGATTTCTGCTAGGAGTTGGGGGGGGGGGGGGTGGGACCCTTATAGCTGCTGGGGGGGGGGGGGGGAGATCTAATAAATCAGGCCATAAGATACACCCAAATTATCAAAATCTATGGTAGTATATGTAGATTAACCCTTTATCCAACAAAACGGCCCTGTTGGATGAACTGGTTCCAATGATATCCATATTTGTATGGTGTTATTGAGACAGACCGAAGATATTTTAGACTGTTGAAGCTTTATTTGGGCGTTTTTGGCCATTTTGTTGGGTAAAGGGTTAATTCAAGGAATCACAATTTATTTTTGACAAATTGAAAGGTTTAAAAGATCAGTACAAATTGGGATACCAACATAGCAACATGCTTTATTAGACTACCAGCACATAATATGACTTTAAACCAGGCAGAATAAAAAATAAGGCAATAACTATCGTTAAAAAGTATTAATTTACCATAAAATGGTTTGCTAATGGTCATCGTTATTTTAAAACTATTTTCTGTTATCATTCCATGTTGGTTTTATTTAAAGCCCCATTTAATTTTCGAGTGACCGATTATTTTTTTTATAGTGCCTTGTTTTAATCTATGCCATAAAATATGATTAAAATACTATAGTTCATCACCAATTGGAACGTCTTGTGTCTCAGAAGGCGCCCATAGAGTAATACAAAATAGTTGAAATCATACAAACATATCTTTAAGATATAGAGTTATTCCCCTTCGAATGGTATATACATGTAATATGGCATATATTTCGAACAGTATTAAGTGGGCCTTTAATGGGACATACACATGTGTTATAGATAATGAATTGTGTATCAGGTAGGGGAATAGGTCAGAAGGAGAAATATGGGCTTATTAGGGGAATGGGACCCTAAAAAGGACCCATTTCTCTCTAGCGAAAACCTTGATATATATGTGAGTCTGAAATATGAGACTGTGGTAAAATTTAACTTCAATCGTAATGAGGCTTGAGAGTTTTACAACCAAACCACAAACAGTGAGATCATTATAAAATGGGCAAACTTAGTAAATCATCATGTATGTTTCTCAATTCTGAGATTCTTTATCTCTATATTTTTCTCAAAACATTAACATAAAACATGAATTGAAACTAACATGTGATCGGCCACTAATCAGAGAACAAATATTTTGAATGGAGCATGATGTAAATGACAGTGCACATAAAACTTTCTAATCTGAACAGAAGGGCTGGTCCGAAGGGTCTTCGGTTTGGAGAGGTTTTACTGTATTACCAAAAACCCCAACCACAACCATCAAACCATTTTAGAAAATACAGTGTCTGAACTACAGTAATGCCTAAAGTAATTGACCACTTAACCACTTTACTTTGGGCATTACTGTAGCACAATTGTAAAGATTAAGTCCTTAACCCTTCCATGACTGGAGCTTTCTGAAATTTTGCGAAAACCCTGTGCCAATGCATTCTCTTATATATGTGCGTCTCCCATAGGAATCCTTGCATATATAAGAGAATTCATTGGCCCAACAATAATTACCTTGACCTTGTAAGCCAGTGCATTCTCTTATATATACAAGTCTCACTGTGGGAGACTTGCATATATAAGAGAATACACTGGCACAGGATCTTTAATGCTATATCAGCACAGCTCCAGTCATGAAAGGTTTAATACGGGACAATTTAATCGGCGATAAACAAACAGCAAAATTTTTCCACCAAATAAAATTGCTGCATATAATTCAAATATAACTAACAATAATGTCGAGGGCTGCCATATAAAATTTAAGAAAATTACAACTTAATTCTCATTCAATCACCCTACGGAGTGTTCACATCACTTTATCCTCAATTCTCATTTAATCATTCTCAATTCTCACCCTAAGGAGTGTTCACGTCACTTTATTATCAATTCTTATTTAATCACCCAATTCAATCGATATCACTTAACGAGCAGTAATTAGTTAGTTAATTGGGGTTTGATGTCACTTTCAACAGCTATAGTCCTATCATGATATTTAAAAAAATATAATATATATTTCCTTAAAGAAAGTCTGAACACTGAACTATATGGATAGATGTCCTGCGTTTGTAAAACCATAGTAGAAAAGGGGTTAACTTTTTGTGTGTGGTCGCCTATGGTACCTCGCGGTCTTGCTCGGATTAGTCACGCATGCGCAGTCCCAATATAACCGACTGAATCCGCCAGTTTATTTTCAACTCAATCAGGAGATTGGCGAGTTGCGGGGTTGGGAATGGCACCGCCATGGGAGGGCCCTATGATAGTTCAGTGTTCAGGCTTTCTTTAAGGAAATATATATTATATTTTTAAAAATATCATATTTCCGCTAAAGGAAGCCGTTCACACTGAACTATATGGATTAGAATGCAAGCCCAGGAGGAGGCACGAGCAATAAAGTTAATAGCCAAATTTTGGAGGGAATGCACTCTTCTAAAACAGATTGTACCTAAATATGAACTCTTTAATGAATCTGTTATGATTAGGTACGTGAAATAACTCATATAATTAGAGTGCTATATTGCCCAAACATGTACCTCCCCCCCTTGTTTTTGGAAGCAACATCCCAGGTGGTGCCATTCAATTCAGAATTGCGAGCGAACCGAGCAATTCTCTGTTCTTCATCCGTCAGTTCTAAGCATCCAGCCGATTTTGAGATTCGAGGAGACTAACTCCCTCTCCGCCTTAGCGACATAACGACCTGCACTGGAGGAGGCCCACTCCAAAGATGGCAAGACAACCAACATTAAGAGTTTAACTAACTGCTGTTCACCAATGCAAATGGCAGATAACCTGATGCCCAATCTATGGTACAGGTATCAAATGGAGAGCCCACCAGCCCCAATGGGTTATACAACTATAAGCGAGTCAAGCCATCGGATCAGAGGGAGCCCCCACCATCGCATGCTGCAGGTGGTCATGCCCAAGCTAATATCCTGGCCAAGCTGGAGGGTGGGGAGAGGTCATTTTTCTCCGATCCCTTCACGGAGGAGTGGCAGGCAAGGCCGTGTCGTTAATTCGATCGTGACCAGGGGGACTCAGCGCTTTACCTCATGGGTACGGCCCCTACCCTACGCTTAAGCTGCCTAAGGCCATCCAGCCGGTGTTGATACGTACGCACTCGATTATTTGGCAGCTTTAGCGCCCAGAACCGCTAGCGTCTGGTGGGGGCCAAATGGCCTGGAGGTCCCAAGTACCCCTGCAGCTCCACCAGACGTATCCCCACGAATTGGTTGAACCAACGAATTGATACGTCACCGGAGGAGCGTGAACTGGTCCTGCCCTTAGAACAGTTATCACACGTTCACATGTCCCTGAGGTACCTATGTATCACAATATACACATTGCGTATATATATATATAAAATGATATAATATATATATCCGGGGGATATACATATTAAGTTTTCCTCATGAGATCATGTCAGAAGGCCCTTCCAAAGCTGCGCCCATCAATCTAATGGGCGGAGCCAGATCACAGCTCCCTGTCATGATCCAACGTATCACTAAATATAGATATACAACCCCACAGAGAACATGTCTCATGTCTCTGAGGTACCTATGTATCACCGTTTCACAAGATATCATTGCAGAAACCCGGTGACACAAATCTTTCGCATATATAGATATATAAAATGATATAATAGATATATCATGGTGATATATAAGTGATCATGTCAGAAGACCCTACTAAAGCTGCGCCCAACAATCCAATGGTCGGAGCCAGAGCAGAGATCCCTGGCACAATCCAATGTATCATTAAAGATATATATATAGCCCCTCAGAGAACATGGCCGAACACCGCAGGTGACCAGAGCATCCGATGAGAAAGCAAACCGCTACTCTCAGGTGCCAAAACAATAGTGTCGGTACAAGTATTAATTTCCCAACGAGCACCATCCTTTGGAATGGAGACAGACAGCAAAATGTGCAATCACAAGTATTATGTTCAGCCTAAATCCACACACATTACTATTATTAGGCCATCACGACCACTAGGCACCTGAGAGCAGTCCGCGTTCCCAGCGGAATACCCACCGCGATCCGATTCTAAGAAATGAAGGTGCGCCTTCTACAACCGAAATCAGTTCAAATGATGTAAAATGTAGTCAGATGATGAACACAGGTAAATTTTCACGGTCACCATACGGAATATTCAGGTCTGAGCCTCTGCCCCCCCAAACATGCAGCAGAACGACCTAGGTGTGTGATAGGTCGGTTAGTGTGAAGCATGCAGCAAACTAGGGGAAGACCCGCTCTAAAAATGGCTCCCCTAGGAAGGAAAGGAATGAAATTATCATCCTCCTAGTAAAGGATACACATCCCTTTATAATGTTGTTTTATTTTAATTTGAAGAGCCAAGATAGAGAAGAACTCCCCCGACCTAAGTGGTCCCGCTTATGGCATGTTTAAGGAAGAGAGGACAGCATAGACCGAAATGCGCAGTTGGCAGCATGGCTTCAGGCCCTTATGATCGGGCATCTGTGCCATGGGGATGGGATGCCACTCGAACGGGGTGGTCCCCTGCCTGCGTCTTAGGAAAGGTCGGTAATGCTGGTCAATGAGCTTCCTCGAAAGCTTAGCTGGACAGCGCAAACGTCTTTGCCTGTTTTATTGTCTATGTGCCAGATAATCAAATTGATATGGGCAATAGAAGTATGAGAGCCATGCTGATGGCCTCTTGTCGGAAAGGCTATTGGCAGTGGTCGTGGGACACATGGCAATATAAATGCTTTCCATGTAAATATGCTTCATTCGTGTGTGAAGTATATTCGCCATATCAACGGTATGAAAGGTCGGGACACGTATATATTTTAAAATTCATTGAGACTCCAACTAGTCCATGAATACCTTCAAAATACCTACCATGCCCTTTATGAACAATACATGCTGTATTGGATGTACAGCCTGTTCTTGTACCAAGCTCACATTTGATATGGTTACTTGTCATAAATAATGTCTCCCCCCACCTTCCTCGTCTTGGAATACCACTGCTATTATATCGTTATTCATTGGGGAACGTCATCCAGGCCACGGTCGCCAGTTATTGCCAGTGGGCCAGTTACCTGGAGGGGTCAAGTCACCACGACTCTAAATACCTGTCAGGCTGGAATCATTCACATAATTGAATCAAGAAGGGGAAAGGTTGTTCAAACCAAAGTATCTTCAAATATATTTTTTAGATAGTGAAACCATGAGTAAACACCGTCAGAGTGACGATAAGCCTCTTGCCTTACTCTAGAGAATGCAAACCGGAGCACCCATGATTTGTAATTTTGTGTCCCAATTAGAGCCATATCCAGAATCGTAGTAATCCAGCCCCCCCCCCCCCCCCGCTTCTTTTCGGTAAACCTACACAGGAAGGAAAGCAATTATGTTTGTATTCCGGAAGGAGACACCATTTTGTCGAGATACAACCCGGCAATTTTGAAAGGATGGGTTAATTTTTGGATACAATTCAGAATAACTAAAATCTGGAATTGAGACAATAGTGAAACTGTCATCACGATTAATTTTAGTGTCATGCTTGCAATCATTAAAAGCCAGCAGTTATAAATTTTGACAGTGAAGTTGAAGCACTGTTAGAGAATCGAATCATGTACTCAACAGAATTCTGACTCCTGTCAGATGTCAATCCCTGTCTGAAATTAATGACACTAACGAATCTTAGTACGACAACAGTCATTATTTTTCTGATATTGATAAACTGTAGTCTGATAAATTCAAGCGTCGACCAACACATCTAAATCATAGGAGACATGTGTGACAGTATTAAAACAGAAAACACAAAGTATTTTGTGAAAGCATGTTGTTTAGATGAGATCTAGCGACTCCAGTAGTGTTCTGTAACATGCACACACCTAGGTGTGCACATGTGCACCCACGACAACATACTTGAACATGTGTTGTAATGGGGAAAATCGGCATTTGCATTCGGATTTTATTCAGTAATCTCAAATGGGACTTGTTAGCCTGACAAACTTGGTATCGGACCGAGTTCTGATTTCTGTCAGAATACCCTGACCAGGGTGCAATCCCCGGTCCGCTAGCACATGGCTGAGATTGTTACATTGAAGGTGATGCTCCGTTACGAGAATCAAACCATGAACATAATTATAACACTTGTCCAATATCAATCTCTGTCAATTTATTAAAGTAATAATGACACTACTGTTTTTACATTGAATTGATAAACCCAGATGTAAATTGTAATCAACTTTTAAGTTCAAATGTGACCAACACATCTGGATCAGTTGTATTGAGCCATAAAACAACAAAGTATTATGAGAAAGAATGTAGTTCATAACATTATGATAAATAGCGTCAGTAGCGATGGTAATTATTGCTAAATAAATGTCCACGCGTAAATAAATTCCCACTAAATTAGGAGACTTCCGGTAACAAACACGTGGCATTTTTTATATCTGACAAATTATATCATACCTTATAGGTTCTATAATAATTACATAGATGAATTGTTCACAATAGTCTATGCGCCTCGTAAGGCCTTGAAATGGCGGCTGATTATGGCGAAATGTCGATTTTCAGATTCGAAAAATATTAAGTCCGCCGCCTATTCGAAAACACGGAACAATTGTATGTTTTGAAGCGAAACAGTCCGTGAATTCGAAACAATAATTCTAAAAACTAACGCGTAGGCGACCAGTAATTATTGTATCGATAAATTGAATTTGTTGTCTAGTTGTTAAACGACAAATTCGGAACAATACTCCCTTTAGACTTCTCTCTTTGGTAGCAGAAAATAAACTGGCGGATTCAGTCGGTTATATTGGGACTGCGCATGCGTGACTAATCCGAGCAAGACCGCGAGGTACCGTAGGCGACCACACACAAAAAGTTAACCCCTTTTCTACTATGGTTTTACAAACGCAGGACATCTATCCATATAGTTCAGTGTGAACGGCTTCCTTTAGCGGAAATATGACATAAGAGAAAATATCAATTCAGGCTACGACATACATCCCACTTTTAGAAGGCTTCTACGTCAGACAGTGACTACCATGATCCTATTCTTTACTCCATGCTGGTACATGTCCCAAGTCTTTAACAATGTGCCATATTTTTACCGGTGACCAAACAGGGACTTGAAGCAGCAGTTAATCAATACTATTTTCGACAACGAGACTATGTGACTGAATGTGAAAAAGAGTCATTTTTAACCCTTTCAGTGCCAGGGGCCGATCTCATCGGCCCTAATTTACGGTCTGTAAAATCGGCCCTAAAAAAATTAAAAATTAAACAAAACAAAAAAAATTGGGTATGCTTAAGCACGCTATAGCGAATTTAAAAACAAACTGGATAAAACCTTAGGGACGTGTTATAACTCAAAACTATCACCAAGTATTCATAGTAATAATTTTGATGCCCATGAAAAACGTAAGATTCCCAGGCACTAAACCTACAAAATATGTCTGCTAAAGAATATAAGAAAAAATTATTAAAATTGTAAAAAATTGTAAAAAATAATAACAAATAATGAAAAATTGTTAGGCTAATGCATTCTCTTATATATGCGAGGCGACCTATGGTCGACTCGCATATATAAGAGAATGCATTGGCACAGGGTATATGGGTTGATACAAAAATCGGACCTGGCACTGAAAGGGTTAAACTATAATAGTTGAATTCAGGATGTGCCTGGTTGAAGTAGAGCCATCACTCTATTGTCCTTGATCTAGACTGAACTGAGGCACCACACGATGAATAATGGGTATTGATCATGAAAGGACATATCTTTGAGGGGTAGCTGTGTCCAAATGAAAGTGGCCCCAGCTTTTCACACACACAGCTCATCATCATTGGATGCTGCAGACAGCACTCTTCTTCTCTGATTTATCGTCCGGAGCTTTTTGGTCGGCTGCTCTTCTTTTACAAGCTGCAATAACAATATAATATTTTCTTACCCAAAATATGTATCTCCTAATAAGTATCATGGACACAGAACTATTGGTAATATCTTTCATGCTCCGCATTTTAGAAGATTTTGTTTTTATTTTATTATATTGGTACGGTACGTTTGCGCACCATCAAACGGGAAACGGTTCAGTGTCCAAGATATCTTTGACGGAGATGTAGGTTATCACTACTTTCTCTCTATAGTATAAAGACACTGGCTTATCATGATCACTGGCTGATTCTCTCACATAAAATCAAAAGTTAAGAATGCAGGATAACTAAGCTACCTATAGATAAATTTTAACCCTTTTTATGTTAAATAATCATTGATGGGTAGTTCCCTTAGGAAATGTTCAGTGAACGGGGGAAGCATCAGGTGAGCCCATTAGCCCCTAATTTGCAGAAGATAAATTGCATAATAGAGGTGACTAAGGGGTGAACATCACCAACTTCAACTGGGGAACTTCAATGTTATCCTGGTTCTCCTATAGCAGTTGAGGTTCCCAGTGGGTGAATTTGGTGATGCTAGGCTGCTGTGCGGGATAGCGTCACTAAATTCACCCACTGGGGACCTCATTCTGCAAGTGTCAGACACACTATATCCTGTGCTGGTAACCGTGCCGTGTCGACAAACCCATTCACACACTTTTATCATTCTATGTATATCCCTGCATGCACACCAATCCTGAGTTTAGTGTGCCTGTCACTTGCAGAATGAGGGCCCCAGAGGGTGAATTTAGTGATGCTATCCCGCATAGCGGGCAATTATCACTAAATTCACCCTCTGGGGACCTCATTCTGCTTAGGCCTCATCTTCTCTGGAAAGTTTAAAAACTTCTTCACATAGATTCTATTTCTTTTTTAGTTTAGTTTCTCAATATCCCCAAATTGGCAGACGACACATTGCATAAGGCCATTATAAAAAAAATTGCTAGCTTTTCATCCCCGCTCGCCCCGATTTTTACGGCCCGCCCCGATTTTTTGTATTAATGCTAAAAATTGTCACTGGACTGATATGTATTGCCGAGATAAACTTGCGTTGTTTAAAAAAAAAAAAAAAGCCGGATATGAAAATTATCCGCAATTTATACCGACAGTTCCAAGGGGCGTAATTCTATACTCATTGTAAACACAATAGCACGTGGGAAAATAAAATAAAAAACAAATGGTTTTCGTAATTTTAAGATTGCAATCGGCCGGCACCCATACAATAAAAGATTGGTATGGGTGCACGGTCGATGATTCGACAACAGTGGTTGATGTTTACAATCTATACACAAGGGAAAAACTGGACAACGCCGCTCAGTCGGTGCAGATATGCCGTCCCAATTCCGTGTAACTGTAAGTGCTGGTCGAAGCAAGTGTAATTCTTATGAACATACTGTACAATATACATATATATCAGTACATGTTGGCTTCCTTGAGTATACATATATCACAATCAAAATTTGGAATAGCTATAGTGAACATCTAATTCCTGACTCATCCTGGATAGCAAAGGAAACTTTCATAAATGAGTTACTGAACAAGTTCATAGAAATCTGTTCAAATTTAATCATGTTGTCAAATTTTGTCTTGAATTAGCATTTCACCCATCACCAGGACAGTACATGTATTGGTGCACATCTATCTGCCCATTTAGTGGGCCTATGTTTAAAAGTTTAAATAATATATCAATTAATTCAATATGTGTTTCTATTTCAAATTAATATATACAAAAAATATACTTTGTGTCATTGTCTTCATCCCTATGAGGTATCTGTGAATGCACTTGTTCCCCACATATAATATTGAACTCAAAAGTTCAAAGACATTCTCATCACAAAATTTATATCAGAGAGAGGTACAGGTAATGCCCATATCTTTCCAGGGTAACATTGCGACAGATAAATTGGTTAATAGGAGAGGATAGGATAATTTTATTTACAATATACATATGAATAGTACAATAATTTAAACATATAACTAGAATAATTCAGTATATTGCTGGGGGGGAACATAGCCCTGCCGGGCTGTCTTCCTGTTTCCCCCATAACAAATATCATTATACAAATAATTTATTGGACATGCTGATGTTTCCATCAATGCATTGAGCAATTGATAGTTCGACCCCCGATTCCGCCTTATTATTTATACTGAATGAGGTCCTCAGAGGGTCCCCCCACCTTATAAAAAAAAGTGGATGAAATCTATCAATTTTTTTATTGTGGCCTCATCAAGGTTTCCAATGGGTGTTCATCACCATTTGGGAACTTCAATCTGAGTCTATTCTCCCATAGCAGATGAAGCCATGCAGAATGAGGTCCCCAGAGGGTGAATTTGGTGATGCTAGCCCACTGTGCGGGATAGCATCACTAAATTCACCCTTTGGGAGACTCATTCTGCAAATGACAGGCACACTAAACTCAGGCTTCATGCACACTGTTAATTTTTTCCATTGATGCCTCAAGTCTACTCCCCATCCATCATTACTAGAAGTAATCTTAATCTCTTACCTTCCATGTACACTGATCTGTCAAAATGGCCTGCAGCTAGTGGCAGTCTGTAGCTGAAAATACAAGTTTAAAATAAATTCCATACCCTGGTTTATCTGGATTATATGCAAATTTACGCCAGGTTTGGAACCAGGTCTCAAAATATAGTACCGAATATTTGCAGAATTAGCTCCCCAGAGGCTAGCATCACTAAATTCACCCTCTGAGGACCTCATTCTACTTAATATCTTTATTATCAAATTAACAATCTTATTTAGTTTCTTTAGAAAGTTTGACTTCTTTAGAAAGTTTCTTTCTTTTTTTTTCTCCATAAACCCAAATTGGTAGGTGATATATGCAATGCATAATCGAGGTGCCCAATGGGTGCACATCACAATCTTCACCATCTGGGAACTTAGATCTGTGTTCGAGGCCATGCAGAATAAGGTCCCCAGATGATGAATTTGGTGATGCTAGCCCACTGTGCACTGTAGCATCACCAAATTCACCCTCTTGGGACCTCATTCTACGAATATTCTGCACCATATTTGTGCATTTATAGTGAACTAGACATCTTTTCTGAACTATACTACTGTTGACGTTCAAAGGGAGATAAGTTGTACCTCAGAATTAAGTGACGTATTTTTGAACAGAATAAAATATTTCTAAAAACTCAATTAAATCTATAAAAAGTAGTTGAATTGTGAAAACCAGGAAGTGATATTTTGAAGGAAATTTCCATAATTGCTTTAATAGTATATTTTCCTGCACAATATTATGCCAGATAGAGATTTGATCACAGCTAAAAAGATGTGCACCATCAAAGGAACCCCGACTTATGCTGGATTTACTGGCACATAGTTCTATACTAAACCAAATACTCTTTGAGTAGGAGTTATCCCTTAGGAAATGTTCAGATAATAAGTTCAAGGTTTGTTGAACTTATTATCTGAACATTTACCTCCAATAAATAGAACTCCTTCTGCACTTGTATTATCTGTCTGCTTACTTTTCCTGAAAACCCCTTCAAATGAATAATAGACCATTCCAATATATAATTTTATAACTGGGTTGGGAGAATCCATTTAGTAAACTAGAATGCACTCACTGGAGCTGCCTATACTAGCGCACATCACACATTTGACATGTTTTGTTTTGTCTTACCAACACCACTTTGAACCACGGGTGTTGGCTCCTCGTTTGAGAGATCGATAAAAACAAATCTAGATATCAAATCTCAGTTCATTCATTGTTGAAATATTTGTGTACACGGACAGACTATTTCAAGTTGATCTATTACACTAATGATACGTAGGAGTTGTTTGACATATTTATAGAACAATAGAGACATCGTTTACATGAAGGGTGTGAAGATGATTGATTGCCGATGATGCTAATATATATTATATACCAATTGGGTTAAATTACTAGTTTGACTAGAATGATGTCAAGCGTGTATGTCATAGCACAAGTAAGTTACAAATACCGACACAAATAAATAAAAGACACGCGACCACGCGAACAGTGTGTCAATGTGAGCATGCCCTTATAGCGACTGATCTATACAGTCTTCGGGAACATATCATCAAAATGTCTATTGCGTTGAAAATGAGAAAGGTTGTTTTCCCAGTTAATTAATAAGGCATTTAATAATCCGTATGTTTCAACATTCACATTTTTCAGTGCAATTGTTTCTCAATTGAACCACGCGCTCGACTGTTTGGCCGGACATGATTTATATGTACCATGATCTTTCGAAAATGTTTTGAACTTCAAAGAAACTTTCCAAAAATATGTTCGCACCTCACTGTCTCTGCGAAAAAAAAAACTATTCCGCGTGCATCTTTTAGACATGATCTAAACACATTTCCCGTGTTTCAAGTTACATAACATAGTCTTCTAATGGGCAGTACTATTTTCATGCAGTATATATATATTTATAATAATAGAACACGAAGTTGTTGGCGGTTAGAATGGTTTAGCCTGCCCGTGCAATACGGGTCTCAGCTGTCTGGACATCGACGCGATCATGTCTGGTGTTTTGCGCGCCCATGTAGCTTGTGACGTCCTGATGTGCGTCATGATGTCATCGCGTCTTGATCAGTTTCCAGAAAGAAATCATTCAATATTGTTCATTTATGAACGATTTATAACCAAAATAAAACCAGATAACAATGCAAATTAAGTATATATGTTGATTTAAATTACAATTGATGCAACCATTTCATATTATTCCGTGTGCATTCTTTACAGTATGTACTTCCGGTATGACGTAAGATATTCACGGAAGGACAGACAACAGACAAAGATCCGCACCGAAAACATTACTTGCGTCCAGCATGGACTGGCGCAAGTAATAAAGAGTAAACCAAATCCTACCTGTCTCCCGTTAAAGGTTTGATGACTGTTTCGAAGATGGCGTATACCGGCTTATGGTCTGAGACTTTAACAGACATGACAGCATCATAGTGGAACCTACCTGTCTCCCGTTAACGGTTTGATGACTGTTTCGAAGATGGCGTATACTGGCTTATGGTCTGAGACTTTAACAGACATGACAGCATCATAGTGGAAGCAAGATACTGTATTCTTCGTTTTTGATCTAAAGAGTATTCTATCCTGAAATACATTAAAGTTGGAAAGACCTTGATACCGAAAGGAATTTCATTCATGGTGCAGTTTATTAGAATCCATTAAAACCAAACCTGAGTTTAGTGAGCTCTCACACGGAAATTAGTTATGTTTCAAATATCGAACAGTCGGTGGGCAGAAAAAAATAAAAATAAAACCCTCAATTCCGCATTGATTTTCCAAAAAAAATGCCTGAGAATCAAATATCATTTTTTTGTTTGGCCTAAGTTCCCAAGATACTAAATATATGTACCAAGTTTAAAAGAAAATTTCTGGAAAATGTAGGAATAAAAGCTCGGACAAAATCGTGCATATTGCAAAAACTTCTAAGTCGAAAAAGAGGTAGAGCTCCACTACAAAAAGTCGAACGGACCTCATAATCGCAGGTGCACAGGTTCCCATGGTACTAAATAGATGTGCAGGCCTCGGGGATTGCCCACATATACTAGTAACTGTAAATTCTACACATAGTTTATACTTCATATTTAGCACATCGATGACATTTAAGTCAATTCCTGCAAATATGCCTGACTGGTTCCCCCAGTGTGTGAACAAGCCTAAGTCAGGACATGTCCCGATCTAGTTCTTTGCATTGTTTGTAAGTTCTGAATGCAAGCTGCTGTGCCTGTATGTAGAATGTGCAAGCTAGAGTAAATAGAGTGTGTACATTTATTAATATTCTGCCTATATTTTCTTTTGTATTTGTACATACCAAATTCCACTGTAGAAAAAACAAGGGGTGTGCATCAGCAGCCATGTTTTTTTTCACAAATTTTGGGAAACGTAATGTGACCTGTAAGGTGTGCTAAAGGATGTAGTCATACAAAGAGTGAAATCCAAAATGACAGCCAGCGGCCATGTTTTTCATTGAAAATTGTTTTAATTCAAAAGATCCCATCTAGAGGTGATCCCAGACTCATATACCGAATATCATTGAAATCTGTCAAAGTTTGTTTGAGTTATCGCGCTAATGGTCGCAAACCATAAAAATCGCTAAAAATAGAAAAATTAAGTCCCATAACTCTCATATTGGGGATAAGCACTATACAAATATAATTATTATTATAAAAGATTTGACAAACCTGGTTTTCGAACTCATTCAAGATATTGTTGCAACAGACCCATATACCAAATATGAATGAAATCGGTTGACGTTTGAGTTATTGCACTAATGTTATCGCACCCGACCGGAAGCCAAGATGCCAACCCGCCTACCGACCTCGCCAATGCATAAGTTGAGTTTTTGAAAAAACTTGACTAAAAATTCCAACTTCAATGGATCCAGCATATATACTGAGAACACAACCACAGACGTGTAATCAAGCCTTGAAATAGTGTGTCTGTCATTTGCAGAATGAGGTCCCCAAAGGGTGAATTTAGTGATGCTACCCCGCATAGCGGGCTAGCATCACCAAATTCACCCTCTGGGAACCTCATTCTGCTGAGGTGTAAGCAGAATGAGGTCCCCAGAGGGTGAATTTGTTGTTTCACTGCAAATAACAAACTACACAAAACAGCACACTCTTACCAGTCGGACTCCAATAAAGTCTGTTTATTATATTTCCTGTAATAACCATGGATGTTACATGATATTCCAACAATATTCACTAAACTGTTATTGAATTTCATTTCATTAATCAATCATTTCTACTATGACCAGTCATTGGTCAAAAGATTTATAAATTGTGACCAAAACTTTTGTTTACATTGCCAAGCCTTGAAATAGGGTGTCTGTCATTTGCAGAATGAGGTCCCCAGAGGGTGAATTTGGTGATGCTAGCCTGCTATGCAGGGTAGCATCACTAAATTCACCCTCTGGGGACCTCATTCTGCAAATGACAGACACACTATTTCAAGCCTTGCTGAGAATACAACCACAGACGTGTAATATAATGTGAACTCACCGTATAAGGATCCAGCTTATATACTGAGAATACAACCACAGGTGTGTAATATAATGTGAACTCACCGTATATGCAGGTATTCTGTTCTTAGTAGATGTATCATATTTATCTGTATTGAAGTCAAATTTATAAGTTGGCTTGAATTTGATTCTGCCCTCTTGGAAGTCACTGAAACATTCCCCTGAAGAAAAAAAGGGCCCCATTTAGAGATACATGGACATTCATGATCATACTGGCACTGAATTGAAAATGAAGACAAGTTTAATTATTTGTATACATGCATAGGATTACATCAAAATGTCGATAAAATAATAAAAATTCTTGAACGAAGGCCAAAGACATAATTTTGATAGGTGTCTTTTGACGTCAGTCAAGTCTGAGTTTAGTGTGTCAGTCATTTGCAGAATGAGGTCACCAGAGGGTGAATTTAGTGACGCTATCCCACATAGTGGGCTGGCATTACTAAATTCACATTCCGGGGACCTCATTCTGCTTAGGCCTCATCTTCTCTGGAAATTTCTTTATCATCAAATTTTATAGAAACTTCTTCACAAAGATTCTATTTTTTTTAGTTTAGTTTCTCTATATCCCCAAATTGGCAGACGACACATTGCATAATCGAGGTTCCCAATGGGTGTACATCACAATATTCACCATTTGAGAACTTCAATCTGAGTCTATGCCTCCCATAGCAGACAAGGTCATGCAGAATCAGGTTCCCCAGAGGGTGAATTTGCAGGATAGCATCACTACATTCACCCTCTGGGAACCTCACTCTGCAAATAACTCGATGTCATGAATACTAGATAAATCTTCAAATGATTTGTTTTATGAATCTGACCTTCTGTGAGTAACCTCGTCAGCATGTCTTCTTTCAGCAGATAATCGTAATCAGGATGTTCCTGTGAATAGAGGTAGTGGACTAGTTCCTCGACTGTCGTCCGTAGCTGTCGTTCAATTCGGAAGTTAAGGTCACCCAACCAGAACACACAGTCAAACTTTGACGTCACATCATCTGTAAAATAATGGACGAGATTACGTTACCAGTAGCAACACACAAAATGATTGTACTTGAGTGTTATCAGAAACTTGTACAGATAATACATAGTTACAAAATGCTTCTATACAGGGAACAATTTGGTTCAACCTAGGGTCCTGCGAATTGGATATTTTGATCGAATCGAATATCGAATCGAATTCACGAAATCGAATCGAATATTGAATCGAATCATATCTGTGTGTTACATTCTCAATTAGGTATGTTTTGTCAACGATTAGATTATTTGTGAAACGTTCTATGAACTACATGCATGAAGTTTGATATACTATTAACTCCAATTTATAATTGTCAAGAAAACAAAGCAGATTAAAACGTCCATGCGGCCATCACAACGATTAATATATTACCACTAAACGGATTATCAAACTAAAATCACACGAAATTTCTACAGTTTGCATGTACATGCAAAATTGCATATCGGCATTCGGAAACACCCGTTGTTATAAACTTGAAGACGCAACAACAGTCGCAGTGTAGCCCCTTCATGTATTGGTTGATGCTTCTTGAACAGATGATTCCATAGATGGGTCATTGTCCCAGATGCTTGCGATTTATACACCATGCATGTTGCATTCATCACACGTGCCTGCAGCTTTATCATGTTTAAATTTTGTCCATTGTAAAAGAAAACTCTGAAACTGAAAGTCAACTTCAAAAGAGAAGTGACAAAATGCACTTTTCAACACCAGGAACATGTGTTGTTTACATTCTCACCCATATTACACAACGCGGAATTGAATAGACGATGGATAACGCTATCGGTTGCCCAGTCTCATAGGTATTATAATTTACTGCGTCGTCGGTCCATTGGCTATCTGCTAGCTTTTGCTACCATTTTAAAGCTATATAATTCAGACGTATTTAGTTGTCCTATCGTGGCTAATTGTTGGCTATATACAATAAGAATTTTAATGTGCATATATACATAATTTTCTGGAATTAAATGCCACAAACAGCTAAGATCGACATGTGTACTTGTCCTGAAACAGCCTACTTTTCCGTCATAGTATATTCAAAATTTCGAGTTGGCAATTTCGACTCGAATTCGAATCGAATTTGACTTTCGAATCGAATATCGAATATTCGCAGGAGCCTAGTTCAACCCTTTCTATACTAAATGGATTCTCCCATTCGACTATAAAAGTATACATTGGAATGGTCTATTATTCATTTGGAGGGATGTTAAAGGCCCACTTAATTTTTGAACCCCCGTATAAAATATATGCCATATTATATACCATTTGAAAGAGGAAGCTCCAAAACATTATCAACTAACAAACTGTGAACATATTGTTTTTGTTGAGATACCAACATGTTTTCTGTGTTTTAAGTTTTATCTGGATTTACTGCAAAGTATAATATTTTCAATGGAAAGGGAATAACTATATATCTGAGTTTGAATTCTGTTGCATTCTGGGAGCCGCAATGGGGGAAATGTTTATATGATTTCAACTATTTTCTATTACTCTATGGGCATCTTCTGGGACACTGACGTTCCAAATGGTGATGAATTATAGTATTTTAATCATATTTTATGGCATAGATTCTTATTAAAATAGCGAATCAAGGAACCATAAAAAAAATCAGTGACTCGAAAATGAAATGGGCCTTTAACCCTTTACCCAACAGAACGGCCCTGTGCCAATGCATTCTCTTATATATGCGAGTCGACCATAGGTCGCCTCGCATATATAAGAGAATGCATTGGCTTAACACATTAAAAATTATAAAATTGTTAAAGAATGTAAGAAAAAATGGTAAAAAGTGTTAAAAAAAGATTTTTTTTAGGCCAATGCATTCTCTTATATATGCGAGGCGACCTATGGTCGACTCGCATATATAAGATAATGCATTGGCACAGGGCATAACTGTAACTATCACAATGTGGTCAAGGAGCCGGTTCCAATGATATCCATATTTGTATGGTTCTATTGAGACAGACCGAAGATATTTTAGGCTGTTGAAGCTTTATTTGGCCGGTTTTGGCCGGTTTGTTGGGTAAAGGGTTAAGGATATATGAAAAGACGACAGCCAGATGAAATGATAATGCATGAGTGATTCATATTCAGTGGTGGGATATGTTCAGATATTAAGTTCAACAAAGAACATTGTTGTATTTATTATCTGAACATTTCCTAAGAGAACTACTTGTCATTGAGTATTTAGAATAGAAAGGGTTAAAATAATTGGTTAACGGGGTTTATCCTGACCAACAGAGATATATTATATATTATGATATTAAAGGTACTAAATCTGATTTGAAGGTCCCCATATCATCAGATTCCAACAACAAAATTTTATGAAAGGCCGCTTCAGTTATCAGAATAAATTAATTGCCCAAAAATAATTCTAACCGCAGTCAACTATTGCCCAAAACCTGTTATTTATCAACATTTTGTTCAACAATATTAGGTCATGTCTAATATCCAAAGCCACTTGATTTTAGAGTTATCCATCTTCATCCACAATTTGGTCAGAGACCGTCATCTCGTTGACTTTTGGCCAGGCCGTCAAAAAGAACCAGTGGTGAAAGATAGTAGATTTTAAAAATCGATATCTGATCACTCTTGAGCTTTGATGGGTGGGTTCCTCAACTCAAATCACATATTTTTTACCCCTGAAGCTGCATGAAGCCAAATAAATAGTAATTTGGGAGTGTTAATTCGGATTAGGCATCTTTAATATTCACAATACTAAGGCTAATTCTCTTTAAAAAAGAGAAAACTTATACACACCTGCAACTTCCTTCTTCTGATTTGATCCAAAGCTAGTTTTCGGCAGTTTCAGTGTTCCTATAATTTTTTTATAATCATTCATTCTATCAGATGTCTTTCCTATATCAGCTGCGCATGAAAATAGAAAAGTTAGAAATTACAACAAATAATGGAGACAAGCCTTGAAATAGTGTGTCTGTCATTTACAGAATGAGGTCCCCAGAGGGTGAATTTAGTGATGCTACCCCGCATAGCAGGCTAGCATCACCAAATTCATCCTCTGGGGACCTCATTCTGCTAACAACTCAGCAGAATGAGGTTACCAGAGAGTGAATTTGGTGATGCTAACCCGCTATGCGGGGTAGCATCACTAAATTCACCCTCTGGGGACCTCATTCTGCAAATGACAAGCACACTATTTCAAGGCTTGAATGGAGATGTTCATGAAGCCTGAGTTTAGTGTGCCTGTCATTTGTAGAATGAGGTCCCAGAGGGTGAATTTAGTGACACTATCCCGCATACCAGTCTAGCATCACCAAATTCACCCTCTGAGAAGATGAAGCCTAAGAAGAATGAGGTCACCAGAAGGTGAATTTAGTGATGCTAGCCACTATGCGGGATAGCGTCACTAAATTCACCCTCAAGGAACTTCATTCTGCAAATAACAGGCACCTTATTCTCAGGCCTGGGTGAACAGTCAAGACCAAATAGGTAGTCTTTAAGAGTCTGTGGGTATTTTTGTTATCAGTCATATAATAAATCATGAGCTATAAAGAAGGTTATTAAAAACGAATCTACATCAGGTGTTTTATAGTGACAATGTCTTTAAACATTCTGGAACATGTACATTACATGCACATACATCTGCAGAGCTCGCCAAAATCTAAACGTAAAACAGCTGCATAAAACATGAGGAAATAGATTTTTGGAACGCGAATAAAGTGCAGTTCCAGCATGGTTGGGAACATGGGGTTGTCTCTCTTCCATTGTATTCTGAATTGTTGATGCGCATGAAACTTGACTGTATAATTCTTTAATTCGTTGATAGAGATTTTTTATTATTCCATATGTAGGTTTGTCTTTAACCCTTTACCCAACAAAACGGCCAAAAACGGCCAAATAAAGCTTCAACAGCCTAAAATATCTTCGGTCTGTCTCAATAACACCATACAAATATGGATATCATTGGAACCGGTTCATTGACCACATTGTGATGGTTACAGTTATGCCCTGTGCCAATGCATTCTCTTATATATGCGAGTCGACCATAGGTCGCCTCGCATATATAAGAGAATGCATTGGCCTAAAAAAAATCTTTTTTAACACTTTTTACCATTTTTTCTTACATTCTTTAACAATTTTATTTATTTTTCTTACATTTAAAAAAAAAAATTATAATATTTTTCTACATTCTTTGACAATTTTATCATTTTTAATATGTATTAAGCCAATGCATTCTCTTTAGTGTTGAAACGATTAGTGGTTTTGGGGAATCGACTACTAGTCGACTATTCGGACCCCTTCCGAAACTTACCGTTTTGTGCTCATATACGTATATAATTTGCCGTTTGTTTTGAGTACCAGTAACCAACTTTGCATTTTCGAATATAAGCAAGACGTGATTTAACACTATTTGCCCTGATTATTTGGCTTAATATCACTGAAGGTTAATAGGTTATTAATATATGATGTTTTATGACAATCAAATTACCATCCAGTTGATGTATGTATCTAAACGGTGGTGACAAACACCTGATCGATCGCGGAGACGCTACGGATTACGGAGTGGAAACGCGTGCAACAATCAGAAACCGGTGCATTATTCTATATGTTTTGTGTAAAAATGTTCCTTTAAAATTGATATGGTATGGTTGTCTTTGAACTTGCCCAGTGTGCTTGTCACCGATTGACTTCACAAACGGGCGTACATGAAGAAATGCAAGATATTTTGAGAAACGAACTTCATCTCCGACAGTCAAACAACAGTTACAAAATAAATGTTATAACAGCTGTAGTGCGTACAAGCCTTTTATGCTCGCAGATATCATGTACATATATCGGACACGGAATGTGGTACAGTTCCCTGTATATTGTATATATAGAGTCAGCATATATTAAAAATGGGCCATGCATTGCATACATAATGTTGTTCCTTGTATTCATTGCAAGGTCACGATATGACATAGCTTAATCACGGACAGTCATTTTCCCGCCAAAACGCACCTGTTTTCACTGTTTGATTTGATCGCGTACATAATTGTGTCTCGTGCATGGTACATTGTAAATATATATACAATATATATAAGTTTACTCGCGAGTCCCCGAATACACAATCTATCGTGTCAGTTTCAGAAATAAAACAGCGCAGACCGGCGATGTTAATAGTACATTTCAATGCGATGTCGTAAGTTCTATATTTAGCCCGATTCCAGGAATTTGCGTCATCCAGATTACGTTACTGGGAACGGCTTTGTCACCGCCCAATTCCGCAAAGGATTTTTAAGTTTGAGGTGGTACAATGTGTAATTTTTCACAAACACAGCCCATAAACGACGTGGGATTTCTGAAGTGACTCGCCAGTTTAGTTCGAAATACGCGACGCTATTCGATGCGTAGCATGGCCGACCGCGGGTTGGCTTTATATTTATATCTATAATACAATATATCTAGAACATGCGATCGTATACGCTCACCCAAGCGTCAGTTGATGCATGTGGTGGTTGTAAAAAATATCACACAATTTTACAAATAAACTTTAAAGGTATACTGACATAGTGCTTCAATAAACTAATATATTGGACTTGTTATTAAACTTAAAACTTAATAATGTCACCTCGCAACTAACTTGATTGAAGTTGAGTCCTGCACACCTGCAAACACGTTGACCAGTTATCACTCAAATCAATTCCGTCACGCCGAAATAGACACGCGGTTGCGATATGCGCTGATTCTTTGAAGTTGATTATCAAAAACTTCAAAGAATAAGCCACCGCGGCGCCGACAAATACAATGAGTCATTGGGTTTCGCGCTCGTGCATGACCACCAAGTACTGAAAGCAGTTATCGCATCAAAGGGACAACAAAGAAGGCTTTAACAAACTAATTGTGATTGTGTATTTCGATAGCCTGATTGCTTAAATTGTCCAGTAATTCGGTAACGGCAGCAACGGCACTGCTTTCGCGATGGCATAATAATGGTGGTGGGTGTGTTCCGACTAGTCGACTAGCCGATTTCGGAATCGACTAATTTAATAATCGCGTCGATTTCGATTAGTCGATTAATCGTTTCAACACTAATTCTCTTACCATAGGTCGCCTCGCATATATAAGAGAATGCATTGGCACAGGGCCGTTCTGTTGGGTAAAGGGTTAATTGATGGACTTGAACAGTGAACAGCAATTTATAATAATCGGTATATACATTTATTATATGACTGTCATTATTTTCACTAAATACCACCATTGTTTGGTGATGGTTTTCCGATTAATCGTATCATGATAGTATCGTGATCCGATTCCATACCATGCGTGTCTGAATCAGAACGAGGCTCCTGAACTATTTTCAATTGGGAAACTTCTTCTTAAAATTTTTGTTGTTGATTAAATTGTTGCGATTCGTTCATTAAATTTGAATTCAACTTATCCCCTTTTTCGTAATACAATTTCAGAGGTTGGTTGTAATAATTAAGTTTAATAGGTCATATAATAAACATATTATTACTACAGTGAAGTGATCTGAGTCTCCACATCACGTCTCGTTGAGAAGGTGAGATCACGGATCCGTGATCTCACCTTCTCAACTCGGTGTGATATGGAGACTCAGATCACTTCACCAACCCTGATTATTAGTGGTCGGCTATCGGCAAAGCCGACCGTTTTGCCAAGGAAAAATTTATTATCCTCGGCTAAAAAATAGCCGAGGACATTATCTGAAGAAATGATAAACAAAATGTCAATAAATGAGATTAATTATCAACCTTATCTCTATCAAACCATCGACGTATATTGTATGGATAGGACACAAAGCAATTCCCGCTTTATCTCGCGATCGGCGTTACTTCGACCGCAGCTGGCGAGAATTGCTGACAGTGGAAGTTAGCGTAGTAACCAGTGTAAACAATCTATAGCGATTACGCATGTCTCGTGTAATTTCGCTGTTTAATGCAGGTCGATGGTATTAATAAATGATATTTGTGTTACATTTAGTTAGTTGTTTATGGACTTTATTGTTCAATGTTGTCTGATCAGAGTGTTTACAATAATTTCATTGCAAGAAACATGAACTTTCACAACAGTACCATTTATGTTGTTGTTGTGTGTTGGCTTATATTATTATATAATTAATACTCAGAAAGTATTTTGAAATAAAAACAAATATGGTTACATATAGTTGAAGTTCTTAAATATCAGTAATGATCAAATTATTTAGATGACAATTGATTTCTAACAATTTCTAACACATTCAGTAACATAATTGAACAATTCGAGCTTGTTTTGGACAATTAAAAAAAAAAGCCTAAGAGAATGCTGTTTTTGCATTTTTTTTGCCTAGGACATTTTTCCTAATTATCAGGGTTGCTTCACTATAGTGATAATTGGTACATATTGTCATGAGGTAGTTGGAAAGAGTTTGAAATATCAAATAACTGGAGTATAAGCCAGTTATACTGTATTGGTATTTGTATTTCTTGCCACGAATCGTCGGTGATGACATATGTGTTTTTCCTCCAGCCAAAAAAAAAGGGCTCCAACATTTACCCCTAAAGAAAACCCTAAATAAAACCAACTTACATGTCAAATGAGAATTTATGATGAGAAATGAAGTTCCGAAGAAACAGAATGATATAGCCACTGCTCCCTTTGTTCGCACCATGGTGACTGCCCGGAGAGAAACCAGATCGTCTTCAGGCACTGTGAAAAAATCAGTCATTATGATTATATTTTAACACAAAAAAATTAAAAGCTGAATACTAAATCACGGTGGGGAATCACATGGTTTCGAGTTGATGAGTGCCACGCATTCAAAATGGCCAAAGCGATTGCAAAAGCTACAAGAAACGAGGAAAAGAGTAATAAACTAGGATAATTATATATTACATGGCAGTTTGGCAGCTACGAGCATATGCTATACTATTTTTCAAACAAGCTGATACCTAATTTGTGTCCAAACTCACAGTTGTTTGCGCTAACATTCTGACCTAAGTTGTCAGTCGAAGGATTCTCCTAGAAGTACGGTCTTGTGTATTCCACGAACCTCCAACTGGAAACTTTGGTCAGAATGTTATATAAAACTACTGAGTATTTCCGAACAAATAACATATCAACATGTTTTAAAATAAACTAACATATGCTCGTAACAATCAACATGCTATGATTTGTGTCAATTCCTCATATATTATATTTTTGTGCATTTTCATATTTTGAGTGCGTGATTCCCCACCGTGTAAATGTTATAGAGCCATATCAGCCAGTTGGTGTGTTTTCCCCCAATTGCATTGCCACTCCCTATACTGTGTACACAGCGGGAGTGGCATCAGAAGGTGTATTATATAGTGACATTGGCAAAAGATAAATGCATTAACGAGGTGACTATTAAATGGGTGAACATCACCAACTTAATCTGGAGAACTTCAATCTGATCATAGGTCTCCCATAGCAGTTGAGGCTTAAGTAGAATGAGGTTCCCAGAGGGTGAAGTAGTGATACTAGCCTGCTGTTACTAGCATCACTAAATTCACCCTCAGAGGACCTCATTCTGCAAAAGTCAGACACACTATTTCCAGCCTTGAACAGTTAATAATATCTTACAAATTTCATGTCATTTTTATCCGAGTTATCAGTTTCTATGAAGAAATGTATGATTAATATTATAAATTTGGTTGTAAAATAATAATATTTATCAAATAACATCATGGAATATCCGAATATAAATATTTTTAAGATGAAATTCTTGTCGAAAAAGAAGAAAGTAAACAAAATATTAGGAAATATTAGGAAATATGGCTTGTTGCCATTCATCGGAAAGCTCTCACTGAGAGCTTTCTGATGAATGGCAACAAGCCATATTTCCGACTAAATCCTGAATAATTACCCATAATTCTACTGTGGTTAAGGAGTTGATTATTTAGGGCATTACTATACGTACCCATTATTTTTATATTAGGCAGGGAATGGGCAAGCAAAGATTTTAATATTAGCAGCCTGAGTCAACTCACCTGAACAGAACCAGATAAGGTCCCTCCTGAGGAACACAGCCAGATGCAGTGAACCATGACTGATAGAGTGAAATAGCACATGTGATAGGCCTAGAGTCTCCTGTAACTTGGTCTCCCACTCTCGTCTGCAACAGAAATTTAATTATTTAACCATTTCTATGTAGAAATAAAAGCTCGGATAAAGGTATACCATATTCTAAGTCGAAAAAGGGGGAAAATTCCACAAAATGAAGTCAAACAGACCTCATAATCACAGGTGCACAGGTTCCTATGATACTAAATATATGTGCCAAGTTTTTAAAAAATTGACCAAAAGATGTAGGAATAAATGCTCGGACAAAATTACGTCCACAGACAGATGGACAGACGGCTAGACATTTAGACAGATTGCGGTTGGGGGGGGGGGGGGGGGGGGGGGGGTATAAAAATATAATTAGAATGGTCTGTTATTCATCTGGAGGTGTCTTAGGTAACAATAAGCAGATGACCAATAATACAAGTACAGTAATGCTCTAATTAATCGACTCCTTTAACCACAGCAGAATTATGGGTAACTTTTCAGGATTTAGTCGGAAATATGGCTTGTTGCCATTCATCAGAAAGCTCATCCCCGAGAGCTTTCCGATGAATGGCAACAAGCCATATTTCCGACTAAATCCTGAAAAGTTACCCATAATTCTGCTGTGGTTAAAGGAGTCGATTAATTAGGGCATTACTGTACAAAAGGAGTCCTATTTACTGAAGGGAAATATTCAGATATACCACCTGTTTGTTCCTGTAATCGTATTGTATCATATCACACATTTCTTGCAGAGCGCACAAATCACCGACGTTTCACGGCTCTTGTAAGTCATTGATAAATTTCAGTGTAAGTATTTTTTAAGCAAATACAATCGAATGTGTGATTTTCCGGTTGTATAATTATAATTTACCGCATTCACAACGAATCCTCGGATTGCTTACTCCGTGTGGTTAATTAAAGGACCTAATAATTATGCAGCTCGCTGTTAATGATTATTCTTGATGTGAGTTGTTATCATCCATGGACAGATTCGTTTCGTACTCTAGTGACACTAACTAGCAAAATATTTACATGTGCATACACAACGTTTGATACTTAATAAAATAGGCATATACACATCATGATAACACAATAAGTTACTGATTGATCATTAAATTCTAGGCCATTTTTCAAAGTTCATCTTTCAATCAAACTTTTTTATGCTACCTACATGTAAGCGTACCAGCTGATAATTTAACACAATACACTTCTTGTGGCAAATATCGCAGATGGATGACTTGTATCTCATTATCACCATGGGCAAAACAATGTGTCAATTATGGGGGATAATTGGATATTCATATCGGGAGTCCGCCGACATCGAATCAATTCTTGAATATTCGCAAGGCCCTAGTTGGGGGTGGGTGCCAAAACTTACTTGTTCATGCTCATTTCCTGCGTTCCGATGATATACATGTCCTGTACATACTCCATCCTCTCTGGCAAAAGGAAGTCATTGAGCACTGATGAGCAATACTGAAAGGTAGATAAGAGCAAAGATTTAACCCTTTAATGACGAGAGCTGCGCTGGCCCTGTGCCAAAGGATTCTCTTATATATGTGAGTTCACCATAAGAGAATGCATTGGCCTAACAGTTTTTTATCATTTTTTCTTACATTCTATAACAATTTTTAGCTCAACTTTACTTTGTAACAACAAAATCAACTTTACTTTGTAAAGTTTGAGCTATTGCCATGGCTTGGTATCCGTGTGTGCATGTGTGTGTGTGAGGCGTCAACAATACAGGCTACTGGTTGTACCTTTGGTCGGATCATTATGAAATTTGTCATAGTTGTTTACATTGACATGTAGATGGGAACGAGTCATATTTGGGTTATTCGAGGAGAAAAAAACATGGCCGCCAGTGGCCATCTTAGATTTCAAAATTCAATCCATTAGCATGGGCTACAGGTCGTACTGTTCGTCTGATCACCATGATATTTGTCATGGATGTTAATATAGATGTGTAGATGGGAACGTTCGTCCAAAAAACATGGCCGCCAGCAGCCATCTTTGATTTTACTCTTTGCATGACTAAATCCTTTGGCACGGGCTACAGGTCGTACCCTTGATCAGATCATCATGAAATTTACCATGGATGTGTTAACAATGCCATGTAGATGATAATGAGTCATTTTGGGGTCATTCAGCAAAATAACATGGCCGCCAGCAGCCATCTTGTATTTTACTCTTTGCATGACTAATTCCTTTGGTACAGGCTAAAGGTCGTACCTTTGATTGGATCATTATGAAATTTGTCATGGATGTTAAAATTTTAACATTGACATGTAGATGGGAAAGAGTCATTTTGGGGTCATTCGGCAAACAAACATGGCCGGCAGCGGCCATCTTGGATTTCAAAATTCAATCCATTAGCATGGGCTACAGGCCATACTGTTTGTCTGCATCATCATGAAATTTGTCATGGATGTTAATATTGACATGTAGATGGGAAAGAGTAATTTTTGGGTCATTCGGCCAAAAAACATGGCCGCCAACAGCCATCTTGCATTTTACTCTTTGCATGACTAAATTCTTTGGCATGGGTTACAGGTCCTACCTTTAGTCGGATTATCATTAAATTTTGTCACGGATGTTGACAATGACATGCAGATGGGAACAAGTCATTTTGGGGTCATTCGGCCAAAAAACATGGCTGCCAGTAGCCATCTTGAATTTACTCTATGCATGACAAAATCCTTTGACACAGGCTACAGGTCGTACCTTTGGTCAGATCATTATGAAATTTGTCATGGCTGTTGACATTGACATGTAGTTGGGAAGGAGTTATTTTGGGAGTCATTCGGCAAAAAAACGTGGCACCAGCGGCCATCTTGGATTTCAAAATTAGCACAGACTACAGGCCAGATTGTTCATCTGATGATCATGAAATTTGTCGTGGAAGTTAATATTGACGAGTCATTTTTGGGGTCATTCGGCCATAAAACATGGTGGCCGGTGGCCATCTTGGATTTTACTCTTTGTATGACTAAATCCTTTGACACAGGCTACAGGTCGTATCTTTGGTCGAATCATGAAATTTGTCATGGATGTTAACATTGACATGTAAATGGGAAAGAGTCATTTTTGGGTCTTTCCAGGTCTTTAGGCAAAAAACATGGCTGCCAGTGGCCATCTTGGATTTCAAAATTCAATCCATTAGCATGGGATACAGGCCATACTGTTTGTCTGATCATCAGGAAATTTGTCATTTATGTTAATATTGACATACAGATGGGAATGAGTAATTTTGGGGTCATTCAGCTAAAAAACATGGCTGCCAGCAGCCATCTTGGATTTTACTCTTTGCATGACTAAATCCTTTGACACGGGCTACAGGCCGTACCTTTGGTCGGATCATCATGAAATTTGTCATGGCTGTTATCATTGAAATGTAGATGGGAACAGGTAATTTTGGGGTCATTCGACCTTAAAACATGTCTGCTGGCAGCCATCTTGGATTTTACTCTTTGCATGACTAAATCCTTTGGCACACCCTTACAGTCCACTTCCTTCATCCGATCATCACCAACCTTCATATTAATCTTGATATTGATCTACTAGATGAATTTCATTGGAAAACATAGCCATCAGCAACCATCTTGGATTTTACTTTATATATAGCTCTTCATGTTGATAATCTAGTATGACTTAGACCATTCAACTTTCCGCATTCCTAATCGCTCCATTGACTGTAAAACATGAAATTATTCCCTTTCCAAGATGAGCTACAGTGCCATTGATGCTTTCATTGTAATTTTTTCTAATATTCTTTAACAATTAAAAAAAAAATTGTCATTTTTTTTTTTACATTCTGTTAATATATATTTTAAACATTTTGTCTTACATTCTTTAACAATTTTAAACATTTTTTATTATTATTTCTTACATTCTTTAAAAAAACATTTATCAATTTTTTTATTTTTTCTTACATTTTTTAACAATTATAAAAAATAATATAAAATTTGATAGGCCAATGCATTCTCTTATATATGCGAGGCGACCTATGGTAAACTTGCATATATAAGAGAATGCATTGGCACAGGGTTTTCACAAAAATTAAAGAAGCTCCCGTCATGAAAGGGTTAATTCACTGTCATACCAGTATATTGAAACCAAAAGTAACAAGGTTATGGTTAAAAAATACCACTGTCAATAAAATTTCTGAAGAAAATTTTAATTTTATGTCCAAATTAGCAGTCTCCAATCCAAATTGACTATCTGTATTAAAGAGGGAAAAATGGGCCTAGGAAAAATCTCATATGTTTTGCCATTACTCTCAGCATATCTTCAATTATTATGAGCTTATTAATTTTTACATTTCAATTTTTTTTTTAAATAAATTTAGTAATCATTATTGTGTTTCCAGTTTTCAAGCCATGCTACTATTTTCTGGTCAATAACTTTTAAGTTTAACCCTTTACCCAACAGAAGGGCCCTGTGCCAATGCATTCTCTTATATATGCGAGTCGACCATAGGTCGCCTCGCATATATAAGAGAATGCATTGGCTTAACACATTAAAAATTATAAAATTGTTAAAGAATGTAAGAAAAAATGGTAATTTTTTTTTTTTTTTTAGGCCAATGCATTCTCTTATTTATGCGAGGCGACCTATGGTCGACTCGCATATATAAGAGAATGCATTGGCACAGGGCATAACTGTAACTATCACAATGTGGTCAAGGAGCCGGTTCCAATGATATCCATATTTGTATGGTTCTATTGAGACAGACCGAAGATATTTTAGGCTGTTGAAGCTTTATTTGGCCGGTTTTGGCCGTTTTGTTGGGTAAAGGGTTAACCCATTCTTTAATAAATACTCATTGACAAGTAGTTCCCGTAGGAAATTATCAGATATAATAAGTTCAACATAGGCTGTTTGTTGAACTTATTATCTGAACATTTCCCACATGATTAGGAATTTCTACAATTGTATTGTCTGTTGTCGTTTACCTGTTTGTCCTCTGCTCATATTGATCCTTATTTCTTGAACATCCCTCCAAATGAATAATGACCATTACAATGTATACTTTTATAACTCATGGGAGATTTCATCTAGTAAAGAAAGGGGTCAAGTCTGAGTTTAGTGTGCCTGTCATTTGCAGAATGAGGTCCCCAGAGGGTGAATTTAGTGATGCTATCCCGCATAGAAGGCTTGCATCACTAAATTAATCCTCTGGGGACCTCATTCTGCTTAGCCCTCATCTTCTCTGGAAAGTTTCTTTATTATCAAATTTCTATAGAAAATTCTTCACATAGATTCTATTTCTTTTTTAGTTTAGTTTCTCCTATATCCCCAAATTGGCAGATGATACATTGCATAATCAAGGTTCCCAATGAGTGTACATCACAATATTAACAATTTGGGAACTTCATTATGATTCTATGTCTCCCATAGCAGATGAGGTCATGCAGAATGAGGTCCCCAGAAGGTGAATTTAGTGACGCTATCCAACATAGCCGGCTTGCATCACTAAATTCACCCTCTGAGGAACTCATTCTGCTTAGCCCTCATCTCTGGAAAGTTTCTTTATTATCAAATTTCTATAGAAAATTCTTCACATAGATTCTATTTCTTTTTTAGTTTAGTTTCTCTATATTCCCAAATTGGCAGATGACACATTGCAAAATTGAGGTTCCCAATGGGTGTACATCACAATATTCACTTGGGAACTTCAATTTGAGCCTATGTCTCCCATTGCAGATAAGGCCGTGCAGAATGAGGTCCCCAGAGGGTGAATTTAGTGATGCTATCCCGCATAGCATGCTAGCATCACTAAACTCACCCTTTGGGGACCTCATTCTGCAAATGACAGGCATGCTAAACTCAGACTTGAAAGGGGTTAATATCCATATAAAATAGAAAAGTAAATTGGAATAGGGTACTCACTTTGATTTCCCCAGTGTTCCATGTACCAGCAAGGACACGCATCCGTCGATCTGGAAAATATCTGTCCAATTCCTCGGAACTAAGCACCATCATTCCAGACCCACTGTTAGCAGCACAAAGAGACCTGAAAATTCATATCAACAGACCGACTGTTAGCAGCCAAAGAGACCTGAAAATTCATGTCAACAGACTCACTGTTAGCAGCCAAAGAGACCTGAAAATTCATATCAACAGACCGACTGTTAGCAGCACAAAGAGACCTGAAAATTCATATCAACAGACCGACTGTTAGCAGCCAAAGAGACCTGAAAATTCATGTCAACAGACTCACTGTTAGCAGCACAAAGAGACCTGAAAATTCATGTCAACAGACCCACTGTTAGCAGCATAAAGAGACCTGGAAATTCATGTCAAAAGACCCACCGTTAGCAGCACAAAGAGACCTGGAAATTCATGTCAACAGACTCACTGTTAGCGACATAAAGAGACCTGCAAATTCATGTCAATAGACCCACTGATAGCAGCATAAAGAGACCTGAAAATTCATGTCAACAGACCCACTGTTAGCAGCTGAAAGAGACCTGAAAATTCATGTCAACAGACCCAGTCAGCAACACAAAGAGACCTGAAAATTCATGTCAACAGCTCGCTTATACAATAGTATACATGTGATAAATCCATATTATTACAGCAGTGAATTGATCTGTCCATAGGATCACATCAAGTAGAAGCAAGCCTTGAAATAGTGTGTCTGTCATTTACAGAATGAGGTCCCCAGGGGGTGAATTTAGTGATGCTACCCCGCATAGCGGGCTAGCATCACCAAATTCACCCTCTGGGAACCTCATTCTGCTGAGGTGTAAGCAGAATGAGGTCCCCAGAGGGTGAATTTGGTGATGCTAGCCCACTATGCGGGGTAGCATCACTAAATTCACCCTCTGGAGACCTCATTCTGCAAATGACAGACACCCTATTTCAAGGCTTGTGGATCGAACGGAGGTAGCAGTATCACACATTCAAAATGGCAGAGGCAATTGCAAATGCGGCCAGAAATGAAGAAAAAGGTAATAAACAAGGATATGACACATTACATAGTATTTTGGCACCTATGAGAATATGCTACACTATTTTTCAAATAAGCTGATACCTCATCTGTTTACTCTAACATTATGACCAAAGTTGTCAGTCGAATGATTCTCCTAGATGTATGGACTGATGTATTCCACTAACCTCTGACTAACAATTTTAGGTCCAAATGTTATAGAAAACTACTGAGTATTTCAGAACAAATAAGATATCAACTTGTTTTAAAAATAAACTAGCATATGCTCATAACAGTCAACATGCTATGTTTTGTGTCAGTTCTTCATAAATTATGTTTTTGTGCTTTTGCGCTCGCCTCGGCCATTTTGCATGTGTGGTACTCACCAACCTCTAAACCACGGGATAGTGCGTGGAAGCCTAGACAGAAGAAATTTCTTATTAAGATACATGTAACAGAAACACATAACTAATGGACTCAATATGATATTCAACTTGCTTTAAACCCAATAGCTGTTAGTGTTTTCTATATCATGATTAAGTATATATATATATCTTACTTACACAAAGTTAACTTAATTTTTACTGTTATAAATGTAACACCAATAAAATTTGGGAAATGTATTAATTATCTATAAATGCGTTTCGGTTTGGCCTTAACCCTTTCAGTGCCAGGTTTGATTTTTGTATCAACCCATATACCCTGTGCCAATGCATTCTCTTATATATGCGAGTCGACCATAGGTTGCCTCGCATATATAAGAGAATGCATTGGCCTAACAATTTTTCATCATTTGTTATTATTTTTTATAATTTTTTACAATTTTAATAATTTTTTCTTATATTCTTTAACAGACTTATTTTGTAGGTTTAGTGCCAGGGAATCTTACGTTTTTCATGGGCATCAAAATTATTACTATGAATACTTGGTGATAGTTTTGAGTTATAACATGCCCCTAAGGTTTTATCCAGTTTGTTTTTAAATTCGCTATAGCATGCTTAAAGGGGTACTGTACGCCATTTTCATTAAATTTCCGGTGACAGCAACGATCTAATATCGATAATATATAGAAACATAAGTAATTTGAGTCGAAGATGTATTCTGTAAACGCTCAGGTTAATAGGCTATCTTAAAATTTAATAATTTAAAAGTTAATAATTTGATATAAATTGAAGTTATGACTGGAGCCATAAAATGGCGTCAATTAAATTACGAATTTGCGTAATCAAATAAAGTAATTGAGGGATACTGGCTTGTTAAACCGATCGCACACACGATCGCTTAAAATATTATGATGATACGGGGAGAACACTCAAGCCACTCATTGACTAGCGACGATACAATAACTTAAATGATTATATGGGACTAGTATGCCTATAATATAACTTTTATTTGATTCATTTGGTTGAAAACTGTACAAAAATTACTCGACAACGACAATTTGTATTTTTGCATTCCGGTAAATTTGTCATCCGTAACACTACTTCGTACTCAACAGACTTTCAAATAATGAAAAAAGTGTTACCTTATTCTCAGACTCGGAGACTATAGAAACCAACAACAACATTTGGCGTACAGTACCCCTTTAAGCATACCCAAAAAAATCTGATTTTTTTTTAATTTTTTAGGGCCGATTTTACAGACAGTAAATTAGGGCCGATGAAATCGGCCCCTGGTACTGAAAGGGTTAAATCAAAGATTTGCAGGGCCCTATATGCTAACCATTGACATTTGTGAAGCACTTACCTCGCTCTAGCTTCTCTCGTTGTAATGGACGGCATGACACTAATGTTACTAATCATCGACATTTGTGAAGCACACTCTGGCCTTGAAATCATCGAAGTAGACATATTCGAAAGTCCGCGGTCAAGAACATGAGTATGTTTATACGTTGAGTCAGATTTGTACGTCGTTCTCAATGACCTTGAACTCACATCATGAGGAAGAGGAGGGGGAACACTTCGGGGAATAATCGGATCTAGTTTCCCTCGCGGCGAAGGTGGCGGTAATCCGGAAACTGTCCTGGGCGATGAATCACTGCGAGTTTTCATAAGATTCTCATACTGATCAGATATCCTACGAATATCTGTTGCAGAGCCAGTTAGTGAGTTATTATCTATAGAATCAACATCCATTGCATCTCTATTTGCATCATCCTGGTCCATACTATTGTTTCTATTAAGAAAATCATTTTTCCGAGAGTCTACTGACTTTTTCCGACTTGACTGAAGATCCTCTGTTGACGACATGTGATCATGATATCTTTTCGCACCTCCTGAACCAGAACTATTTATAGTTTTCTGAGATGACCCACTCTTTGGAGTAGATGGGGGCTTCGGCATAAACGGACTGTTTTTGAGAGACTCAACAGAATTACTTCTCTGTGATGTCTGCTTTAAGTTTCTTCGATGAATACCGGAATCTGTGAGAGATCTTTGTCTACCACGCTGACGTGCAGAATCAGTTTCCATAGCAACATCACCCATTGTACTCGATTTGCTTTCTGTTGTTTTCCTCGGATGAGGTGTTGGGTTTCCCTGATTATCCCCTTCAACAGTATTACTGTCCAGCTTAGTAGCGCCATGATCGTCACTATCATCTGTTTTTATTGAGGTCGATGATCCAAATTCTCGTTTCTTTCTCTCCGCTAGCCTCGTAGCCAAACTTTTTTTCTTTTTCTTCACAACAACATCACTTTTATCTTTTACCCTACCTCTATCCATTGCAGTTTCCATATTTAGCAACATGAGACATCAAATGATAATAATTTCTCAGAGTACTACAGCTGACCGTTTCTAGCCACATATCTGAAAATATTTAAATCAATGCATTTTTAATCTAGTAGGCCATGATAAAAAAAATAATTGGTTTTCCCACTCCCTACCTACCCAATAAAAAGCCCCTTACTTGAAAAATTTTATGAGCCGGATAAGACATGAAATTTGATTTTGATGTTCAGTCATAGATTACAACTTTAATTAAAAAAAAATTAAGAGCTTTTTCGAATTTTATTAAAGTTATCAGTTTCTATGAAGAACAGAAAAATACCATTAATACAAATTGGGTTGTACGATAATACATATATCTGAGATGATGGCATATCTGATGAAATTGAGGTTGAAAGTGAAGAATGTAAAAAAGAAATATCAGGAAACCTACCTACCCAAACATTCTACATTGGGTATGATATGGGAAAGCACAGATTTTAATAATAGCAGCCTTATATAGTGCATTCCGCAGTAAATTAATTACTCAGCTCTTTGTTGTATAACCCCCAGGGACCAGCCTCGAGGGTGACAAGAGAGACATTTTCTCCTTAAAATGTGCCACTCTCCCTATTTTTGTCTCAGTTGGAAGTGACTTGACTCTCATATACCAGTATGCATACTTCAAAACAACATAATAAAAGTTTATTTATTGGTTATATTGGTGTATTTTTTTACCCTGTGCCAATGCATTCTCTTATATATGCGAGTCGACCATAGGTCGCCTCGCATATATAAGAGAATGCATTGGCCTAACAATTTTTTATAATTTTTTTTAAATAAATGTTTCTTACAATTTTTAGGACATAAAATAAAAAACATCCATTACCCTGCATGGAGCCCCACACATATATAGAAGCATATAGAAGAGTGTCGTCTGCTCATGTTTGCCTGGGGCTCTGTATGGGTGAAATTGTAAAATTGTTAAAGAATACAAGAAAAAATTATTAAAATTGTAAAAAATTGTTAGGCCAATGCATTCTCTTATATATGCGAGGCGACCTATGGTCGACTCGCATATATAAGAGAATGCATTGGCACAGGGTAAAAAAATCCCGACTTACGACTGGATTTGATATGGCGGGTCACAAATGGGATCGTGTATTGCATAATACTTATTGGATCACATAAAGGTGATGTTAGAGAGTAAATCTTCAGCTTTTGTGACTTCTTTCTGATAACAGCCCATTTCTCCCTAATAATCTTTTAGGGAGAAGTGACTTCTTCCAATTTGAAAAATCTAGGCTGGTCACTGATATCCCCAGTCATAAAAAGTATTATTACTCATCACTGCTTTGAAGGAATCCAAGCAGCTGATGAACGTATCAGGATTAGCATACTGACAATAACCATCAACTCCCAACCAGATACTCGGCTAGTGAGCAATTCCCCATAACATCAGCACTAACTATGAGGTCAACTTGAAATCTGTGTCCATTTAGAGAAATTGAATTTCTGTCAAAAGCCCTGTGGCTGCTGCTGCCACTATTAATTGAATTAATTATTCAAGTTGGAATATCAGCAAATTTGTCAACCGTGTTTTGTTGTATGTTGGGACATGTGCAATGATATACAGTAATGCCCTAAGTAATCGACTCCTTTAACCACAGCAGAATTGAGAGCTTTCCGATGAATGGCAACAAGCCATATTTCCGACTAAATCCTGAAAAGTTACCCATAATTCTGCTGTGGTTAAGCAGTCGATTAATTAGGGCATTACTGTACATCTCCTTTCGGTTTCTTTTTCACAAATAATAAATCCGGGTGGTTTAAATAACTTTGAAATTCTTGGAAATACTTAAAATTCTATTATCCTTGCTAGGTATTATTGGTCAATTCTAGACTCTACTGTATAGACACTTTTTAGTGTTTAATTAGTTGTTGTAATCTCTAAATTTGTATTTCAAACACTGTGTGACATTAGCAATGTGACACAAAATTTATTACGCAATTTTTAGCTATGTGGCAAGGAAATGGAGAATTGTGCTTGTTGTATACATGTAAAGTACCGGTAATGCCCTAAATAATCGACTCCTTAATCACAGCAGAATTATTGGTAACTTTTCAGGATTTAGTCGGAAATATGGCTTGTTGCCATTCATCGGAAAGCTTTCGAGCCATATTTGCGACTAAATCCTGAAAAGATACCCATAATTCTGCTGTGGTTAAGGAGTCGATTATTTAGGGCATTACTGTAGGAATACGGACAATCACCTGATTGGCTTCATTACATTGCTGTTAAATGTTGTGATTAGCTGACACTGACGTAAAACTTCTTGGAAATAATTCAATTCCCGGCTATTTAGTTCAGACTCTGGAACAAACCTGAGTTTAGTGTGCCTGTCATATGCAGAATGAGGTCCCTAGAAGGTAAATAGCGGACTAGCATCACCAAATTCACCCTCTGGGAACCTCATACTGCTTAGGCCTCATCTGCTATGGGAGACATAGACTTAGATTGAAGTTCTCAGATGGTGAATATTATGATGAAAACCCATTGGGAACCTCGATTATGCAATGTGTCGTCTGCCAATTTGGGGAGATAGAGAAACTAAACTAAAAAAGAAATAGAATCTATGTGAAGAAGTTTCTATAGAAATTTGATAACAAAGAAACTTTCCAGAGAAGATGAGGCCTTAGCAGAATGAGGTCCCCAGAGGGTGAATTTAGTAATGCTAGCCTACTATGCGGGATAGCATCACTAAATTCTCCCTCTGGAGACCACATTCTGCAAATGACAGGGACATTAACATGCGTGTCACAGTTCACAGTATATTTTTCATGTTGCAATGATATATTTGATCATGTAATACCAAGCTCCTTCTCATTCTGCGACCCGATGTAGATGCATCATATCACAACCCACACGAGTCAATGCAGGGCATCTAAATATTATATTAGAATAGATTCACTTATAATTACTATATACAGATGCAGAGGTTGAGGCATGTTTCTATAGGTTAGTTTCGTTCATTCTATTATCCATTGGTTATTGTATGAATTTCACTAACCTTACACATGACTCCTAGGTTTCTGGATAATTTATTGATTATTGTATCCACATGTAAATCCCATGACAAAGTTTCTTCAATATTAATTCCAGGAATTTAGTGTTTTTAACCCTTTGGACCAGTTTATCATTAATATTACATAGATCTGTATTTGTGAAAAGCATATAGTTTGTTTTATCAAGATTTAAAGATAATTTGTTAGCAAGAAACCATTTGCTCATTGCCTCCATTCTTTGTTAACAGCACCATAACCATTAATAATGTCTTTATCTGAGTAAAATGCATTTGTATCATCAGCAAATAGTATTACCTTTAATTTGGAAGATCATTCATATAAAAAGAAAGAGAAGAGGTATTGATCGATCCCTGTGGCACGTAGAGCTGAAACGGTTAGACGGTTAACCGGTTAGCATCCGGTTAGCGACGTAACCGGTTAGAAAAAAATGAACCGGACGTAACCGCATCCCGTTGTCAGTTGAATGTGAACGTGAATAATCCTCAAAATATTAGGTTAAATGATGCAAAACTAATACTAAATCCCGTGTCACCGATAGTAGAGTGCAATGCAAGCATTAATTGGTACACGCGGTAATATCAGATACTTAGTAGCAATTCTCGAACTGTCTGGAAGTGTCGGCGACCTTCAATCAATTCCGACCCTTTGAAGTTTTCTTCCGACAAAAGCACGTGTGCAGTCACTGTGTATCAAGTCTGAATGCACACAAGGAAGTGACAACGTAAAAGTGGCGTTGTGTGGCAATGCGTGCTTTCGTAACTTAATAGTTAATACTGCACGAAGCAACATGGATTCAAATTGGAATCACACCACGACATACTATATATAAAACTGTTTTACAGTGGGGTTTATAAAAACTACTAGTATGTAAGTCGACAAAGTTTGAAGATTGAGATCAGCTGCACAATGTCTTCACTCTTCCCGTTCTTCCTCCCTGTTGTGATTTAATATGATCAATTCAATTGAGTGACCAAACAGACATCGTAGTTGAAGCAACCCAAAACTTCTTCAATAATCTTCCCTTTTATCAAGGAAATTTAATTGATGCTCCATGCTACTCTGTAACTGGTTGTGCCTGTGGGACTAATTAACACTCAATTTGGCAGTAATTGCTATATGTTAAGTGATTGCATACTAAAAGTAAAACCGAAACCGAAACGTAAATTATATAACCTCCCAACACTAGTGTCCGCTATCACGATACCGACGAATAGCTCGAATACTGAATAGGACTGCGAGTCTGACCTAACTGACCTTCCTTTTTGTTCTCTAGTTATTACTTTCTTGTCTTTATATATAATGCATTGGAGGATATACCAATGATGATAATGATATATTACAGATCTTTAATATATAGTTTTGTTACTCGTTTTACCAATACCCATACTATTTTACTCGTTTTACAAATGTCCAAACATATGCTGATCACGGCAAATAAGCGATCTCCCCTGCCATTCACAAATTTCACTTGCTCATTCCCCATCACGACTCACGAGAGCCAACAAAAGAACAGTGAATGCGTGTTTTTGAATATCGTTAAATGCCGTGAATAAGGTCTTTATTTCAGCTACTACTTCTCACATAGGTTTGTCCCTGGAGCATGGCATAATGTCGACATAATTAGTGTGAGAGAAGTCCGCTAGAAATTTAGCGGTTAAGCGGTTGAAATCCGGTTAACCCCGATGGTTAACCGGTTAGAAGAATGGGTCAACCGTTTCAGCTCTAGTGGCACGCCGCAGGTTATATTTGTTTGGCAGGAAAAGTTGCCTTCATACTGTACAGATTGCTTTCTATTTGACAGGTAGCTGTGGAACCAGTTCAGTGCAACCCCCTGACAGCCATAGTGTTCAAGTGTATTGATCATTATCTTGTGGTTTATTGTGTCAAATGCCTTGGATAAATCTAAAAATACTCCAATCTAAAGCTTGAGTTATTTGTTCTAATAAATCAGTTAAAGCAAGAATAGTTGAGTGATTTTTTCTGAAGCCATATTGGCTACTATATTGAATATTGTATTTCGTAAGCTATTTATCCATTCTGTTGTACATTAGTTTTTCAAGAATTTTTGAGAAAATGGGTAGCACAGATACTGGCCTGTAATTACTTAAAATTGTTGGGTCTTTAGATTTGTAGATTGGAATAACTTTAGCTACCTTCATGAGGTCTGGGAATATGCCATTAGACAGGGAGAGATTACAGATATGTGTAATGGGTTTAATAATAAATTCGGAACAAGTCTTCAGAATAGAACATTTCAGTTCATCGATCAATACCTGCCGCCTTTTTTTAATTGATACTTTGTAATAAATCAAAGATCTCAAATTCTTCAGTTGGGTGCGTAAAAAAAGAAGAACTCTTGGGCTGATTAAGATAGTCTGAAGGATTTTCACAAGTTGTTATCTTGGCAGCAAGGATTGGTCCAATATTCTTGAAAAAATTATTAAATTTGGCAGTAATTTCCTTCTTATCATTGATGTATTTATTATCATATAAGAACTCTGTTGTGGTGCCGTTACTCAATTTTTTTTGGAGAATTTTTTCGATTAGTTTCCATGTAGCATTAATTGTTACTTTCAAACTGTTGGAACTTACTATGATAAAAATGCTGCTTAGAAGTTCGAATAATTGAGTTTACTTTATTTCTATACTTCTTGTATTGCTCATTATTATATTTTGTTCTGTTTTTTATGAATATTTTATAAAGTTTATTCCTTCTTCTGATGGAGTTCAGTATACCTGTTGTTATCCATGGATTTTGATTATTAGATATTTGGACTTTCTTCCTCCTTTTTGGGAAGTTAAGATTATAAATGCTCATATTTTTACCATGAAATATGTTATAGGCTTCATTGCAGTGCTGGTTATATAGTACTGTGCTCCAGTCAGCCACTGAGATATCGTTGATGAAATTTTTTATGTTTTTCTTTGAATAGTCTCTTTGGTAAACAAAAACATCTTTGATTGTTACTTGTCAACCTCTGGAAGCTGTATATATATATATATAGAGAGACCGAGATTTGACAACAAACAGGGGCGCCGGAAGCATCCAAGGGCAGGGGGGGGGGGGGGGGGCAGAGCCTACAAAAAGGGCACTTTTCTGCAAAAAAGGGCATTTTCTCTGCAAACTCGGGAAAATAACCACAAATTCATTGTGGCAAAAATCCCTATTTTAATGGTATTGGTCAGTTTTTATGGCCGTTTTGTGATATTAAAAAATTAATATTCCTTGTGAAATTGGTGGTATTGGACCAAAAAAGTCACATTTTGCTATAAAAACACGAGATTAAACACACAAAAAGCATTTTCTGTCTCCAGAAAAAGGGCAAGTCCTGCCCCTGCTCGCCCCCCTTGGTCAAGGGCAGGGGGGTCAGCTGCCCCCTCTGCCCCCCCCCCTCTTCCGGCGCCCCTGACAACAAGCCAGCTACTCCAAAGAATCGCAGAGATTTCAACACCCATAACTGACGGTATCTGGATAAGTTGGCCCCACGCAAAATTGGCCCAATACAAAGATGACACCACATGAAGAAGACCCCATAGAAGTCATCCCCATTAATTAGTTTCATTCTGTTTCTGTGAGTAAAAAAACTGAGTTACGTCGTAGAAACCAGTTCTGACATGTTACGACGTGATTAAATCAGCTTAGATTTGACTGAGATAGTGTTTATGTTGGATAATTGTGAAGTCTGCAACTTAATTTGATTGAGATAGTGTAGTGTTTATGTAGGCTATAATGGTGAAGTCCACGATGTTATCTTAGTTATAATACAACAACTCAATGAACTTCACTTATGGGCTATTTCAAGGAAATTTTAATTTTGATAAAACTTAATTTCCATACAACGCCAACGGATCCAAACCACACATGTGAAAGGTCAAATTTTCAACCTCTGGAAGCTGTATATAGAGACAGAGATTTTACCACAAGCCAGCTAGATCTACTCTGAGACTGAAGGCTCGTGGAGATTTCAGCACCCATCACTGACAGTGACAACGATGATGACGCCATTTGAATTTATTGTTAATTAGTATCATCAACATCATTTGTTATGTTATTTTGTCATTATTAATTATCAATTTCATATCATAAAATAAATAACAAATGATCTTAAACAATGGTTCTGTTATATCACAGTTACTGGACATAAAGTCCCAAAAATAAGGTTTTAATCGAGTTCAGAAATCGCCGATTTCTGAACTCGATTAAAACCTTATTTTTGGGACTTTATGTCCAGTAACTGTGGTTATATATAGAGCCAACTTCTCTTGTGCCATTCTCGCATGGGACTGTCTTCGTATGGGGCCGACTTCTCCTGTATTCTAACTGACGACGACACCATTTGAATTTATGGAACTAAATTGTATTATATAGTGTGGCAATCTTGCAGCGTCATCAAACCAGACGTTATTCACATGCGAATATTCTCACAAGAACTAAGTTGAAGTGACTACAGAAAAACAACAACGTATTAGATCTACATGTACATGTATCATTTGTTATGTTATTTTGTCATTATTATGTTTAATATTTCATTTCATAAAATAAATAAAGAATGATTTTAAACAATGGTTATGTTATATATGGGCCGACTTCTCTGGGGCCGTCTTCTCGTGTGACCGTCTTCGTTTGGGTGCCGACTTCGCGCGGGGCCGACTTTTGTATTCGCAGATACAATAGCCATGGCATAGGCCAATGTTCTAACGGTAGTAACTAGTATCGCACCATTGATAACTTAAATTGTACTAGCTCATCTAGATATCGCATAAAGACATCAGGATAATATACATGTACATATGAAATCTTACTAATTCAATTATTTTTGTCAATAAAACCCGTTTCTAACAACGCCAAAAAATTGCAGGAAGTCAATAATCGCCATATTTATGTTTGAAATGCGCATGCTCACTCAATTGATGGAGGACAAATTCGATAACAATTAAACAAAAAAGATAACCGAGTGATTTTCTGCGCACTGGCGAAAAGATTTGTAAAACTGCATGTGATAGTGCTTTACTGTAAATTAAGACTCCAATGTTTTAATATGCCTCATATCAGTCACGCGCATCGATTTAATACAGTTGATCCATATATAACAACAGGACACCACAACAAGTTTAACTTGTAAGGGCAAGGCCCATGTACATGTATTTAACGATACAATATATGTTTTACTTATAATTGAGCATGTATATACTGTGGTGGAAGACCAAAGAATCATTGCAAAACGAATATATCATAAATAGGCTAAATACATGTAGGGCCTACATGTATAAGTTCATTCTCATTGCATATTTTATTGAATATCCCAAACATTAACATAATATACCAATAATACACAAGCTGTAAAACAGAAAAAGATGATGGGAGTACAATGTGGATCGGAGCACAAGTTACTTCAACTTATGAAACGTTCCTCTCCCCTAATATAAGGACACGAACTTATATGTTATGTATAAGTTACAAATACTTATACATTTAAAACTCACCAAAACTTTACCCTTTCGCAGTATATACTGTTGTGTATAATATTGATTCAACGTGTAAACATACCCATAATATATGTATTCATGTAAACCTGAACTATCAAAATAAAATCTAATCTAATCTAATCTAAAGAGATTAATAAAGTATTTACCCATTAATACAATTTACGTACATATGTGTTAGGTCAATTACATTATAATCATAAGCCTATAATTATTCAGTCACGGTTGTCCAAGGTACCATATCGTTTAGATTATGTATAGACATTATAGCTCTGCCTTCATTCAGGTGATACGTCAAAGCATAACGTTCTCGCTATATAACAGAGAGAGAGAGAGAGATAGAGAGAGAGAGAGAGACTCTGGCAGCAAGTGGAGCGAACAAGTCAGATTTTATTTGGCTCTATTAGTTCCTTGTATGTCGGAGCGTCGGTATATACGAGTGATTTGTGGGGTCTGTAACCTTAATTGGAAGCAACCGCCCTCGTGCTGATGCCGGCGAGTGAGACGGTTTTGGATTAGGTTTAGTGCGACGGACAATGGAGCTAATCCCTGACGCCGCGTTAGCAGCAATAGAGAGATCTCAAATTGCGGACATTGTTAGCTGGAATCTTCAGTCTAACATGGGGCTATTTGACTCTCTGTGTTGAATTCCGGACGGAAGATGCTGGAAACCAGAGATCTTCCACCCGGAGCAAGACCAAGACCAGCCGTACCATGAAAGAGGAGCCTCCTAAGAAAAAGACACCAGCTCGAAGGAGAAGGGACGCAGCCAGACGGGCGAAATGGAAGAAAAAGAAGGGGGTGACTGTTGATCTGCCGGTCACCCCTCCCCGTGTGGTTCAGCCATCCAGTGTCACAGCCGGTAGGCCGGAGTTGTCTGAGAGACGCCCAGACGACCCGGCCTGCATGGAGACAGGTGACATCAGACCAGCTAGCAGGGACTCCGTAGATCTGCCGGAGATCCCTGCTGTCGGCACAGAGACGAGCGGAGACAGGGACGCGGATACCACCCCGATGTTCCTGCCGCCAGTTTCGACGTGGAGATGGAAACACCACCCAGCCTCTCTCCACCAGGGGCGGATAGCACCATCTCCGCCCCTCCGACACCGAAGTACGACGTGAAGCCGGCGTCGCCAACACCAGATCAGGTCGACGATTCTCGAGCACCACGCAGCAGGAATGAAATATCCAATCACCAACCGCGATTTCTTCCTGATGAGGGATCACCATACCTACAGAGGACCTGACGAGCTGGACCCTGCAAAAGGCATCTACAAAATGCAAGATGGAAATATATACCTGTCTAAACACCCTCCTCCACTGGGAAAGCAGGAAAAAACAGAAGAAAAATCCAGTTCCGACTCAGACACATCCACAGCATCAACAACAGCAATACCAAACCGACGAAAAAAGAAAGCCAACAAGACTTAAAAAAAAAAAAAATAGATCATTTTCATTTTCATCTCACCGATTCATGCCTATGTTATACCATACCATCAAATTAAAATTCATAAGTGGGTTGTAGGAGAGGGGTTCCGCCCCATTCAAATCTTCCGGGGAAAGTTTCCCAAACCCCCCATCGTATAGAGAGAGAGAGGTGGAGGGGGGAGCGCGCGCACGAAGTGCGGGGTCTAACCGAAAGTTGGCAGTCGGTCACCCATCCAATAAAGGACTAACCGAGCTCGACGTTGCTTAGATTCGATGATCACACAAAGCGTCTAACGACTAACAACTGTGACCAAGAGATCTAGACCTCTCGAGCAGAGAAGTCATCGGCACTCTATATTTACAACGCGAGCTCTACACTAGTCTCCCGTTTTTTTGAGATTTACCGAATCTTACCCGAGTTCTCCCTCAGAGCGGTCGCATCATAACACAGACTCCGAGTGGCGGGCGAGCCCCCAGTGTAACAGAACGAGATATATATATAGAGATGGAGAGAGGAGAGAGAGAGAGAGAGAGAGAGAGAGAGAGAGAGAGAGAGAGAGAGAGAGAGAGAGAGAGCGCGCGAGCGCGAGAGAGAGAGAGAGAGAGAGAGAGAGAGAGAGAGAGAGAGAGAGAGAGAGAGAGAGAGAGAGAGCGCGCGAGCGCGAGAGAGAGAGAGAGAAGTGCGGGAGTCGCACCGAAAGTTGGCAGCACCCGGAATCACTTCGGTGATCACACAAAGCGTCTAACGACTGTGACCAAGATATCAAAAGATCTCTCGAGCAGAGAAGTCATCGGCCTTCTATATTTACAACTTGCTTGCTTGTTGTGGATTTCCCTCCTTTAAGTGAGGAGCACCCCATTATAATGGGTATAAAAATAATGGAAGTAAAAATAAGTCAAATAAGACCAGGTAAAACTACAGTAATGATAAAATGGTTGGTAAAATTGTGGTACTAGTGAGTTAAAAGATCTGTGTGTGCGTAAGTTGCACTTAAAAACTTTTAAGTTGAGCTTTCATATGTACATATGTACATGTATATTTTTGTTTTGTTTTTAAGATTGGTATAGTTAAAATTGTCGTGTTGACAATAATATTTACAGGTAGTTGTTTTGCCTGTACAGCTCGGCTAGTTTGTCATTTTATATGTGCTTGTCTGCTTCTGTTTTCAAAGTGTTTACTCTATGCACATGGATTGAGTATAAGAAATTTCTTGCCAGTTTTTCAATTTGTTCTTTTTCTATATCGGTGAGGTTCCAGGTTTCTAGTTTTGTGCAGTCTAAGGTTAATTGAGTTAAGAGTTCTGGTTGATCAATAATGTATTTGTCAGTGGTAGTTTTTGAGAGACATAATTTGAGTTTTTGTATGTAACGATGTCGTTGGTTACTAGTGTTCGTACATTGTGAAATGAAGTGTATTCTGTCCTCATCAGCTAGTTTGCATAGTGGACATATGGCAGAGGTCAGGTTTTGTCTGAATCTTTTTCTATTTATTTGTAGTAAATAAGTGTCTGTCATCAACCATGTTTTTTATAATAGCCTTTTTTGTGGCAGCGGGCGAGTATTTTGATGAATCCCATACAAGATGACATTTGCTGCTGGAATTTTATTGCAGTTTGATCATTGCTAATGTTGTTTTACTGGAGAACTCTCTGTCATTAATATCATGCCAATATTGGTATATAGCTTTTTTACATATTGTTTTCCATTTGTTGGCATCTTCCTTACTGTGGATGGTGTTTATGATATGCAGTGGGTCAGGAAGGGTATATTTGGAAAGTATGTCTCTGACATGTATAAACCAGCTATGGCTGTTGTCATTTTTCATGATAAGTTGCCTTATTGCAAGATTGCAACTATACATAGCTATAACCTTCTCAGCAAGTCGGGAGCGTTGTATACGTGAGCGGAATATCGAAGAGCGGTATATATTCTGTTCTCATGCCCCACCCTTCTTGCTCATGTATAGGTACGGAACTGCACACATTGTAAATACGCACACGCACAATGTACGTGTTTGTATATAAGCTAGCATTGTATATATAGGTACAACACGTCTGATTCTTCACTAAGTTGTAATCACCAGGCTTTGTGATGAGGATAACAGGTCGTTGATCAAAAGTGATATGTTTTACCATCGACCTATATTTATAGCACAGGGCTAACGTGAATTTCATATCCATTAAATATAGATCGATGGTTTTACAATGATAACTCACAATAAAAACAACGGGTGCTATTTTCATTGTTGCGACAGAGAATATATGTCAATTCTCGGATAAATTCAGAGTGGTCATTATTAATATGTTTTTCATTATGTCTGACTCACTCTCCGGCGACATAATTATGCTGTATCTTGTGTTGTTCCCGCATGTTTTTAATATTATACGTCGTTTATATTTGCATCGGCTTATAATTCGTATGTCGCGTGTGTACCAACTAGACCAGGATTAAAGAATGTAATTAATTTTCTTTCAACGTGATGCTACATGTAGATATGGCAACACCTAACTTGCTACACAGGCGTCTCATTGCAAGAGCACCGACGTGCCATTAAAGACATATTATGGACTTGTTCGGGTTCACGGAACTGAACTGGAGGAATGTATAATTCTACTATAACATCGCAGCAAATCTCAATGAAATCGACCATGCATACCACTCCATAGAAAACATCGTCTGAACAACGCGCAATTGTAAATATTTAAATCTCGATTCGGGACGCAACAAACGGCGATAAACCAACGCAAATGACGGCGTGTGTTGTAAATTTGGATTTATATTCGTTAATAAATAACTTCTTTGAGCAAGATTTTTCTACATTTCTATTTGATCACCCAACCGGAGTGTTTCACATCACTTTAAAACAGCACCCCATATCTAATATGGGCATGTGAGGAATGGAACGTATCAGAAACTACTGCTACTTCGTGGGGATATATAGGTAATATATATATATATTACCGCGATATACCGTTCTCTAGTGTTTGGCACTATAAAGAGCGCTATACCGCTCTTAAGCCACGGTCAAGAAATATAATTATCCTTATTTTGTTTAAATTCTAAATAGTTTTGTGTAATAAATCTGGTTTCCGTATATGTCGCACATGTTTCCAAAAGTAACTTCCGGTTTCTTACCCTTACCACGAATTTCGGAAACACAATGTGACGAGTTGCCGCAACGAAAATGGCTTTGCGCGCTATTCCACCAAATTTGTCGCATACTATCTCACTGACAAGGATCCTTCAGTGCTCAAGAAATGTTGCAATCAAGTGTCAGAACATAATTAGCGACGATCATGCGCTAATCAGCCAATCATCACATCTAAAGGTCACTAACAAAAAATGAATTCAATATTTTAGTAAAAATTAAATCCAACAACTACCCCTATCAGTATCACCACAACAAGACAGTGACGCTAATGGGGTCGTTGTCGTAGTGTTTTATACATAGATGCACACCGTGTGCATTAATGTATACATAAATGCACACCAGTCTCGCGCAGTGTCATGTGACAGGTGTCATCGTCACCTCGAAACAATGCGCGGTACAAATAAAACAGTTATTAATATTATGCACAGGGGCAGGTGGGGTTGAATTAAAACATGAAATATGGTATACTTAGACAGTCTTCAGATGCGAATTTGTAAGGTTATTTTAGCGTTTTAACTTTTATTGGAGAGAGTGAGTGGTAGAATCTAGGTACCGCGCACTGTTTCGAGAAAAGCTTACTGCGCGATATCTTCCGCGCATTGTTTCGAGAAAAGCTTACTCGTGATATCGGATTAGGGGCCACACTGACATGTCTTAATTAGTTGAATAGTATATAGCGGTACTCTCGGGCTCCAAATAAACGTGCAGACCCAAATAATAGTGCAGGGGGGGACTTTCATTGAAAATTAATAAACGTGCAGACCCAAATAATAGTGCAGGGGGGGGGGGGGGGGGGGGGGGTTTGCAGCAAATGTTTATAAAATTGACAGTGAGGACGTGAAATTTTTATATTTTATACATACATGTAACTCGGCAAGCTTTTTCTTCTCCGCAAGATTATATATATTTTTTTTTTTTTGACAAAAAGTGTCCGCCATGTTTAAATTCTCACTGGGAAACAACAACAATTTTTACAGAAATTCCCTAAAGACAGTGCGTAAAGAGGCCCCAAAGTTTTATTCTACATCCATTTTTAATTATAGACTAAGCTTCCCAACTATAAAGTAACATTTTATTACACTTTCAATGATCAAAATATTTTATAAACCTCTCATAAAATTGTTGGATTATGGCAGTATTGAGTGTTTTATTGAGATCATTAAAACGAAAATATCTGGTGCCTAAATGGAGCCCCACACTGCCACAGTAAAAAATGTGTATTCCGGTAAGCACGTGGTGCGTCCCCCTAATAATGAGCTAATCCTAATGAAACGTGCGCAAACGTCATGGATACACAGCTTAATCTGAAACCGATGGGTCCACTTTTAAAGGCATGCGGGGAGGGGAAATGTGTATTCTGGAAGAACATGGTGCGTCCCCCTGATAATGAGATAATCCTAACAATCACGTGTGCAAAAGTAATGGATACACGGCTTACTAGTCTGATGAGACCACTTTGAAATGTATGCGGGGAGGTAAACACCTGGCTCGCCCTTCTATTTTCATTTTTAGGAATTCCTCTCAAGCGAGTGACGTATTGACTATAATAACTGTCAAACTGTTTCCCTAAATTTGAAGTGAAAACATGCTTTACGGTGGTATAACTTTCACTTTGTTGATGAATTAGACGGTTCACTTTTGGTACAAATTATTTTACTGAAAAATAAATAAACCGTGCAGACCCAAATAAGCAGCGTACAGGGGGGAATTTTCCCCTTGAAATAATAAACGTGCATGCACGTTTATTTGGAGCCCGAGAGTAGGCTGATTAGAGGTGACGGCTTACTGTCATTGTAACAAGTGTGAAAAGACATCAGGTTCACATGTCACCAATGCGAAAATATGAGAAGTTAAAATGTTGAAACAACAGTGATCATTGAGTGATTAAATCTGCAGGGTATAAGTATGAAGTCGACTCTGACAATTTCATTCATTATTGCTATAGATATCACCTTTAACAATAAAAAAGTCACCGTTATCTCCCTGTACTACCCTCCACATGAGACCTCTCCCCCAAAACTAGAAACACTAAAATTCTTTACAAAATGAAATAACCAATGCATATTTTTTCTAGGCGATTTCAACGCCAAAGATCATATTTACAATAGCAAACAAACAAATAAGCATGGCGATATCCTCTTTGACATCAAAGATATCCTCTTTGACATCAAAGAGGAATTAGAAATCATTCACTTAAATGACTCTGGAGAACCAACCCACTGCCCATATAACACAAAGAAATGTGATACAATAGATCACACGTTCGCTACGGAGGAAGCGGCCAAACTCAGCATTGAAACCACCATTGGGCCTGATGTTGGATGCGACCACCTCCCGCTCGAACTAAATATAAGGCCAAAAAAATAATACCTGTGTTTAGGGTTACGTGGTTAAAAATAATTAGGGTGGGTAAGTAGGGTTTTATTTTTTAAATTTTTTTTTTTATTCTAAATTCCACTGGGTCATTGACAATTCAAAATAGAAAGCTTCACAATTCAGATTAATTGAAAGGTTCAATACTAAATATTGTTAATCTTGAATTAGTCATAGTTCTAGACTAATAAAGCTTCTAAATCTTTTGAATAGGAGAGGTTTGAAATGGGTAAGATACCTTTCGATGCCCTTCTTACTGAGCAAAAAAAATATCTGTCTATACAGTCTAATAATTTGTTTTGGTAGGCACCTTTTTCTAGGTATTTTTTTTTGGCTTAACAAGCCGACTAGCAAATATTCAAGCAAGAAATTATTATATTATAACAACCTTAATAGACAAGTAAAACAAAAAATCAAAGAGGAAAAAAACGAGTCCTGGAAAAAAGTAACAGGCAGCTTAAATGACCAAAACATGGACAGAAATTTCCGGCCAACATTTAAAACACTCATGTGCCAAGGGAATAGCGCAACATATAAGATTAAACTCAAAATCACTAACTGACCAAAATGGGGGAAAAAATTTGAAAATGACCACGAAAAAGCTCAAATCTTCGCAGAGTCCACGCACAGTTGCCTGACTTTTTAAGTCTGCGGCCCAAAGCCCGGATAAAAGCTGATGGGAGTAAAAAAAAAAAAATTGCTATTAAAATATCTAATTTACCACCTAACTGTGGCTATTAACCCAATACCGCGCAGTAAGTTTTCTCGAAACAATGCGCGGAAGGTACCGCGCAGTAAGCTTTTCTCGAATCAGTGCGCGATTCTACCACTCACTCTCTCTCTATAATAAAACATTAAAATGACATTGCAAATTCGTAACTGAAGACCTTCTACTACTATATTTCATTAATATACATGTTTTAAACCAACTCCCCGTGCATAATAACTGTTTTATTTGTACCGCGCATTTCCGCGTAGTTCCGCGCACTGTTTCGAGGTACCCGGTGTCATTGTCGTGTTTTCTACATGAATGCACACGTGTTGATATTTTTTGTAAGCTCGTCCCAGGGCCCACTCGGTCCACAGGGCCAAAGGAATAATGACATTAATGTCTTATTTGAGATTAAAGTTGTTTTTCTTTGGTGTCGTTTTGCTGTCAGCGAAGTAGTAGTTTGGGGGGGGTACCTGAAGTGTGAAGCATCGAGATGGTCGAAAAGATCTAGTGTTCTTCTCCTTAACCGCACGATTTGTTGTTTTGAGGATATCTGAACATAGAAAATCATCATGTCCAAATGCGGCAAAAGTTTAATTGAATGTTGTATGGGGAAGAGCACAGGCCCCTGGGGAAAATGACTAAAATACCAATATAGACTATACTCTCGGGATCCAAATAAACGTACCCGTACGTTTATTGTTTTTGCTAAGTTTTTCACACCCCTACGACGCTTATTTGGACCCCTACGTTTATTAATTTTTGGGCATTAAAAATGGCATATTGTGGAATTTATGTTGAAGAAAAATAAATCACAAGAATAGCTGACAATACCAGCAGATAGCGGTACTTAAAACAACAACACACATCGTACTAGAACGATCAGCCCCTCGACTCAAATTAAAATCAGCGACCGTGACCCGTGACCCCTAGCGCATCAAAATGGACGCGCTACAAGCCTCCGCTTACAGTCGGGTTCGTCTATCATTAATCTTTTTTGGGGAGAGAGGGTCTTACTAGTAGCGACACCGCACACTGCTGGTTGCTATTTTTATCTTTTCTAAGCCTCCGCTAACAATCGGGTTCGTCTATCATTAATCTTTTTGTGGGAGAGAGGGTCTTAGCGACACCGCACACAGCTGGATGCTATTTATTATCGTTTGTTTTGAGTGCATTCCAATGCATTGTATGAGCAACGAGAGACAACTCTTTACTCTGATCACTGTTTCAAGCGCGGAATTTTTAAATCGTGCACACCTTTCAAAATGGCAGACCCTTTTAAAAACAAAAAAGGAAAATATCTAGTTGCAGACAAAATAAAATTGGGTGAATTAGCCCAGAAATACAAAGAAGAGTACACAACTCAACCAAGTAGTAAGAAATGGGACCCCAAGAGAAAAAAGTGGGTGCAACCCCTACCATCAGATGGCTATTTAGCGAGAGCCGTACGAGAAACATACCCTTCGTTGAAAGATGTGAAAGCTGACGATCAGAATTTACTTAAAGCTATCCAAGTAGCTCGAAGATCCCATGAAAAGTTAGAATCCAATAGACAGGGAGGAGGTGATGTGGAGTATGGGGCCAGTGTGAGTAAGAAGATGTACAGGGAATATGGAGGGGGGAGAAAGAAGAAGGCAGAAGAAGTGAGGCAATTATTGTTTGAATGGTTCATAGACATAAGGGGTACATTAAAGGGACGTCTACCTGTTAAATTGTTCCGTTCGAAAGCAAATGAACTCTATGATAGATGGCTGACTTCACAATCAGAGCCAGTAGAAGAGTGTGACAAGCTGCAATTTTCAAAACGTTGGATCAGGCGGAGTATAACGTGAGCCTGAGAAAACCTAACAAACGTTTTGCTGTGTCTCAGGAAAAACGGATCTCACGAATTATCGCATTCTTAAAAAATGTCTACAGAGTGCGATGTTACTTCAGTTTGAAATTTAAAAAAGAGCCTATATTCATCAATGGGGACCAGATGCCTCTGCATCGGAATGAGTCGGCCAACCAGAAGACGTTAACGTTAAAAGGAGAACCTGTATTTGTTAAAGAAAATTACATGTTGTCGAGGGAAAGGTGCACTGTGTATACACAAGTTTCTTCTGATATGAAATCCCCACTCCCTGATCCTGAATTCGTGTTCAAGGGAAAGGGTGTCCGAATCAAGTTGGATAATCCAGCCTCATTAAATGTACACTGGGCCGAAAAGGGGTCATACCGCCTCGATACCATGTTGGCCACCATTAAAAGTCTGAAGAACAAGTACAACATGTTCACACATAATGTCGGCAAGGAATACGCTGTATATATCCTAGACGACTATTCTGTGCATGTGACGGAGGAGGTTAGGGAAGCATTGTTAAAAAGGGGGTATATCCTTATAATTCTAGGAGGTGGAATTACTGGTGACCTCCAAGTGAATGATACGCATATACACCACCAGTTGAAGTCGGCGTATAGAGAACATGAGAGTGCATTAATGTTGAAGATGTTGAAGGAGAATCCAAACAAAATACCAGCTCCCAGTAGGGACGACACGATGGAGATGCTACTGAAAAGTTGGAGAGCTCTAAACATCAATACTGTAGAGGCCTTGAAATCAAACTTTATATTAAACAATTTAGATGGGTCTGAAGATTACAAGGTGTCAGACAAACTGTTTTCACTTGTTGGGCCCCAAATTAAGGCATTTTGCGATAAACTCCTGCAGTCTGCACAACCATCAAACCTACAGGAGCTGCTCAAAACCATCACTCCACCAGAAGGTGTTCATGTGAAGGGTGTTACCAGCACTAGTACTACTACTACTACTACTAGTAGTAGTAGCACCACGGATGCACCTATCGATGAAGGACGGGAGTTACTTGACTGTGAGGGCGATGAAATTGTAAATCTGGTTGATGCTGAAGATGTTTCTTCTGATGACGAGGGAAGTACTAACGCCAGTAACGATACTCCTGCATCTAGTAGTTCCACCAATTTTGATCAACCTCTTCTAGTAAATGTTGCCGACAACACTAGTACTAGTAGTACCGTTAATAGAACTGAAGTTTCTCTCCCGGAGTGCACCGATGAGTCTATCAACAGTGACACAGCCTTCCTGAATGATTTGGGAATTGTTCTAAAAAAGCACGAGAAACAAACCTCAAGGCTGTTTCTGCCTTATATGTGTCAAATGAAGGACACCTACTCCAAAGGAAGAAAAAGCCTTAAGAGAAGGCTCCAAATCACTCAGGACGTGACCCAGGACACCTCTGAGAGAACTGAAGTTGAATGCTCTGCTCTTATATGCACTACTAGTAGTACTAGTAGTTCTATTAACATTGAACCCAACTTGGAAGATACTATTAATGTTTCGGAATGCATGGAAGTTGAACCTGCCACTTTATATAAACCTGGAACTTACATCTTAGTGAAGAAGTTAAACCATACATTACTAGCTTGTGTGATGGCTGAAACCCCACTAACTGTGCAGTTTTTCGAACCAATCACAAGTAGACGTTCCAATGATTGTCTTTATAGACCCTCTGATATTTTGTCCATTCAATGTAAGGATGTTGACAAAATTGTCTGTGACCCAGAGATCATATCTGCTGGGTCCAGGCAACTGCTGTATAAATTCAATGCCTGTTGAAACTTTTGAAAGCAATGTTTGTTGAATTGGAATTTGAAATATTAACATGTTTAATTTCAGAATTTGTTATTCTTTTATATGATACAAGGGTTCATACTAGTAATTAAGGGGTATATGTATAGTACAAGAAAGAATACAGAAGTATTTGTCAACACAAGAAATATTCAGTACTAGTTAGTACCACATGTGCTTTTATCAATCGTACAAACATACCCATCAGAAATAAAATAAAATAAAATCTTAAAAGCAAATTGTAATAAAAATTTGTAAATACTACTTACTGTAGTATAAAATGATAGTTTCTTCTTCTGCTTTAATGTTTAAATTCTTTTGGGTATATTTTTACAATTGCCTATAACAAGTTCCTGTGAAGTACATGTGTGTAGTGTGTACTAGTACTACATGTAATGCGAAATATGAAAATAGTCATCAACTTTCCCACCCCTACTTTTATTCCGCCCCCTACTCTTATTTGATTTTTGGATAATTTCCACCCCCTACTTTTATTCCGCACCCTTCTTTTATTTGGATCCTGAGAGTACCAGTGTAAAGGTTCCAATCATCGATTTTGGCTAAAACCACACCAAACTATCAAAACCCCACAAATTCTGGAAATCGATAATTGCAACCAAAATATCCCCCCGTGTGTCTTATTGGCAATAAAATTCCCTTTCATTTGATATATGACTTGGCGAAATCGAACGAAGTGAAGTCGAGATATTTCGAGCAATAAATTGTCGCGAACGTGTATTTAAACGCGATGTCATAACCTATAAATGCTCACATATATTCTACAAGTCATTCCGAAGCCACCAATACCTCTTTTATTTCACCCGGTGAGTTTGTGCTCGATAAATTCATCAAACGAAATCCAGAAACTAGACACATCTGAAACCGAAAGTAAAACAAGATATACGGGTCAAGGTCACGTGGAATTCCCAGAATTTTAATATTGTATCAAAGCAAATTCCAATTATTTAACTATACTTTCAAGTTCACTTCTGTTTTTAAATCCGATAAATTTCTTGGAACAGAGAAAATTAATAATTCAAGTGTTTCTTCAATACTCTAGCGGATATCTATGCATATTTATTTTTTCAAGCCAACATTTGTGAACTTTACTCTCGATTATTATCAATCAATCAGCAAGTCCCTCAAAATATACTGCGAGTCGCAGACATGTCTAATTTCTGGAATTCGTTTGATGGATAAAGTTGAAAATATCGAGCACAAACACACCGGGTGAAATAAAAGAGGTATTGGTGGCTTCTGAATGACTTGTAGAATTTATGTGAGCAGCCATCATGGATTTCAAATTTGAATCCAATGGCACACCCTGCTGCCCGAATCTCATCCGATCATCGTCAAACTTCATATGGATCTTCGGAGATGGGAGCCTCCTATTTTGACTGAAATTCGTTTAAAAAATGGCTGCCAGCAGCCATCGTGAATTTCAATCCATCGGCACACATCCGATTGTCACCAAACATCATTTTTCATGACTAAATCGTTTGGCATGGGCTGCAGATTGTACTTTCGGTCAGATCATTCTGAAATTTGTCATATCTGTTGACATTGACATGTAGATGAGAACAAGTCATTTTGGGGTCATTTAGGAAACAAATCAATGGCATAAACATTACTGCCCTGCTGCCCTCATTTATTGATGAAATGTTTCAATGAACATAATTTCATCTACTCATATACAACACAAAGCCTTTTACTGCACATTTTTTACACTCCTTTTTCGTCATTCTATTCATTGCTCATCACAAAACTTTGACTTCTGTCCAAGTTGAGCTACAATATCATTGATACTTTCATTTATATTCTTTAGAAACTTATTCACAAAGTTTCTATTTCTTTTTTAGTTTAGTTTCTCTATATCCCCAAATTGGCAGACGATGCAATGCATAATCGAGATGTCCAATGGGTGCACATCACAATATTCACCATCTGGAAACTTAAATCTGTGTCTAGGTCTCCCATAGCAGATGAGGCCATGTAGAATCCAGAGGATTAATTTGGTGCAGGCCTCAGCTCACAAGGCGACTCGGGCGAGATTCTCGCCTTACTGTCGCTGACTTCGCCCTATCGTCGCTCTAAGGCGAAATCGAAGTCGCCTTCAATTTTAGGGGGATTTGTTTTTGCTTAATTTTTTTTCTAGTTTTTTTTCCAAACATGTCCGTATATAGATGAATTGTGGCGGCCATCCCAAAAAGAAACAGACGATGCAGAGACAAAGACCCAAGTGCTTAAAACAAAAAGTAAAATATGACCTATTGTTTTGTGTTGTTATTCAGTCGCCTTTGTTCCCTTTGCGGTAATGAATGTTAATCACGAATGTTTTGACACGCTGAAAACACGATGAGATGTTCGCATCTGTGTTGTTACTGACCATCGTGAGTGTCACAAATAAATGTTTTAATTAACTTAAAAGACCGCCGTCCCGCTTTTCAGATATAAAACAATTACGACATTGTCAGAGTATGTACCAGGCGCTTCGGAAGTTCGTTCGGCAACGCGTCGCACGTTTTGAAGAGACCGCATCCCACTTTTTGAAGAGACCGCTTCCGTAAATAAATGTCAAGTCGGATTATACCAGTGATGTCAGGTGATGTTGGCATTAATTAAGGGAGGCCATTAATTAATAAAAGCTTTAGCAATAAAACTAAAAGCTTTTGCAACTCCTTTGTTAGTTAGTCCTCATTGTTTATTTTAGCGGACACCCACATTACAGCCGTGACCAAATTAAACTTACGAAGTTACATGCATCATGATTCAGACTGTACAAACGTATCTTCCAAGCTGCAGTCTAGGAAATAATACTACTTCCATTTAGTTATCAAGTTACAGTAGTAGTTAATTTTTTAATTGTCTTGCTTAAATGATAGCTACATAAAACATTTCCAAAAAATTTAAATGTATAATAACAATTAATTAGGCTAATTTCAGATAAAGTCAAAAATTTTGAGTTTTATTTCTTATTTTATCTTTTTTTTAAATTTATTGATGCGGACCTCATTCTGCAAATTAGTCCAAGTCTTCTCGTACTAAAACTAGCTAAGATTTTGGGATGGAGATGCTAGTATTTAGTCCGAGTTCCAGGCCCATGCATTCCTATGACACGAGTTACGCCCAGGATCTGTGGCGGGAATCTGTGGTGTATTTTACTCGATTTACCTAACAAAGCAATACATGATGCTATATACATCGGAAAGAGTGACATCTTATGGTCATAATGGTGTATAATAATCTAACTTTAATGTTAAATTACACATAGAATATTCCGGTTGATTGCCACAAACATCGTTGTTTTTTCTGTTTGTTATCTTAACTGAAAGCCGAACTCAGGTTCCGAAGAACTTCGGCATTGTCCGGTGTTTGTTTTGGCCGAGACGAATTTTGATACAAAAAAAATGGCGGCCCCCATGATATTCTAATGCTCATTGTGTTTACACTGTTTTAAACTGTGAGATGGTTGTAATTCCCGTAATTTATTTAATGTATTACATTTATATCTTCAATATGTATTTAATCTATGTATTTATTTATTTATTGTCACGTATAATTACGATTACAATGGAGAATTCATTGTGCGTGGTTGATTGAAAATCTACGGAATATTTTCACCGGAAATGCCGAACGCAGTTCGCAAGGTCAACTGAGTTCGCATACTTTAAAAAATATGTAAACACTGCGGCAAATGTTTCTTTTCACATTAAATTAGTGCTTTCAATTCACAACCGATGTGGGTTTCAGATCAAATAGCATGTCTTCTGCGGAAACTATCCGTTTATTGTCGCAATTGTGATATTTTATTTCATATAATTGTGGTTTTATTTGAGCGGGTCACTAACGCTTAAGTCGTGTCATAGGAATGCATGGGCCTGGAACTCGGACTAAATACTAGCATCTCCATCCCAAAATCTTAGCTAGTTTTAGTACGAGAAGACTTGGACTATCTGCAAATATACAGCACCATATTATCAGGTCTGATCATCTACATTCTTTCTTTTCACAGACTCGCAGTTGACTGATGTCAGATAGATATTCGCAGGATGTGTTCCCAAAGAAGCTGAATGTCATTTGCAGAATGAGGTTCCTAGAGGGTGAATTTAGTGATGCTATCCCGCATAGCAGGTTAGCATCACTAAATTCACCTCTGGCGACTTCATTCTGCATGGCCTCATCTGCTATGAGAGACATAGACTCAGATTGAATCATTGAAATTCCCAAATGGTGAATATTGTGATGTACACCCATTCGGAACCTCGATTATCATTATGCAATGTGTTGTCTGCCAATTTGGCGATATAGAGAAACTAAACTAAAAAAGAAATTGAATCTACACGAAGAAGTTTCTATAGAAATTTGATAATAAAGAAACTTTCCAGAGAAGATGAGGCCTAAGCAGAATGAGGTCCCCAGAGGGTGAATTTAGTGATACTAGCCCACTATGCGGGATAGCATCACTGAATTCACTCTCTGGGGACCTCTTTCTCCAAATATCCATACATTCTTTCTTTTCGCAGACGTGCTCGCAGCTGCCTGATGTAAGAAACATATTCGCAAGATGTATTCCCAAAGAAGTTGGATGTTGTCAGCGTACCAGCAAACACTTAACTCATAATGAAAACACTGACTGTGAGGGCACCATAATAGACAACCACGCTAAACCATTCACGCTTACTTCAGATGACATAATATTGAGAAAATATGACAATGTTCAATTCTGTACAGGATATCCGTTATCAACCTCAGATAGGCTTTTTTCTGAGAGTGGAAGGCCTTCAAATACGTCAGGAAATAATAACTACAATACATTGCTAAAAGACTTAGACAATTATCTGGAGCAGTGTATGAACAGTTGTCATGTGACTTACTGCACACAACATGGTTCTCCCGAGGGTGAGCCTAATGACAAGAAACCTAAGAGAGCATCCTTGGAGCAGTTGTCAAATGTCAAGGAGTATTTCGTTCTTCTGGTATGTATCATATGCTCAGTCAAAAGTCAAGGAGTATTCTTCTGGTATGTATCATACGCTCAGTCAAATGTCAAGGAGTATTGGACCGAGTCCCGTTACTCTTCTCTAGAAAACAAGGCATTGCTTACTTATAAATCATGTTGCTTTGACACTCAACAGACCTCTGATATATGCATGTTTGATATCATCATGCTTGTGAAAGGCTGCCATCTATGTTCATTTACATAAAACATCCATTTGACCTAATCCGAAGACATACAAACATGATAACTCCTGTCATGATTCTGGGCATACTAGTTCATTGTATATTTGTCCTAGAAGAGTAACGGGACGGGAATCAGTCCAAAACAGCATCAACCCAACCTATATCCCAAGCTGTGGTTCAAAACCTGGGAACTTTTTGAAGACCTGACAGGGAAATTTATAGCATTGAAAAATTAACGAAGGTAATATATTTCTGATTCGATACATGTTCCTTCATAATAATGTATTTCACTGCAGGTGAGGTCCTAGCTTGAGATTGCATGATATAGATGACAACTGTGAGCCGATTTGGTTTTAAAAATTGAATTTATTACCTGTATGCCCAGAATCGTGACGGGAGTTATCATGTTTGTATGTCTCGCCGAGAGCTTTCCGATGAATGGCAACAAGCCATATTTCCGACTAAATCCTGAAAAGTTACCCATAATTCTGCTGTGGTTAAGGAGTCGATTACTTAGGGCATTACTGTACATGGCTGATGATTATGAAATTTGTAATTGCTGTTGACATTGACATGTAGATGGGGAAAGGAGTCATTTCGGGGTCATTCGTATCAAATTTCGTCGAAATCCTATGAAAATTCGTGATTTGACCTTGAATTTACCAGATGTCAAGGTCGCGTTGCACAGGCAAATGAATAGGCTTATGACACTCCCCATACGAAAGTATCCCTAGACACCAATTTTCATCGAAATCCCGGGATATTTGGGGATTTGACCTTCAAATGACCCGATTTCAAGGTCACGTTGCACGGGCAAAGGAATAGGCTTACGACACTCCCCATACGAAAGTATCCCTAGACACTAATTTTCTTCGAAATCCTGTGATACTCGGGCGTTCGACGTTGTAATGACCCGATGTCAAGGTCACGTCGCACGGGCAAATTAATAGGCCCATGCCACTCCCCGGCCGAAAGTATCCCCACATACCAAGTTTCATCGAAATCAGCTTGGCTGTTTTCGAGTCCATCGTGAACACACAGACAGACAGACACACACACAGATTTCCCAAAATATATAATAGATCTCTCTCTTCATGTTGACATCTAGTATTACTTAGACATTTCAACTTTCCGCATTCCTAATCGCTCCAGCTGTAATAAATGAAATTATCCCCTCTCCATGTTGACCTACATTGTCATTGATACTTTCATTTCGAAAACTAATTGTTTCAAACATTTTGAATATCATTTTTGTTTAAAGGCCCGTTTAGTTTTTTAACCCCCAGATAATTTTATATAAAATATATGCTTATATATCCTATTTGGTTGGTAAGTAGGCACACTACAGTAATGCTCTAATTAATCGGAGAGCTTTCCGATGAATGGCAACAAGCCATATTTCCGACTAAATCCTGAAAAGTTACCCATAATTCTGCTGTGGTTAAGAGGTCGATTAAGTAGAGCATTACTGTATACCATTTGAAAGAGGAAGCTCCAAAACATTGTATTATCAACTTATTCGGTGTAGTAATCTATGGTAATATTGTTTTTGTTGAGATACCGACTTGTTTCCTGTGCTCAAGTTTCATTATTTTCAATGGAAGGTAATAACTCTCTATCTTAAGATATAAAGTTATTCCGCTTCCATTGAAAAAAACATTTTTAGTTTGAATTCTGTTGCATTCTGGGAGCCATGACAAGGGAAATCTTTCTATTTCTCTGTAGGCATCTTCTAAGACACAGACGTTTCAAATGGTGATGAATTATAGTATCTTAATCATATATTATGACATAGATTGTTATTAAAACCAGGCACTATAACAAAAATAATCAGTGACTCGAAAATTAAGCGGGCCTTTAATGATACACATTCTATTGTTTTCAGGCACCAATATATTTCAATGAAGGTCGAGAGATTCATGCTATGTATGACAAGAACGTCACTCTCGAGAATAATTTCTTTCAAAAGAAAACTATTCACAGGTCAGTTAACATTTTTACCCTTTCTATAAAAAATGGATTCTCCCGCTCAATAATAAAAGTATATATTGAACTTATCTATTACTCATCTAGAGGGGTGTCCAGGATAAATAAGCAGATGGCAGATAATAAAGTGCAGAAAGAGTCCAATTTATTGGAGGGAAATGTTTGGATAAAAGTTGGTTGAACTTATTATCTGAACAGTTACTAAGGGTTAACTATTCATGACTGGAGCTTCCTGAAATTTTGCGAAAACCATGTACCAATGCATTCTCTTATATATGCGAGAATTATAGGGCGCCTCACATATATAAGAGAATTCATTGGCCTAACAATATTTACCGTGACCTTGTGAGACAGTGCACTCTCTTATATATGCAAGGCTCCCTATGGGAGACTCGCATATATAAGAGATTGCACTGGCACAGGATCATTAATGCTGCACCAGTGCAGCTACCGTCATGGAAGGGGTAACTACTCATCAATGAGTGTTTAACCCTTTCAGTGCCAAGTCCGATTTTTGTATTAACCCATATTTCCTTGATCATTTTTCAAATTTATTGATTATTATAATGTGATACATTGATGGAAAGAGCTCTAAGATCTCTTTCCATCAATGTATCACATTATTATAATCAATAAATATGAAAAAATGATCAAGGAAATATGGGTTGATACAAAAATTGGACTTGGCACTGAAAGGGTTAATAACTGAATACTCACTGATGGGCAAGCCTGCAAATAATGTGTCTGTCATTTGCAGAATGAGGTCCCAGAGGGTAAATTTAGTGACGCTATCCCGTATAGCAGGCTAGCATTACGAAAAATACCCTCTGGGAACCTCATTCTGCTTAGGCCCTCAACTGCTATGGTAGACCTACATGTAGGATCAAATTGAAGTTCCCAGTTGAAGTTGATGTTCACCCATTGGGCACCTCGATTATGCATTTTATCTTCTGCAAATTAGGGGGATATAGAAACTTCCCAGAGGGGAACACATAACTAAAAACAATGTTAATTTGATACTACAGATACTTCCCAGAAGATGAGGCCTAAGCAGAATGAGGTCCCCAGAGTAGAGATGGGCGGTACTCGGTATTTACCGTGCGGTATCGGTATCAGCGTAATACCGATTTACCGTACCGAATCAAAACTAAAAATACCGATTTTTCGGTATTGAACTTATTCATGTGTTGCCAACTTGTGTGTCTTCGTATTGAGTAAAGTTTCTCAGTAAACATTTTTGATTTGGTACTTTAATTAAAATTAATCTCAGAATTATACAAATCCATCAGACCATCACATAGAACCCGACTGGTAAAAAGCAGCCACTTGATAAGAACTCAGCTGACCGTGTCGGTGACCTGTTATCAGTTTGACAGGCCTTGAGCGAGCAAAAGGAATACACACTCACAGATGGTTGACCTAGTTACGGGCCTAACAATCAATGCAGTTGTTAGAATAGATACACAGTGTATCAAAGAAGCTGTGATGTAACGTATTGCTACATTGTAACGTAGTCAATGCCACACTGACTGTCACTGTGTAATGCCCAGGCGGTGGCAGTCCGTATAGCACGTGGCTTTGGGGACTTCAAAGACACCGACAATGCAAGCGGCATTAACAGAAATAAGGTCCGATTTCATTTGTATAGTGAATCATAATATACTTTCACTTTCTAAAAATAGAACAGATCCATCAATTGATTAAATTCTAAGATTTATTTCGCGTTGCGGCTATTTATAGGGAGTTGTGAATTGTGATCACTGATTACTACTCACAATTCTATTCACTCGGGAAAATGTGACGAAATTGACACGTATAGATATTGTAGCCATGCAATGATGCAATCTCTTATTCTTTTCAAAAGGGATGCAACGGCGTGCTTATAAATCATCAAACAGATGTGTGAATATCACTTAATTGAATAATTGTGTAGGTCATTGTGTTGCCTCATTTAGCTGTTGTCACGAATGTAGTAAATCCGTGGGCATATATACATACATGCATATTGTTCAGTTAAAAACTTGAATTACCGCAATTTACCGGGAATCTCTGCTCTGGTTTTGTAATTTAATAGCATTACCGTACCGATACCGCGGTAAATCAACGAAAATTTACCGATACCGATACCGAGCTTGAAATTTCAATACCGCCCATCTCTACCCCAGAGGGTGAATTTTGTGATGCTAGCCCACTGCGGGATAGAATCACTAAATTCACCCTCTGGGGATCTCATTCTGCAAATGAGACATGCTATTTGCAGGCTTGCTGGTGGGCAGGCCTCCAAATGTACACCTGTCACTGTTGCTGGGTGACAAGTAGATTTATGTGCTATCAGTAAGGCCCGTTTTATACGTCACGCCAAACACGGGTTGTGCTATCTTCCCCTGGTTCGACATTGGCGCGTCTCTGGCTCGTGTTACGTTTGTTTGATTTATACGTCGAGCCAGCTGGCATTTGCTGTAATTGTATATTTCAAACAATTTTAGCATTTCTGATATAAAATGCTATAACCATTTCCACGATAGTGTCATCTGACAATGCACTATAAACTGGCCCTCTATACAGTGCATGAATCTCATAATTTACGCTTTCGTTGGTTTCAAAATCGGGATCTTATCATTCACTTCCCTTGAACCTTCGAATATATATCTCTGCAATATATTTATTTCCAACTTTCGCGAAACATCCTTTGTCAGTCGATACATGCATGTCCCCGTAGTACTATACAATTGACTTCAATGTATATTTACAATGGCCGAGAGTTAGCACGTCTGTGGCCCGACGCTGTTTTATACGACGTGCCAGACACGGGGTCGCGCTAGGATGACTCAAGAGATAACATAATGATGCCAAAAACTTAAAATTGCGCATCCTCTCTGCCAAAGAGGTCCTAAATGGGGAACGGTTTTCCCTTAATCATCTTAGTGCTACCCGTGTTTAGCATGGCATGTAAAACAGCGTCGAGCCCCAGACGTGTAGCACATCGGGTCGTGCCAGAAAAATTATGACGCGCCAGTTGGTTTTATACTACGTGCTCCAGTCGCGCTATCTTGGACTTTGCCATTTTCACTAATTAGGCTGGCGCGACCCATGTCTGGCTCGACGTATAAAATGGGCCTTACGTATGGCAGGCGAGATTAGTCTTCTGGTTTCTTTTTGTATTAGAGTAATACATGGCCATGTCAATAAGAAATGAGAATTTGTTCACGCTCACTGAAGCAAGCACATTTGGAGTCTGTGACTCCATAAATCTGATATATATCTACTCCAGTACTATTAATCAGGGTTTCCGCCAGGCCGGCTGCGGGTCCGTCACACGGACCCATTCCCCTCGCAGATGATCTGTTTGATTCATGCATGTACCAAATGTCAGTAGCAATATGTCGTAAATTTTTTTTGGCTGCAACGGGAGTTCGGGGGTTAAACAGAATACTGGTGAAAAAGCGGGTCAAATAGCGACATTAGATACAGCGTAATACATGTCGCTGTAACATCAAAGAATGCCGGACTGTTGAGTATGGATGTTTTTGTGCACGGGATTCCATGGATGAAACTACTCAGACTCGAAGACCCCGTCCTATCGTACAATTACATAATTGGATCAAAGAACACCCAATTGCTGAGTCGGGACATTTTTATGCACGGGATTTTCGTGGATGAAACTACTCAATGTTGATCATTTATCTTATTGCTGTATTATCATTTGTTTTGAGTTCGATGTCAGTGAAGTTCCTGAAAAAAACATGTGATTCTCTACGTGTGTTGATTATTATGCGTATATTGCCATGCATACTCAACAAAATCCCAAAGTGATTTATTTCACAATAATACGGAACCTGTCCTGTCTTTATAGCGCGAATTCATAGTGACAACACCATTCATTTGAGCCATATTACACGCATGGAGGATAAACACAAACACATACCCCCCCCCCCCCCAATATGGAGATAAAGTCAAAGTACAGTCAATAATAGTTTCGTTGTCCCGCCTGGGTCCCCAAGCACAATCAACGACGCACATGTTCACATTTCCAGCCGAAACTCAATTATATTTTATAAAACGTTGGCTAAAACTCTGTTCTATAGCTGCGGTCAATCGTCAGTTGTTGGCCTATACAGACTATTGAACAAGCTACGCGTTCCGAGTGAAAGACTTCGCTACCATTCGTATTTCGCCGCTATAAAAATATACTCCAGACAAACCCTGCAGTATGACGTCACAGCGCAAAAAGAGTTTTACGATTGACAGAATACATGTACATAATCCTGTCAGTTTAATTTCCACGGACGCTACCTGAAATTCTAAAAAATAATTTATTCAATTCTCCTTGCGTGGTATTATTGGTCAATGCGTAGATGCCTTTTAGTGTTTATATTCATTATATCTTATTGTAAGTTATAAATGTGTAAACACTGTAACTCGTAGCTCGTTATTTATAGAGTATTCAATCAGACGGCAGTCTTATACGTACGTAATTACATGATTAATTATTTGTATACCATCAACAGAATTAATGCACCCACAGAAATGATCGACTTGCATAATATATGTAGCTTTGGATTGCTTTGTGGGACACTCAGGTGCAAGGAAATGGCTACTTTTAAGTGTCAAATAACAAAATTTTCGCCTGACAGGACGAACCATGGTCGTCCCGTCGCGTTATGTGTTTCTCCAATACGGACTCATTTATTTCCCCCTGGCGGAAACCCTGTATTAATCGTATAGTCATTGTTTCACAGATACAATTTCTCTTGAAGGGAGCCATCGTTTTTTTTTTCCGAAATTCATTTAAAAACATGGTTGCCAGCAGCCATCTTTGATTTCAAACTTGAATCCATCGGAACACCCTGCAGAATTGTTTAGAAATATAATAATAGGCATGTTTAGGATCACCTCTATATGGGAACTATCGTATTTGGACGATTTTCATTGATAAACATGGCAGCCATCTTGGATTTTACTCTTTGCTTGAATAAATCCCACAGGCACACCCTACAAGCCACATCCCTCATCTGATCATCACCAAACTTCATATGAATATTAGAGGTGACCTAGATGAGACCCATCAATTTTTTTCCCAAAATTCTTTTAAAAACATGGCTGCCAGTGGCCATCTTGGATTTTGCTCTTTGCATGACTAAATCCTTTGGCACACCCTACAGACCACATCCCTCATCCGATTGTCACTAAGCCATAAATTGTTTTCTTATTTCGTTAAAAAACATGGTAGCTAGAGGACATCTTGGATTTTTTCTTGGATGATACTGCTTCAATTTGAGAACTGACAATGACTGTTAGCAAGAATAACATATGAAAAATAAAATTTGCCCACCTGCCCCAATTTTCAAAAAAAGTTGGATGAGCAGTCCTCTAAATTGGCATGACACAAGCAATGCGGTGAGAAATGAAGTGGAAACATGTAGAATCGAACATGCATTAAATGTGCCATGGGACTTTTTCCTAATTATGAGGGCTGGATGCAAGCCACCTGGGTATAAGGTGCCTGTCATTTGCAGAATGAGGTCCCCAGAGGGTGAATTTAGTGAAGCTATCAGACATAGCGGGCTGGCATCACCAAATTCACCCTCTGGGGATCTCATTCTGCTCAGGCCTCATCTTCTCTGGAAAGTTTCTTTATTATCAAATTTCTATAGAAACTTATTCAAATAGATTCTATAGCTTTTTAGTTTAGTTTCTCTATATCTCCAAATTGGCAGCGACACATTGCATAATGGAGGTTCCCAATGGGTGTAAATCATAATATTCACTATTTGGGAACTTAATCTGAATCTATGTCTCCCACAGCAGATGAGGCCATGCAGAATGAGGTCCTCAGAGGGTGAATTTAGTGATGCTAGCCCGTGATGTGGGATAGCGTCATTAAATTCACCCTCTGGGGACCTCATTCTGCAAATGACAGGCACACTAAGCTGGATGAGAATCAAATAATTGATTTATGTTGGCATTATTCCAATGTTACTTTATCTGAGGTCCGATTCTGCAATAAGAATGCTAATTGTTTCTCGTTGAATTTTCAGAGGAGTCAGTATGTACATGCTTCAGATGTTAAAATACAGAACTCTTATTTCCATGAAGTATACTGGTGCAATGTTAGGAATACGTAATGTTACTATTAACCAAGATGAAAGCTGTGTCAAAATTCATTGGCGAATAACAGGAGAACCAGTGTTTCAAATGTTTCGCAAATTGTGGCCAGGAAGCAACCAAGGTGATAGTACACAGTAAGTTGAAATAAGATCCCTTAAAGGGGTACTATACACTAAATCTGACCATATATGGGACCCTCTCCTTTTATACTTAACAGAATATATGCAACAAATGAATGAATTTGAGCCATGGATTAGTGCAAAATACACTTGTGTGCTCTTTGAACGATGGACAACATGGTAATTATAATGAAAATGAATTTATGACTCCAGTTATAAATTAATTTTCATTATATTTATATTACCATTTTTTTTGCATCGTTCATAGAGCAAGCAAGTGTATTTTGCACTAATCCATGGCTCACACTGTTATGTCAAAACAATTTTGCTTTTTATTTTTCAGTGTTCAATTTTTATTACCAATTACAATTATTCAATAATTAAATTTATTAGATACCTGAATTTTCTGTAACTCATAGCAAATACTTCATAAAAATTTATTTGCCAGTCACAAAATTATTAATGACTGGCACAAACCAAATCATTATCTGGCAGGATTGCCAAGTTACTCACCGATCGTTTACCGCACATGGTCGACGAGTTTATCAGCCATTGAAATCACTGTTAGATTAGCCGTAAGTGTGTGGATTTCCTCCACCACTAAAACTGGCTATGGCGTAATATGGCCTTAGTTGCTGAAATGACATTAAGCCCCAATCAGTCAATCCATTCAAGTACCTTTTTTTTTACATTTATACCATGAGAATGTCCTTTATTGCTTCTAGTAATAACTATATAAACTTATTGAATAAATACACAACAGAGTTAGAGTTCTTAGTCCGTTCTGACAGATTTCAGCCTCAGCATTGTTATTCATGTGACAACTAACCACCAAACATCTTGGCATCTAACCACCAAACATCTTTGCATCTAACCACCAAACATCTTGGCAACTGACCACCAAACATCTTTGCAACTAACCACAAAGATCTTGGCAACTAACCACCAAACATCTTGGCAACTAACAACCAAACGTCTTGACAACTAACAACCAAATATCTTGGCAACTAACAACCAAACATCTTGGCAACTAAACTAACAACCAAACATCTTGGCAATTAACCACCAAACATCTTGGCAACTAACCACCAAACATCTTGACAACTAACAACCAAACGTCTTGACAACTAACAACCAAATATCTTGACAACTAACAACCAAACATCTTGGCAACTAAACTAACAACCAAACATCTTGGCAACTAACAACCAAACATCTTGACAACTAAACTGACCACCAAACATCCTGGCAACTAAGGCCATAATTAAAAAGGTATTTGTTTGTCCTTGCCCCGACCGACTCGATTTTAACGCCCGACTGGAAATTCTTTTATTCAGATCGCTAAAAAAAAGATTTGCCAATTCCGGTTTCGTTCCGGTTTGTTGTTCGTTTTCATTCCGCGTTTTAATGTCTCCGCTCCGAATGTCATTCGAGCACTCCCGGCGGCCATTATGGCATCTGAACCGAAAAAAATAAAAATAGACATGAAAACGTTATGTTGTACGGTTGTTCAGATCGGAAATGCCACAGGAGCATCACAGAAAAAGACTTCAATTCACAATAAAATCTGTGAGGTGAATTCTGATGAAAACTGGGAAGAATTTTTGCGAGGTATTTGCTCTCCAGAACATCAAGTTAAAATGTGTTTGACAGATGTGGCAAAGTCAAAGCCGAATATGTCGGTCGAGTTGTCTTCAAAAGCAGGGGACTTATCAGGCGTGTTTCAAGCGAATATTGAGGACAAAATATTAGTTGCAACAGCCTTCGATTCATCGATTCATCAAATTCACTGTACAGTCAGAACAGAAATCGGAAGAACAGATCGGACTCGGAGATAAGCCAACTTCTGATGCTGTCGATGTGTTTCAAAAGTTGCTGTAGTTTCTGACAGAAAATGAGCTATTGTGACAACATAGCGGTACTGAGATATAACATTTACAATAATATTGACAAGTTGTGTAAGCACCATGCGACAATCCGACACGAGTGGCATTGAGCCATTACGTTACACCACTCCGACATGACGGATTATCGCGGGGTGCTTACACTACTTGTCATTATTATTGTTATATCTCAGCAGTGGTATGTTGTCTGAGAAGCTCAATTTCGGTCAGAAACTCCAGCAACTGTGACTGAACAGCCTAATTATTTATTGTTCTTCTTGTGTTTTTCCAACTATTAAATTTTTAATTTGTTATCAAATTAATCCCTCAGTGACTATTTATTAATATTGATATCCTCGGCCTGCACCATGGAGGGGACCCTTAGTATGCCATTCCAACTTGCAAAAAAAAAAATCCCTACTTACCTACCCACCTGAAATTTTTTTGGGTAGGGGTGTGGACAAACAAACAATTTATTAATTTTGGCCTAACCACCAAACATCTTGCAACTAACAACCAAACATCTTGGCAACTAACAACCAAACACCTTGGCATTTAAGCACCAAACATTTGACCAGGCCTGAAAATATGGTACCGGACATTTGCAGAATGAGGTCCCCAGAGGGTGAATTTAGTGACGCTACCCACCGCACAGTAGGCTAGCATCACTAAATTCACCCTCAGTGGACCTCATTCTGCTTAGGCCTCATCTCTGGAAAGTATCTTTAAAGTAAGTTTTTAGTCGAGTTTTTTTCCAAAACTCGACTTATAGTTTGATGGGGACGGTGGGCGGGCCGACTGGCGGACGGGCATAAAATTTTGGTGTGTGAGTACATATCCATGCACGTAAGCTGCAGACAAAAAATCGGGTTCGTCCGCACATTTATTACAGAGTTATGGCCCTTTGCCATTTTTCACTGATTTTAGGCTCGTTAGCGCGATAACTTCAACAAACTGAAATTTGGTATATAGGTGTCTCCCAAGAATATCTCGGATGAGTTCGAAAACCGGCCTGGTCCGATAAAATTTGATAGAGTTATGGCCCTTAATTAGTCATTTTTCACGAATTTTCAGCTCGTTAGCGCGATAACTTCAACATACGTCATCCGATTCAACTAAAATTTGGTATATAAGTGTCTTCCAATAATATCCTGGACGAGTTCGAAAACCAGCCTGGCCCGATAATATTTTATAGAGTTATGGCCCTTAATTAGTCATTTTTCGTGAATTTTTAGCTCGTTAGCGCTATAACTTCAACAAACGTCCTCCGATTTGTTTAAAATTTGGAATAGACATACTTGCCAAGAATATTTCGAACGAGTTTGAAAACCAGCCTGGCCCGATAAAATTTGATGGAGTTATGGCCCTTAATTAGTCATTTTTCGATTTTACCTATTAATTATTCTACCGATACTGATGCACACCATTTGGTGGTAGCCACCGAAAACGAGACACAGCATCTCTGATGCCACCCACCTCTTGTTTTTAGTTTCTTTCCAAACTTCTTCACAAAGATTCTTTTTCTTTTTTTTAGTTTAGTTTCCTCTCCATCCCAAAATTGGCAGACAACACAATAATCGAGGTTCCCAATGGGTGCACATCACAATATTAACCATCTGGAAACTTAAATATGAGTCTATGTCTCCCATAGCAGATGAGGCCATGCAGAATGAGGTACCCAGAGGGCAGAGGATGAATTTGGTGATGATAGCGCGCTGTGTGAGGTAGCTTCACTAAATTCACCCTCTGGGGACCTCATTCTGCGACTGCCCAGCACCATATTCTCAAGCCAGTATGTGACTCCAGTATTTGTGATGCCTTACTACCATTAATGCCATAAATAATCGACTCCTTAACCACAGCAGAATTATGGGTAATTTTTCAGGATTTAGTCGGAAATATGGCTTGTTGCCATCCATAATTCTGCTGTGGTTAAGGAGTCGATTATTTAGGGTATTACTGTATTGTCTCTCTATTGTCTCAGTTGAAATACTTTTATCTTTGAATAGATTCTTCGAGGGACTGTCTTATTTCTATGTAGGGACGAATGGTCGCGTTAGTAATCATCAAGTTGAGAGGGTAAGTATTTTCTGCCAAAGAAGTTATCATGTTTATAAATGATCTGAGTTAAATAGTTTCTATTTGCCCTCTCTATCATGTAAATGTTTCTCTGTCAACTCATTGTCTATCTGTAGATTCATCTACTTTTTTATTGTCAAATTTTAAAATAAACTATGATCGTCTGGTATTTCATGATTAAGTCCAATTACAGTACCAATCAGAGTATGTCAACCGGTTCCTGTACCGATACCAGTACAGACGGTATTCGCTCATTTTGGCCTTACCAGTTCCTACAGTGAAGAACCAATTGTTCTCGGTACTTTAACCCTTTACCTAACAGAACGGCCCTGTGCCAATGCATTCTCTTATATATGCGAGTCGACCATAGGTCGCCTCGCATATATAAGAGAATGCATTGGCTTAACACATATTAACGAGAGGCCGATCACGATCGGCAGATGTTTAACCCATACCTTGGCGATAGTGATCAGCTATTTTCAGTCTGGACGCGAAAATCCATAAGCCATAACTCTGTTTTAAAAAATGGATCAAACTCAAATTTGAACTCTATCTGTATTTTGGGCTGAGATACTCACATACAAATTTACATACATCTCAATAAAATGAGATATATCAGATGAAAGGTATTATCTACACGGTATCAGGAATGTTGAGAGGAGTTCATTCTAACTACAAAAGTCCATACCGTACAAATGAAGGGGATATAATAGGAGAATGACTATATGAAAAATATACAAAAGCATAAAATTGATGACCAGGGTTAACAATTTTAACTCTATAAAATTAGGAGACTGTACCAGGTATGCCACTTGAACACTGCATTGATAGGCTAATTCAGAGAGCTGTGTGTGGGAGTCCTGAGCCAACAGGGTCCACACACTATGGAAATGCAATAAACAACAGATGGCTCACAGCAGTGACTATCAGATTTCATTATCAATAATAGAGTTTAGCTCTAGTCTCTTTCTCACTGTAGCACAGGTAATTAATTGTAAGCTGCTTCTGGTTATATTTTGTAAACAAATCTCAAATCTGTTCAATTCTTAGTTAAAACGGGGCTATAACTCTGGTATAAAAAACAGGATCTGACCCATATTTAAACTCGATCTGTATTTTGAGTTGACAAACTCACATACCAAATTTGGTTCCTATCAGATGAAAACTGGTAGATTTATTGAAGCATGCATGAATTCTCTGTCAAAGGGCCATAACTCCATTAAAAATAATCTGATCAAACCCATATGGAGAAACTGTCATACCAAATTTGGTTCTGATCAGTTCTGATCAGATCACCTTTTTTTTTAGTTATCATAGAATTTGTGAATTCTAAGTCGAAAAAGGGCCATAACTCTGTAAAAAAAACTCCGATCAAATCCATATTCGAACTCGATCTGTATTTTGGACCAAGAAACTCACATACCAAATTTGGTTCCGATCAGATAGAAAATATTTCAGTTATCGCACCATGCGTAAAGTGTCTACAGACAGACGGACGGACTAACGACGAGTGGTCAATCCGGACAACGACACTATGTTTACCATACTATGGTATGGGTAAACATAAAAATGATAAAATTGTCAAAGAATGTAGAAAAATATTATATAAATATTTTTTTTAGGCCAATGCATTCTCTTATATATGCGATGCGACCTATGGTCGACTCGCTTATATAAGAGAATGCATTGGCACAGGGCATAACTGTAACCATCACAATGTGGTCAATGAACCGGTTCCAATGATATCCATATTTGTATGGTGTTATTGAGACAGACCGAAGATATTTTAGGCTGTTGAAGCTTTATTTGGGCGTTTTTGGCCGATTTGTTGGGTAAAGGGTTAATAAACATGAGGTGTAACTTATGTAACAGTGATCACAGTAAAAGGCAACACTTTTTAGCTCACCTGAGACAAAGTCTCTGGTGGAGCTATAGTCATCACTCCTCATCCGTTGTCCGTCCGTCCATCAACAATTCTTTGAACATCTTCTTCACTAGATCCATAGGACCGAATGGGTTCATATTTGGTGTGGATGTTCCCTGGTATTCAGATTTGTTCAAAGGAGGTCACCGAGTCAAATAGTTGCGAAGCCAGGCCATAACTCTTTCCCACCATAGTAAATCTTAAAACAACTTCTTAAAAACCATCAGGCCAATTTAGCTTATATTTGGTATGGAGGGTCCTTGGATGACTGGGGTTCAGATTTGTTCAAATGGGGTCACTGGGTCAAATAGGAGCACCAGGGACATAACCTAAAAAAAATTTTTTTTAGATTGTAACCCTTGCTCGATTAAAAAAACAATTAGAAATTAAAAAAATCGAAATATGTCTTTTCATTTTTAACTTGATTTTTTTTTTTTTTTAAAGAAATTTAACTTTTTTTTAGACACATCACCATTCTCCCCCACCCCCATCTCTGTCCCTCCCACCCCACTCTATAGCCAGATCCCTGCCCCGTACATTAAATGCCTTCTTTTGACTACAGCTGTAGTTACAGGTATTTGACATTCCAATGTGTAGATATCACAATAACTGGCTTTACTATGTACAGCTGACACTCTGCAGCACATTATAAACTAATTAGCTGGCAGATAGTGGGTTGGGACCTTTGGATGAATGCAGTTTAATCCAATGTTTTGACTGCTGTCTAAAACAAATACAGTTTGACAGTTAATTATTAGTATTGGTATTAACCCTTTCATGACCGGGGCTGCGCTGGTGCAGCATTAAATACCTTGTGCATTCTGTTCTCACAACAGTGGGACACATATGTTTTTCCTCAGTTGAACATGGGGTGAGGTTTTATCGCCTGTTGAGTTGGTAGTCAGGCATCCAAATAAATCACACATGTCATATTCTCGCAGGGATGTGGAGAGGATGAAGATTTGTTCAATGAGATGTAATTTTTTTTCCAAAACCAATTACACAAACTAAATTGAATATAAAATAATAAATAGACCATTGATCAAGAGAAGGGGGCTCCTGGTTTTAATATTTATCCAATACTTATTATTTTATAACAATATATCATGGGGTGGGTCCGGCTTCTGATGAGGAAATAATTGCACTGAAAAAAAAACCTTTTTGGATAAATTTATTTAAACTTACATGATTGGTGGGGTTATTTAGAACCTTTCATACCCTTTGTCTGTTTTAATTTACTGTTTTAACTTTTAAATTTGAGTATGAACTACCTGTAGAATCCGTTCCTGATAACATACACTTTTCAGATTTAAAAAAATCTTCTGATGTATAGTATTGTAATACAATTTTGTCTGCCAACACATGTACACATATGGTGCGCATATGTCAACATATGTCAACATCTGAATTAATTGAATTAAGAATGTGTATGTTTCACTTTGTCAATGTTAACACTTTAATTTCAAAGCTGAGTGTATAGTTCTAACTACTTATTTTGAAGTAAATTTGACAAGTGCCGACTTGTAGTCTTCAGAGTCCCAGTCTTTACAGTCTGGTGAGTGACCCACAGTCATTGACTGTCTTGTTATATGTTCTATGTTATTGGTCTCTCCCATCGCTTTTGGTTTCTGGATGATAACTTTATATAGTCTCAACTGAATGGAATGAAATTTTACTAGCACAAAATACAGGTCAAGTTCAATTTTGGGTTTCAGCCACCAATTTTCACCAGAGTTATGGCCCTTAGTTGGAATTAACCAAGGGTGTATTTTGCCATGCCCTAGCGATGCTCTTGTTTGCAATTGTAGGTGCCCCAGACCCATTCCAAAATACCCAGGATAACCTGTGACCCAGAGGAACTGCAGCACTTTCATGCATATATTTATTTGCTTACAGATGATGACAGATGAAGGTCCACCTAAAAAGAGCCGCATTGCGAAGTTAGCTGCCTTAATCGGATTGGCACCAGAAGCTGGACAGCAGACGTTCATCGGGCTGTTTATGAAACGGGGAAATAGTGCTATCACTATATAAACTTCATAGTGCGACTTATGAAAACGTGAAAAATAGTAACATTACTAGTACTATATAAACTTCATAGTGCTAATATGAAAACGTTGAAAATAGTAACATTACTAGTACTATATAAACTTCATAGTTCTACTTATGAAAACGTGGATAATAGTAACATTACCATATAGACTTCACAGTATACACCTATTGACTTAACTATTCTCTAGAGGTGGTGTTTGAACAGCAAGCAGGAGTATTGACCAAGGGACCATCGAGGGAAATTAGAACTCACTTTCCACCCCGAGGCAGTCAATACCTGTTTTATTGTCCCTACCTAATTGTTTTTTTCTTTTCGGGGACTATTAAAATAGCTAGTGTCCATCTGTCCATCCATCCTTGTGGAATGTTTCCGGATGAGAACTTTATTTTGGGCTATTGGATCGAAACCAAATTTGGTACGTGAGTTTATCAGCTCAAAACACAGGTCAAGTTCAAATATGGGTTCGGTCTGCCCATTTTTGCAGGAGTTATGGCCCCTTTTCAACTTAGAATCTGTCCGTCCATCCGTTCGGAAAGTTTCCGATTGATAACTTTATTTTGGGTTATCGGATCAAAACCAAATTTGGTATGTTAGTTTATGAACTCAATCAAAATACAGGTCAAATTCGAATATGGGTTCAGTCCGCCCTTTTTTGTCAGAGTTATGGCCCGATTTCGACTTCGAATTTGCTGCTTATTTTGGTTTCCGGATGATAACTTGAGTATTTGTAATCCGTTTTTAAATTTGGTATGTGGATTACCACATGAAGATGCTGGTCCAGTTCAAATTTGGGTTTGGTCCACCAATCTTTGCTGGAGTTATGGTCCTTGTCGACTTAAAATTTGCCGATTATTTTGGATCCGAATCTCTTGATATTTGGTACGTGGTTCATATTTCAGAAGACGAAAGCCAAGTTTGAATTTGGTCACGGTCTGATGAATTTTGACAGAGTTTTTTTTAAAAAGCTATCTTTACTAAAAAGCCACCTTTTCAGGGGACACGTGGTCGGCAACCTTTTATTATATATGACACAGTTCTCGACTCATGCCAATTGTTGAGTCAGCAGGTGGGTAATAGTTCATGGACTATAAACCGGATGATAGTTCACTTGCCGGGAAATGGTCAAATCTATTCTCTGACACCTGATTGCACTTCATCCAATCAAAAGACAGCAGGAACCTCGAATAATATAATAAAGCTATTTGTGAAATGTGGAAATAGTGCTATATCACCATTTAAACATCATAAGGCTCTTTATGAAATGTGGAATAGTACTATCACAATATAAACTTCACAGTACTATTAGTGAAACATGGAACAGTGATATTATCATATATTAACCCTTTACCCAACAAAACGGCCAAAACCGGCCAAATATAGCTTCAACAGCCTAAAATATCTTCGGTCTGTCTCAATAGAACCATACAAATATGGATATCATGGAACCGGCTCCTTGACCACATTGTGATAGTTACAGTTATGCCCTGTGCCAATGCATTCTCTTATATATGCGAGTCGACCATAGCTCGCCTCGCATATATAAGAGAATGCATTGGCCTAAAAAAAATCTTTTTTTAACACTTTTTACCATTTTTTCTGACATTCTTTAACAATTTTATAATTTTTAATGTGTTAAGCCAATGCATTCTCTTATATATGCGAGGCGACCTATGGTCGACTCGCATATATAAGAGAATGCATTGGCACAGGGCCCTTCTGTTGGGTAAAGGGTTAAAGTTTACCATACTACTACAGACTGCCAACAAATGTTTATGGGGCTATTTACGAAACACAGAAACCATGCTGATTGAGAAATATTGGGAAGGGCAACTGAAATTATAACAGGAGTGAGCCGATGCGGAGGTGTCATATTTCATTCTCGTATACCCCAGATATAAAATATAAAATCAGGTGTGCACATATTAACTTTTCCAAGCCTGGATATAGTGTCTGACATGAGGTGCCCAGAGGGTGAATTTAGTGATGCATTACCAAATTCACCCTCTGGGAACCTCATTCTGCTTAGGCCTTAACTGCTATGGTAGACCTAGGATCAGATTGAAGTATCCTTGCTAGTTGATTGAAGTTGGTGATGTTCACCAATTAGTCACCTCAATTATGCATTTTATCTCCTGCAAATTAGAGGATATAGAAACTGAGACTATAGATAACTCCCAGAAGATGAGGCCTAAGCAGAAAGAGGTTTCCCAGAGGGTGAATTTGGTGATGCTGGTCCGCTGTGCAGCATCACTAAATTCACCCTCTGGGGACCTCATTCTGCAAATGTCAGACACACTATATCCAGGCTTAAGTATTACTGAAAGATACCCAATACTGATTCCAGGATATCTGTTTTAGGGCCCTGCGAATTGATTCATTTGGTGTGATTCAAAATCGTTTGTCGATTCGATTCAAAATTGGCTGCACTGATTCAAATTTTATCTAATAATTCTATCGAAGTTTGGTGAATTTGAATTTTCTGAATCACGTTAAACAGAGTTACTCCCTATCCATCACAGTCACATCCATCTATATTTAGTACGAAAATTAGCAGCCTGCATATTCATTAATACTGTCTTTCTTGTTGATTGTGGTATTTTTCAAATTCGTATCGACAAATTTGTTTGGTAATTTTCTGGTTCAAACGAGCTATGTCTGTTTAATAAAAATGTAAGGGCAATTTGAACAGGAAGTGAGTGTCTTATATAATTTTTCAAACATTTGCTCAGCGCTGTAATGATCTTTCTGTGTTTCAGTCATATAATAGTATAGAAATCATGAAGTACATAAATTTTCAGGTTATTTTTTATCAAATCATTCCCATAGAAACAAGAGTTTCACACAGGAGTGTGTTTGTTAAAAATTTAGTAAAAATCTAAATACAAAAATGTTAATTTAAAACAAGTGCGCCACTTTAACAAACTCATCTCTATTGAATTAATACGCTGCAAGGGAGTTCACATTTTTGAATACGTGAGTTACAGTATGAGCAAGTTTGCTCAAGGTTCACAACTTGATGCGAGATTTGAACAGCGTACGATCCAACAATTGCATATCGGTCAATTTCCACCAAGCCACTGTTATGTGAAACTCACATTAGTGATTTACTCTGTTCATTATATTTTCATTTCTCTGAAAGTTCATGCCCCGTTCCGATCATATTACAGCGCACCCTCATTGATGAGAAAGAGAAGTGTTATGGAGTGGATATTCTATGTAAAATCTTTTAATCATGAGCTAACTCAACCCTTTCAGTGCCAAGTCCGATTTTTGTATCAACCCATATTTCTTTGATCATTTTTCAAATTTATTGATTATAATAATGTGATACATTGATGGAAAGAGCTCTCAGAGCTCTTTCCATCAATGTATCACATTATAATAATCAATAAATTTGAAAAATGATCAAGGAAATATGGGTTGATACAAAAATCGGACTTGGCACTGAAAGGGTTAAAGTCCCACATAATTATGTTCACAACTTAAAATTTTGAAGATATGAGTACCATATATCATACGATAGTGATGCGATATGTCCATATTTGGGTCTTTTTCTTCCCTGATACTGTTGGCAAAAGTTGTTGAAACGTGTGGCTTTAACCCTTTACCCAACAGAACGGCCCTGTGCCAATGCATTCTCTTATATATGCGAGTCGACCATAGGTCGCCTCGCATATATAAGAGAATGCATTGGCTTAACACATATCAAAAATGATAAAATTGTCAAAGAATGTAGAAAAATATTATAAAATATGTTAAAAAATGTAAGAAAAAATTATAAAATTGTTAAAGAATGTAAGAAAAAATGGTAAAAAGTGTTGAAAAAGAATTTTTTTAGGCCAATGCATTCTCTTATATATGCGAGGCGACCTATGGTTGACTCGCATATATAAGAGAATGCATTGGCACAGGGCATAACTGTAACCATCACAATGTGGTCAATGAACCGGTTCCAATGATATCCATATTTGTATGGTGTTATTGAGACAGACCGAAGATATTTTAGGCTGTTGAAGCTTTATTTGGGCGTTTTTGGCCGATTTGTTGGGTAAAGGGTTAAGACAAGTTTCTTAAATTTGATAAGTGATGATTTAATTTGTTCCCAGGCTATTTGTGCTGCTATTAGTTATGCTATGAAATGCATATGGGCCATTTAGTATGGAGGCCAAATTCACATTTAATAGCCAATTATGCTGAAGTGTAATGGCATTACGCTTCAGCGTAATACGTACTTCTATTACAATTAAACATAATTCCATCATGCTTACTCGTAATACTATTATTATAAGTGTAATTCCATTGCTTAAGCATAATGAAATATGAGTTACTCTTTGCGTAATGCCATTATGGTTAAGCGTAATTCAAATTCCATATCTCAAAACTACCCTGAAGCTGAAATGGATGCAGCCAATTACTGGTGACAGTAACTTTTGACATTTATGATACCATTATATGTAAGGTAGTAAGCTGAAGAGTAATGGAGTTTGAGTGATGCAATTATGCTTCAGCGTAATTAGCTATTAAATGTGAATTTGGCCTCCCATAATTTAGAAATGTTGTGATTCAGTTTAAGATAATGAAAACTGTCAATTGTTATGGCGAAAATAATTTGTATTTATATTATAATGTAAATTTTCAATGCAATTATTAAAACTATTGAAATGTGTTTGTCATTGAACATTTTGAGCCCTCACCGATCTGTTACTATCTCAGGTTATCAAGTCAAACACATCTTGGATTCAACTATTAGATATATTTAACTGCTATAGTTAAATTTGACAGTGACAAATCCACGATCTCCCTGTTTTTAAGCTCACCTGAGACGAAGTCTCTGGTGGAGCTATAGTCATCACTCGTCCGTCAATTCTTTAAACTTCTTCTCTGGAACCATAAGACTGAATGGGTTCATATTTGGTGTGGATGTTCCCTAGGTGACTCACATTCAGATTTGTTCAAATGAGGCCACTCGGTCAATAGTTGCGAAGCCAGGGCCATAACTCTTTCCCTCCATAGTAATTCTTAAAAACGACTTCTCAAGTACCATCAGGAAAATGAACTCACTTCAACTCCTATAATATACAACATGTACCATTTGAAATTACTAGATCAATGGATCTCAGATTGGGACTTACATTTGGTTCAAATAGGGCAGAGATAGGAGATTTAAACACTTCTTCACCCACCCTGTCTATGCTGTGAATTCATGTTTGGTACTTGTATATAGATTCCTTTATTAATACAGGTAATATTAGTAAGGTTTTGATAAATTTCCAACAGTTGGAGATCTTGAAGTACCAGTTGTAATTTAGTTTGATCCGGTTGGGAGGTAATGGACAACGATCTGTTGGGGGAGGAGTGTGCAGTTAGAAATTTCAAGGTGGACACCCTCATATCCTCTCCCAACATTCAACGAAGACCCTCTACTTATAAAGTGATTTGACAAGTACTAACTATTGTAGTCTTCCGAGTCCCAGTCTTCTCCGTCTTTACAGTCTGGGGAGCGACCACAGTCATTGACTGTCTTGTGAAAACTTTGGGATCGTGCATACCAGTGCACTGTAAACAATATTGCAGCAAATAAACAGTCTACAGATATTTGGTTTGCAACCTTTTGCGCCATCTTATTGTATATAATTATGATAAAAGTATGCCTTTCTAAATGACATTTATATGAAGACTCAATTGCTCTTTCATAACAATATTAATACCTATTGAATGTTAAGGCACGGGCGGCGTTCGTTGTAGAAATATTCATATTTGTTCAAATCGCCATCAACAGAAGGAATATTAAAATACATATAGTTTTGTTCATATGCCAAACATAGTCAGCGCGTAAATAGTATATTGTCATCAAGACGTACGATGGTGTACGTAAACGAGCCTGATCGTGTTCCAGAAGTGTTGCTTCTGTTTACATAACACAGCGCAATTCTATTGGTTAATCACCCACACATGATATAAACGCTCTTTATTATTTCCATATCAGGAAAACATTAACAAATAATGCTCTTATTGTTTACCATATCCGGATCTAAACAAAAGCAAGGAAATGTAACGTTTTTTGCTTTTGTTTACATAACAAATGAAAAACATTTGACGATAACATATGCCATATTTCTGATTGGTATAAGAACAAAGTCTGTCTTTATTTTACTATTCTTTCTGTTTATGGCGGTTTTGACGGAGGTGAATATTTTAACAGCATACCCACCGGCAACGCTGCCCATATCTTTAACTGAGTTCCTTATCGTGTGCCATGATTATTATAATCATTTGCATCTATTGAAAATTTGTATTTCATCGCAAAAATAAACATGGCTCCGAATTAGTGCAACAATGATTTCATTATGTGAAATATTATTTTTTGATTATTTATGCCTCTCTTATCGAATTCATAAAACAGCAATACCCAACTCAACTATTATAGTTATATCTCCTATATATTTTGAGACTTCCGTATATGTGTATATATATACATGTATGTGTGTACCTCATAGAATCGAAAACGCCTGGACGGATTGAGCTCAAACTTCCTATCTAAGGGTAAAAACCCACGGGGATGGTCAACATCACGTTTTGGACAAGCTCCGAGCACTCATTCTCCACTCCCAAACATCAAAATCACCGCAAACAGCACGGCGGTGGTTAATCGCGTTGATAGTTAAAGAGCGTTCCTATACGCAGTGTAGTCGATAAAGAGCGTATATGCGTAATGTGATTCTTACGTCTGTACACGGGCGTCAGTGTCGGTGAGCGTGTTGTGTGATTCTTACGTACTTGGTATCCAGACATGAGCGTGTTGTGTGATTCTTACATACTTAGGGCTTCCTAGGAACTGGGATCGGGTAAGTTTTCCGTTCTAGGTGAAACGGGTACCCACAAATGATATACATATGTGTGTGTCCTTTATAGACTCGAACCAATTGAGCTCAAACTTGCTACCTACGGGAAGTGTCATGGGCGGGTTAAATTGTGACCCCGACCTGACCTTGACATTCAAAATGATCAATTCAAGGTCAAATCGGGTAAAACTGGCGGATTTTGACGAATTGAAAAATAAATTCATTTAAAAAAAGCTTTTTCGAACAAAGCCATGGGACGAATGCCGCCAGTGGCGGGCTAACCTGCTATATATAAATAAAAGGCCGCTCGGCCACAGTGTCCCCCAAACCGGTGGCTTCATTTGGAGCGGTGTCTTTGTAGAAGTATACTATATGGATAAGACACTTGTGCATTGTCTCATTACTGACATGCATACAAATAACCAAATCTTAAAAAAACTCTTAAAGTCAAAATATAACCTCAAATTGACACAAAATGAAGAAAATGACCGAAAAAATAGAATTTTCTAAGTCGAAAAGCCCATAACTCTGAGAAAAATCATCGGATCAACTCAAATTCGAACTTGACCTGTATTTTGATATCAATGACTCACAAAAAAATGGAAATTTCAATTGAACAGTCCAAACTTGAGTTCTCATGCGAAGAAAAAAGAGGAAAAATTGAATTTTCTAAGTCGAAAAAAGTCCATAACTCAAGGAAAAATAATCTGATCAAACTCAAATTAGAACTCAACCTGTATCTTGATATGACTGATCCACATAAAAACGGTATTTGCAATTAAAGGATCCAAACTTGAGATATCATCTGGAAACCGAAAAAGTGAGAAATTTTCTAAGTAAAACAAGTCGAGAAAGGGCCAAAACTCTCGCAAAAATGGGCGGAGCATACCGATATTCGAACTTGACCTGTACATAGGGCTGATAAATACACATTCCTAATTATGAGGGCTGGATGCAAGCCACCTGGGTATAAGGTGCCTGTCATTTGCAGAATGAGGTCCCCCTAAGCCTTGAAATAGGGTGTCTGTCATTTACAGAATGAGGTCCCCAGAGGGTGAATTTAGTGATGCTACCCCGCATAGCGGGCTAGCATCACCAAATTCACCCTCTGGGAACCTCATTCTGCTGAGGGTGAATTTGGTGATGCTAGCCATCATATTATTATACATCATAATCTAACTTTCATGTAGAATATTCCGTTTTATTAGGACTAACATTGGTTTGTTTACGTTTTACCTGAAAGCCGAAGTGTTCCGAAATGTACTCGGCTATGTTCGGCTTCTATGCCAGCAATCCAGTACACCCAAAATCACTTATAAACAATCAAGTACACCCATACACAACATATCGACAATGTGTGCTATTATTTTATTCACTATTACGGGTTTATTTTAACTGTAAGTGGTCCTAAATTTACTTATTAGTTAAACATTTCTTACACGGAACATCTCGCGATATATATGCAATTTTTAATTTACAAATTACCGGGTATAAGTGATAGAATTAATTCAATTTACGACCACGTGGTTTTGTTTGTTTACTTTACGGATTACTAGAACATTTTCGCCGGAATATGCCGATGTCACTTCGTGAGGTCAATTGAGTTTGAATATGTAAACACTGCGAAAATGTCTTTATTTTACATTAAATTACCGCATTCAATTTACAACTGATGTGGTTTTCAGAACAAATATCATGTCTTCTACTGAATATGATTTATTGTCGCAATTGTGATATCTGATAACATTTAACTGTTGTTTTTATGTGAGCTGGTCACTAATGCATAATCCATTTCATACAAGTGGTAATGGGGCATACTCGTACTAAAACTAGTATCTCGAGATCCCAATATCTTAGCTGGTTTTATACGAGCAGGCTTGGATTTAAAAAAACTGCGCGCATGCTTTTAAAAATATTTTGGTCTGAGAAACGGAAATTTACTTTGCATGGCCTTATCCAGGCCTGAGAATAACGTGCCTGTCATTTGCGGAATGAGGTCTCCAGAGGGTGAATTTAGTGACACTATCCAGCATAGTGGGCAAGCATCATTCAATTCACCCACTGGGGACCTCATTCTGCTTAGGCATGTTCTCTGGAAACTTTCTTTATTTTCAAATTTCAATAGAAACCTCTTCACATAGATTCTATTTCTTTTATATTTTTGTTTTTCTATTTCCCCAAATTGGCAGATCAAACATTGCATAATCGAGGTTCCCAATGGGTGTACATCACAATATTCACCATTTGGGAACTTAAAACCGAGACTTTTTCTCCCACAGCAGATGAGGACATGCAGAATGAGGACCCCAGAGGATGAATTTAGTGACGCAGCCAATGTGCGAGATAGAGTCACTAAATTCACCCTCTGGGGACCGCAATCTGCAGATGAGAGGCACCATATACTCAGGCCTGGCCTTATCCACAAGATACTTTAGACAGGAGAGATTCTACAGATTGCTTCATATATTGAAGGATTATATTCCATAAATTGTCTATTCATGCATTAACCCTTTCAGTGCCAGGGGCCGATCTCATCGGCCCTAATTTACGGTCTGTAAAATCGGCCCAAAAAAATAATTTTTTTTTTTTTTTTTTTTTTAGATTTTTAAAAAATTATTAAAATTGTAAAAAATTGTAAAAAATAATAACAAATGATGAAAAATTGTTAGGCCAATGCATTCTCTTATATATGTGAGGCGACCTATGGTCGACTCGCATATATAAGAGAATGCATTGGCACAGGGTATATGGGTTGTTACAAAAATCGGACCTGGCACTCAAAGGGTTAACTCATTCAGTGCCAGTTTTCCTTATGTTTACAGCTCCCCAGTGCCATGTTTCCTAGTGATTTCCTAGGTACGTTTTGTAGGGTTGTGATGGTCAGGGGTGATGGATATATCTGACCCTGGCATATCTGGATTGTGATAATCGGGTGAGATGTATCTGTCGCCGGCACTGAATGAGTTAATTTCTAGAAGTGGAAAAAAATAAATAAGAAGCGTCCCCTTATTGGTTTTGCATATATAATAACTTGATAAGAAGAGTGTTTATTTTTAATGCCCTGAGTATACAACATCACTAGTGCAGCCCTCAAAATATGCTACAACAAAAAGCAATGTCACAGAACATGTGGAAGTCAATCGGAGTCAATATAGAATTTGATGCAGTTCTAAAGAAATGCTGTGGAATAAAAATGCAAATTTCAGCTGACCAGAGTGGATCTGGTGTCTGATTACAGTAATGCCCTAAATAATTGACTCCTTAACCACAGCAGAATTATGTGTAATTTTTCAGGATTCAGTTGGAAATATGGCTTGTTGCCACTGAGAACTTTCCGATGAATGGCAACAATCCATATTTTCTCACAAAGCTTTATGATGAATGGCAACAAGCCATATTTCTGACTAAATCCTGAAAAATTACCCATAATTCTGCTGTGGTTAAGGAGTCGATTATTTAGGGCATTATTGTATATTACTGAATTAACCCTTTCTTTACTGAATGGATTCTCCCATCAGTTATAAAATTAGATATTGTGACGGTCTATTATTGATCTGGAAGGATGTTCAGGATATATCAGCAGACAACAGTTAATACAATGGCAGAAGTATTCCTATTCAATGGCGGGAAATGTTCAGATAATAAATTCAAAAATGGCCATTTGCTGATCTTATTATCTGAGCATTTCCTAAATAAAAAAAACTACTTGTCAATGAGTATTTGGTTAAGGGTTAATCACTAGTTGCAGTTTTAATGTGTGACCACTGCGTAATTGCTCTCTTTATATTGACATGCATTGTGTGTATTTTAACGCATTTTTCAAATTTATTGATTATAATAATGTGATACATTGATGGAAAGAGCTCTAAGAGCTCTTTCCATCAATGTATCACATTATCATAATCAATAAATTTGAAAAATGATCTAGGAAATATGGGTTGATACAAAAATCGGACTTGGCACTGAAAGGGTTAATGCACCGAAATGTGTCCTAATGGCATTTGATGTTTCTTGTCTACCTTACTTCTATTTCAATTCACACAGCACTATTTTTCGTGCACGAATTTACAACTGAGCGAAAAATATTATGACTCAAATTGCGAATTAACAGGGGAGGTTGTATGGGTATTGAGCATATATGTTCCACATACTTGATTAAAACATTACTAATATGTGTGTGCAGACAATCTGAATGACATTGTACATATCAAAAGGTAAGTGAACAATTAAAGTTTTCGAATTTTAAAACTGAAGAAAAATGGTACTGTGCGAATTCAAATATGAGTAAGGTATTTACGTCTTGAATAGCATGAAAAAAAATCCTTGCTAATTTCAACATAATAAAAGCACAGGCCCCTGGGCAAAATTACTAAAATACCAATATCGACAATACCAGTGTAAAGGTTCCAATGATCGATTTTGGCTAAATATCGGATGAAATAAAAAAGGTATGGATGGCTTGGGAATGACTTGCGGAACATATATGAGCATTTATAGTAATGTCATCACATTCAAATACACGTTCGCGACAAATTATTGCTCTAAAATATTGATTTTATAACTAGGTCAAAGGCCACTGAGTGGATAGGGAGATTGACGACCCAATTTCTTCATTAATAGATTTGGCTAGTTTCCGATATGATATTTTGACTGACTCATAATTTTCGCCAAGTTATATATCAAATGAAAGGGAATTTTATTGCCAAGAAGACACCTGAGGATATTTTGGCTGCAATTATCGATTTCTAGAATTTAGTAGGGTTTTGATAGTTGGTGTGGTTTTAAACCGAAATCGATCATTGGAACCTTTACACTGGTATAGTCTATATTGGTATTTAATAATATTCCCCAGGGGCCTGTGGATAAAAGTGATTCATACAATTGATTCCTCATACAGAGGTCTATCATCGATAAATCTGTCAAATCCATAATTTGACAAGTCTATTGTTTTATATTCTCCATCACAAATCAGCTCCATAATGGCTCGACCAATCGAAACAGACTGCTGAATACCGTGACCACTCATTCCATTTGCAAATAAAAAGTTCTTGTAATAAGGATGGCTTCCAATAATGAGATTCTGATCGATATAGTTGTAGTCATAGTAACCAGCCCAGGAACTCTTCACCTGAAATAATAAATATATCATTAGTTCACGCAATTTCCTGTTTCTTAGGGCTGCAAAACCCCAAGCATGCAACATTTTTATTCATGTTCAATTCAATTTATTCGGAAAATTTCAATCAGTATGAAATATATTTTAATCAGTATGAAAAAACACGACAGGTTTTAAAACACATCAGGCCTAAAATAAAAATATGGTGCTGGACATTTGCAGAATGAACAGTGGGACAGCGGCAGTAAATTCATCCTCTGGGGACCTCATTCTGCATGGAAAAAGAAACTTTCTCAAGACATTACTAAAGAAACTACATGCTCATGTCAATGACACTGTTGCTCAACTGGGAGAAGGGATAATGTCATACATCATTACAGTCAATGGAGCAATAAGGAATGCGGAAAGTTTAACTGCTTAAGCAATATCAGAGGTCAACCAGAATAGCCATATGAAGTTTGAGATCAATTGGATCAAATATGTTGGCTCTAGGGCATGCTGAAGTATTTATTTATTCATGCAGAAGCAAGCCTTGAAATAGTGTGTCTGTCATTTGCAGAATGAGGTCCCCAGAGGGTGAATTTAGTGATGCTACCCCGCATAGCGGGCTAGCATCACCAAATTCACCCTCTGAGGACCTCATTCTGCTTACACCTCAGCAGAATGCGGGATAGCATCACTAAATTCACCCTCTGGGGACCTCATTCTTCAAATGACAGACATGCTATTTCAAGGCTTGTGCAGAAGTAAAATCCAAGATTGGCTTTGGCAAACTGGTTTTCGAACTTGATCAAAATATTGTTGTTAAATGTCCACATATCAAATATGAATGTAATAACAGTAATAAAATTGCTAAAAATAGACAAATTAAGGGTCATAACTCAGGTAAACAAATCGGACTAACCTGTTTTTCGAACTCATTCCGATCTATTGTGAAAGATTCATACCAAATAAGAAGAAAATTGGTTGACGTTTGTTCTAGTTATCATACTATGGGACATAATTTTTTATAAAATTGCTAAAAAAAAACCCAGACAAACTAAGGGCCATAACTTAGGTGAATAAAATCTGACAAACCTGGTTTTCGAACTCGATCAAGATATTGTTGTGAAAGATCGATATACCATATATGAATAGAATTGGTTGATGTGTGTTCAAGTAATCGTGCAAATGGACATAAAATTTCTATAAATAGAAACAAGTGGCATAATTGGTTAGAAAGTCGGGGGAAGGCCTGATTTTTTGTATGCAACTGTCGCACGTAACAATGAACTCACATACCTTATAATTGTCAGAATCCATCAATAAACGGCTATGCTATATAGGTTTGGGGCTGCACACCCGCCTGCCAACTGTCCCTCGCCAAACCATAAGTCGAGTTTGGATAAAAAACTAGACTAATGATAGACTATAAAGCATTCATTTAGTTGTAATTCACTAACCTTTAACTTTTCAAAAGCAGGCACTCTGTTCGCTAACTTAGGCCAGAGTTCATTTTCAAAAAATGTATGGTCAACCTCTAAATTACTGTGGTCCGGCTCCTTATCCTAAAAAATATAGATGATAGAAATTAAATATGCATACAGTAATGCTCTAAATAATCGACCCCTTATCCACAGCAGAATTATGGGTAACTTTCAGGATTTAGTCGGAAATATGGCTTGTTGCCATTCTTCGGAAAGAGCTTTCCGATGAATAGCAACAAGCCATATTTCCGACTAAATCCTGAAAAGCTACCCATAATTCTGCTGTGGATAAGGGGTCGATTATTTAGAGCATTACTGTATGCATATTTAATTTAATTTAATTAAGGAGTCGATTACTTAGGGCATTGCTGTACCTGTGACAGATTTCATTGAAATACACACATGGATTCATACTTATAAATATCTGTATTCTCATGTTAGTACAGTAAATTTCAGTTGATTGCATATCGCTTAACCCTTTGAACCTGACTGGCCGCAAAAGCGGCCAGCCAGAAAACGTTCATACACCCGACTGGCCGCAAAAGCGGCCAGCAGCATTCAGTGACATCATAAACCTATGTAGCATGTGTATACATGTTATAACCATTGGTATATCCACTTATATCTATGTAAATGATGATGATCCCAAGGAACTTCAGCAGTGCCATGGATGCATGTGTATGAGTTTGTTGCCGACTAGTTGGGGTAGAAAAACATGCGCACAGTGCAGAATTTAACAAATGTACATTATTTGAAGCTATTCGGGTAAAGCTCTACATTGTTGCGCGGTTCGCAGGATTGTAGAAAGACACCATTTCGATCACTCTTTTTGGTTTAAATTAGTATTGCATACATAATCAGTGTTCTGTCATATGTGAGGAAGGCGCACGCAGTTTCTTATTTGAGTCGATTTGTTTCGCGCATGCGCATAGGATAAAATGATAAATGTATGGATTTTTGTGAAATGATACAATCACATCAAGGATCTCCATAGTACATAAATATGCGTTATACAGCTGCAAGTTTTGACATTGCACCAGAGTAGTACTGTGGAAATGGGTTGCATGGTCACAATACCATCTAGTCCGATCTACTTGCGCATGCACATTACACACACGTGGTCAAATCGTGCATTGTTGAGTAATTATGTAAAGTTTAAGACTCGTGGCACCATTTGAACCAGTCTAAGTAAACATACACTCAGATTCATACTGACACTATTTTTATATGTGGGTATGTAGTTTACTCCAGACTGCATTTGAACATGACCATCACCGTGCCCTATAGGCGATGTCTAAAACGGGATGTAATGCCATTGAATGCACAGGGAAGTGGTGTCATTCAATCACTTGGGCTATATGCTTAGCAACCATTGATACCGTTAAATATAAACTACATGTAGGTTCAATCTTCCTACCTGGTGTATCTCCAGTTTCACATTAGGGTATTGACTGCATAGAAAATTCCGTTTCTTAGCGCAGAATTATACGACGCTATAAGCTATAATTGCATTATACTTTCAGTTCCGGGTAGTTGCTTAGAAACCGTTACCAGGGAGTGATTGTGTGGCAAAGTATACCGTTCTAAAATATACAGTGGCCCATGGGAACATACCTGTAAAATTTCAGACCTGTAGCACCATTTGAACATAACCATCAGCATGTGCATGCCAAGAAAGTCTAAATTGGGGCATAATACAATTGGATTCACAGGGCAATGGTGTCATTCGATCATTTGGGGTATTTGCTTAGCAACCGTTGCTACCCTTAAATACAAGTTAGGATCAGACTTCTGGCCAGATATATCTCAAATTTCACAATAGGGTGTTGACTGCATCAAAAACGCCATTTCCTTGGGCTGAATTACGACCGTAAAAGCTATAATTGTATTTTACTTTCAATATCAGGTAGATGCCTAGCAACCGTTACCAGGGAGTGACCAACTGGCAATGTAACCAGATCGTAAAATAATCAGTGGTCCATGGGGAACATACATCTAAAGTTTCAGAAATGTGACACCACTTGAACATAAACAACACCATACATCTAAACACTGGCCACAGTATAAAAAATACCACTGGGAGCCCAGGGTCAGGGTGTCGATCGTTGTGGGGAGCCAGGGTTCAAAGGGTTAAATGCATAGTTCAGATATTTGCATAAAATATGCATGCACCAAACCATTTTCTCATAAAAAGACTATTATTTAATCATTTATTTGCATAAAGGTCATACTGTATTCTGTTTTTATACATACGAAAATCACCAAAACTGTTGCTGTGAGAAAGGGTAAAAAGTCATCCCGTGGTGCTGAATTGATAGCAATTTGTAAATAAAATTTAGTTAAAAATACGCATTTTATGTGATAACATAAACAAAGTTGTTGTCAATGACCATCACGAGAGCGAAGACATTCGAGTGGCAATTCGAACACATGTTTTTTCTATATCTACTAAAACGCTTTTGTTCACACACATTTCCTCCATGTTTCCTTACTTCTTTGGGAATTACATGATTTATTAAAATTTGTATATTGATGTGTCTGTTGAATGGTGTCTAGTTCATAAAACGCAAGTAAACAGCTTTGTACCAAAGTTTAACCCCCCTTTCACCATGTCCCTAGACTGGTCTGGACTGATGGCTAGTTCCCTGAGAAAATTTTCAGGACTGCACTCGACTTGGATGACTAGTTCCCTTAGATAATGTTCAGGACTGGACTGGACTCTGATGACTAGTTCCCTGAGAGAATATTCAGGACAAGACTGGACTCTGATGACTAGTTCCCTTAGAGAATGTTCAGGAATGGATTGACTAGTTCCCTGAGAGAATATTCAGGACTGGACTGGACTCTCATGACAAGTTTCCTTTGAGAATGGTCAGGACTGCACTGGACTCTGATGACTAGTTCCGGATCCCTTAGAGAATGTTCAGGACTGGACTCTTGGTGACTAGTTTCCTTAGAGACTGGAATCTGTTGACTGGCACCCTTAGAGAAGGTAATAAGTTTGACAAACTGTTCGTTTTAGGCAGTTTATTTAACTTATTATATGAAAATTCCTTACAAATCAATGACTGGGAAATGTTTTCAGCACTCAATGAAATAGACTTACAAATGAATAATAGGTCATTCCATTCCATTCTTTGATAAATGAATGGCAGGATCCACCCAGTACAAGACTGAATTTAGTGTCTGCCATTTGCAGAATGAGGTCCCCAGGGGGTGAATTTAGTGATGCTATCCCGCATAGTGGGCTAGCATCACTAAATTCACCCTCTGGGTACCTCATTCTGCTTAGACCTCATCTGCTATGGGAGACATAGACTCAGATGGAAGTTCCCAAATGGTAAATATTGTGATGTACACCCATTGGGAACCTCGATTATGCAATATGCATAGTACATGTATATAGAGAAACTAAACTAAAGTAGAAATAAAATATATGTGAAGAAATTTCTAAAGAAACTTTCCAGAGAAGATGAGGCCTAATCAGAATTAGGTCCCCAGAGGGTGAATTTAGTGATGCTAGCCCACCATTCGGGATAGCGTCACTAAATTCACCCTCTGGGGACCTCATTCTGCAAATGACAGACACACTAATCTCAGACTTGACCCAGTAATGAAAGGATTATTAGGCAAGTTATAAGCTCACCTCAGCAGGAGAACATCCGGCCACGAACAAACCTCCAATCCCTTCTCTCCGGAAGTAGGCTCCTGATGGATCAACGACTAGAGGCGTGGATATCCCGGGACCATCCGGAGAATCAAAAACATAAACAAATCTCTTCCTGAAATTTGATTCATTTGTCTGAGATTATTCCTTGTTTTGTATTACGCTACACTAGAGGTACCCCTGGTTTTGTTTTGTATTACCCATAGTACCCATATAAGTGCATGGGGTTGCTCGTATCCAGGGCCTAAAGGACCCTGTCATGAACTCCGTCAGTGGAAACTTCACTATTGATGTACAGCGCAGTCTTACAAAGGTCAATATAAAGGTAGCCTAACTATTAACCCTTTATATACTAAATACTCATTGACGAGTAGCTTAGGGCCCTGCGAATCGATTCGATTTGATGCGATTCCGAATCTTTCATCTAATTCGATTTGATTCAAAATCAGCTGTCTTGATTTTAATTGTATTGAATTATTGGCACCAGTTATATTCTCATTGCTTCAACGGACCACATTGCTTTTTCGCGAAGATATATTATGATACTGACACATATAAATAATATTGCCATTGACTGAGCTATACCATAGACCATCGAAGTATTGTAAGACTTAAGCAACTGATCTAGCAAAATTTTATACATATGTCAAACTTGTTAAAGCGATTGCTTTTTGGCTTCTGATACTGTTTCATTATTGTATAACAGAGATGGCCACAAAGAATGCACACTCAAATGGTTAGACATGCATCTGATTCCTTTATAGATAATATTTACATTGTATACTGACGATCATTTATCGTTGTTACGAAGTGAGAATATTGATATTGATACGGTCTCAGAGTCATGTATTATCTTCATCTTCACTATTATTATGCCTGATGCAATGATTCGATTCAAGAATGAATGTGATTCGGAATCATTTGGATGATTCGATTTGAGATTCGATTCGAAATGAAAATGACCGATGCACAGGGCCCTAGAGTAGTTCCCTTAGAACAAGCCCACTGATGAATATGAATCCTTCTGCTCTTGGATTATCTTTTTTCTGTCTGCGTCAATTTCATCACCCGAACGCCCCCTCCAAACGCCCCTCCAAATACCATTCCAATGTATACATTTATAACTGAATGGGAGAATTCATTCAGCATAGAAAGGGTTAAAGCAATAGAATATATAGAGGATATCTAGTGTTTATGATTGGATACCCAAATGTATGTCATGAGTGACAAGAGACAAATGTTTATTTTTTGCGAGTGGCTTGCCACGAGTGAAAAATAAACATTTGTCGCGGTCACGAATGAAATACTTTTCGGTATCCACTCAAAAACACTAGATTTTCCAGGATTTTCTTTGTATTTTACGCGTGATGTGCATATACCCATTATAACCGGGTCACATTCAAATATAATACTTCATAATAGAATTATACTAATGCTACTATATATGGTTAACATTTTACAATTCGATGATATTTATTCAAGAAGTTCCGTTATGTCATAGACGTCCGAAACATCAAAGCTACAATGAAAGTGTAATTTTCTATATCTTCACTGCTAGCAGTGGATAACGATTATTATCTGTTGGCGATTTCTTCTATAATCTATTGTTGAGCATATAATAAATAGAAGATATCTAATATTTTTGAGTTGATACCGAGAAGTATGTCATAGTGAGTTGGATAAACATTTTGTCTCATTCATGAATGTATAAGTCCCTGATAATATGTATCTTAGTCCTGGGCCTACTAAAAGGGCACCCCACCATGCACACTGGCAGTAATAAATTATGCTTATGGTGCAGAGACTGTTTGTTGTCAGAACATTTGTAGAACAGTCAGATAGATAAATTAAAAGTCAGGGTTAAATTGCTCGAAACTTTAGAAAAATATTTTGGCAATTTTTTAACAGCATCAGTTTGCCATACCAACATCATAGCAATTCAAAAGGCCCCTCCAACATCATAGTAAATTAGCAGGACTCTCAAGCATCATAGCAATTTAGCAGGATCATTTAACCAGGAGTGTAATCCTCGAAGGCAAGCAGTAAATTTGTTTATACCTATTTCCAGGGTTTGCCAATGGCAAAAATAATTCACATTTGGCAAACAAATATTTTCGTTTGGCAAAAGTTTTGGCAAGTGACATTTTAATTCCTCAATAAAGTTGAAAAATATTGGTTAATCAATACCATTCGTTTTAGGAATGATAATCAGCGGTGTTTCATATGGTTTAAGAAAAGTTAACACCTCCATTAAGATGCAGTTAAAGGTGGATTATCTCTTTGTAAACATGTATTATATAGTTACCGGGGTATAAAATATTAGATCTGAATCGAAGACTCCAGTCCGGAAATGCTTCTATCGATTAATATTAATTTTATTTCGAATATTTTCTGGTCTAAAAAGGTGTGTTTGTTCAGCTAACGAACAATATTGGTTACTGTTAACAGAGACCAGAAATTATATGTGCAATTTTGTCACAAATAAACGTTAATTATACTCATTATCGCTTTCATATGTGGAACAAAACAGTACAAACAACCAATCTGTGACATTTGACATTCGTTGCGTAGCCGTAGGAACAGCCCAGTGCTCTATATCGCAATACGGTCTCATCCGAATGGTCGGTTCTAAAAATAGTAACATAAATGGGCCCGATTTAATATTCGAAATAAAATCAATATTAATTGATAGAAGCTTTTCCGGACATAGGTCTTCAGTTCATATCTATTATTTTATACCCACGCAACTATTTAAAATTTGTTATTTAAAGAGATAATCCATCTTTAATGTGATAGCATTAGTATCGATGGGTGGAGGGATTACCCATATTTAGTGTGATGTTGGTGTTTACATAGCTAATCCTCTTGTGATGTTCCCTTCTGATGAAGCAACTCTTTTACCATTTTATTGTTCGGTGATTGGTTTATTGTTGTATGATAAACCACAATAGAGATGCGAGTATAATTATATTCCAACTGCTTTCCTAATGATATCAGACGTCGTTCAAACCGTGATAGCATTTGGCAAATTCTAAAGGAATTTGGCAAAACATATTTTCATTTGGCAAATTAATTGGCAAAAGTAAATTTCGGTCCAATGCGGAACCAGCCTCTTTCCTCTGGACATAAACAATGATTTCAGTGGTGAAGGGTACATACCTGGGCTCAACAGGTAACCCGATATCTCTGTCTTCTTTACCGCTGCCAATGTTTGCTAATCTCGCGATCTCACCAGCCCATGGCCCGGCACAGTTAACAAACTGAGAACTAGTGATTCTCTGCTCTTTTCCCTCATTGTCAATTACCTAGGAAAAAATAGATACAGTAATGCTCTATATAATCGACTCCTTAACCACAGCAGAATTATGGGTAATTTTTCAGGATTTAGTCGGAAATATGGCTTGTTGCCATTCATCGGAAAGCTCTCAGTGAGAGTTTTCCGATGAATGGCAACAAGCCATTCATAAATCCTGAAAAATTACCCATAATTCTGCTGTGGTTAAGGAGTCGATTATTTAGAGCATTCTGTAAGTTTAACAAGTGCAGGCTTGATATGACAGTGAGAACTGTTCTCATAATAGATTGCAGTGTGTCTGACATTTGCAGAATGAGGTCCCCAGAAGGTGAATTTAGTGACGCTATCCCACATGGAAGGCTAGCATACCAAATTCCCCCTGGGAACCTCATTCTGCATAAGTTCCCCCGTTGACATTGGTGATGTTCAACCATTAGTCGCCTCAATTATGAATTTTATCTTCTGCATATTAGGGGATATAGAAACTGAATAGAAGGGAAGAAGTAACTAAAAACAATGTTAATTTGAGACTATAGATACTTTCCAGAGAAGATGTGGCCTAGGCAGAACTATTTCAAATTTGTTATACATGAAACATTTGTTATACATGAAGAGATAATAAATCTTTAATAATAGTTTCAAACTAATTTATATGCGGAATCAGAGACTCCGAAGGAATGCCATGATTCTCGTTATTTTCTGTCGAAATTACCAAATTTGTCATGCAAAAGACGTGTATTGCAAGATTTGTGTGTGCTAAAATAATAAGTTGATGATTGCACATGTGACACACGTCGTATAAACCATTTTGCACGTCAAATTTTAGCTATCTCATGTCGACAGTCTTGCTCGTCACCATTTTATATGACACGCAAGCGACAAGTCGTGCAAGAGAGTATGCTCCGTGAAGATGGTGCCAATAAGGGTAGCACTTATTGCTTGCACGGCACATCTAATAAAACGGTGACGTGCAACAAATATGTTGCACATCTGGGCCAGACATGCAACACGTCGACACGAGATAATGAAAATTTTACGTGCAAAATGGTTTTATACGAAATGCTTCACATATGCAATCTTCAACTTAGTATTTTATCACAAAAAATATTGTGTGACACGTCATTTGCGTGACGTATAAACCAGGTGTAACATTAATTAAAGTTATAATCCAGAAAACAAAAAAATGAATTTCCTAGCAAAAAAGGTTCGTAACTACCTGGTGCGGTAAAAATAGGCAGACGGAACACAAAATTGAACTGTATTTATGGTTGTAAACTGGCATACCAAATATCATTCCATTTAGTTAAAATTAAATAAAGTTATCATCCGGAAACAAAAATTGAGCCCAAATTTCAACAAAGGGCCATTATTCTGTTAAAAATGGGTGGCCAGACCCCAAATCAAACGAGACCTTTATTTTACGGCAGCGAACATACATACCTAATTTCATTCCATTTAGTTCAGTAGAACTGAAGTTATCATCTGGAAATAAAATATGAAAGGATAGATGGAACAAAAACATAATAGCTCCCATTTTTAAAACGGGCATATATTAACCCTTTGAGTGCCAGGTCCGATTTTTGTATCAACCCATATACCCTGTGCCAATGCATTCTCTTATATATGCGAGTCGACCATAGGTCGCCTCGCATATATAAGAGAATGCATTGGCTTAACAATTGTTTTTTGTTTTTGTTTTTTTTTACAATTTTTTACAATTTTAATATATTTTATTATATTCTTTAACAGACTTATTGTGTAGGTTTAGGGCCGATAATATCTGCCCCTGGCACTCAAAGGGTTAAAAAATGTGTGACTAACCTTGAGACGTTTGATGAATTCCTGACCAGTTTCATTGTTATCGAACTCAAACCCAGTCACCTCTCCTTGGATATATTTCACTCCCATACTTTGGTTCTTCAGCTTAAATGCGCGAATTAAGAGCCATGGATCAAACCAGCCCTCACCTTCAATTCCTATTGAAATCAGAGTACCATTACATTAGAAATTTAGATGTTAGATCAATATTTAGTGGACGACATTAAAGTGTTGTGAAACACTCCGGTAGGTGATAAAATAGAAATGGAGAATAATCTTGTTCAAAGTAGTAATTTTTACAAATATTATATCCAAAATTGACAACACACGCCGTCATTCTTATATATTAATTAAATGCAGTGACTCTCAATTGCAAAATTGTTTCCATTAGATTATCTCCGATAGTTGCGTCCCGAATCGAGAAGTAAATATTTACAATCGAGCGTAGTTCGGATGATGTTTTCAATGGAGTGGAACGGTCGATTGACTTGAGATTTTCGGCGATGTTAGTAGAATGCTACATTCCTTCAGTTTGCATAGTGCCTGAGTACTAACTTATCAGTTTCATGCACCCAAACAAGTCCATAGTATGTCTTTAAGGCAACAGGAATTTGTTTTTTTTTAAGTTATTGATTGGATTATGTTCATTAACTCTGTCATGACAGGAGCTGCGCTACGCATCATTAAAGACCCGTGCCAATGCATTCTCTTATATATGTGAGACGCGACGCATATATAAGAGAATGCATTGGCCTAAAATAAATTTATCAATTTTTCTCATATTCTTTAAAAAACATAAAATGTTTTTTTATAATTTTCTCTTACATTTTTTCTTACATTCCAATGCGTTCTCATATATATGCAAGTCAACCATATGTCACCTCGCATATATAAGAGAATGCATTGGCCTAACAACTGTTTATCACATTCTTTAAAAAAAATTATTATTATTTTATAATTTTTTCTTACATTCTTATAATTTTTTCTTACATTCTTAAAAAAAATTATTATATTCTATAACAATTTTTATCTTATTTGGCTTAAAGAATTCCTGGCCAGTGTGAACCCTCATTTTGATTTTAAAAGTATTATTCTACCCTCAATACATGTACATCAGACAAAACATTGAACATTATGATTTAGATATATTAAAATAGTATAATTTAGTTTAGAGGAGGGTGAAGAGGATCTAAGCGAAGTATTTTGATGGTTTGAGAGTAAAGAGGACAAAGAAAACAAATATAGACCGTAAGAGCCAGCTTCCACGTCATCTACGTTCATCCACGGGAACTTTTTCTTCAACATCGACTGACTCATCAGGTTAATCTTGGCTCCTTGCTCTCTGCAACAAAACAATATTTTATAAAAGGTGTCTGTAATGTGTGCTCACCAATTTTCAATGGAATCAAATATTAATGAAATTGTTAATGAATTCTAAACAAGAGGTGGCATCAGAGATGCTGTGTCTCGTTTTCGGTGGCTTACCGCCGGTGGCTACCGCCAATTGGTGTGCATCAGTATCGGTAGACTAATTAATAGGTAAAATTGGTTAATATTTGTTCAAGTTATCGCGCTAACAGCCTCAAAATCGCGAAGAGTTCACAAACTAAGGGCCATAACTCCATCAAATTTTTTCGGACCTGGCCGGTTTTCGAACTCGACCGAGATATTCTTGGGAGACGCCTATATACCAAATTTAAATCAAATCGGATAACGTTTGTTGAAGTTATCGCGCTAACAAGCTGAAAATTCGTGAAAAATGACTAATTAAGGGCAATAACTCTATCAAATTTTATCGGACCAGGCCGGTTTTCGAACTCGTCCGAGATATTCTTGGGAGACACCTATATTCCAAATTTCAATCGAATCAGATAACGTTTGTTGAAGTTATCGCGCTAACGAGCTGAAATTCGTGAAAAATGACTAATTAAGGGCCATAACTCTATCAAATTTTATCGGACCAGGCCGGTTTTCGAACTCGTCCGAGATATTCTTGGGAGACACCTATATCCCAAATTTCAATCGAATCAGATAACGTTTGTTGAAGTTATCGCGGTAATGATCTGAAAATTCGTGAAAAATGACTAATTAAGGGCCATAACTCTATCAAATTTTATCGGACCAGGCCGGTTTTCGAACTCGTCCGAGATATTCTTGGAAGACACCTATATACCAAATTTCAATCGAATCAGATAACGTTTATTGAAGTTATCGCGCTAACGAGCTGAAAATTCGTGAAAAATGACTAATTAAGGGCCATAACTCTATCAAATTTTATCGGACCAGGCCGGTTTTCGAACTCGTCCGAGATATTCTTGGAAGACACCTATATCCCAAATTTCAATCGAATCAGATAACGTTTGTTGAAGTTGTCGCGCTAACGAGCCTAAAATCAGTGAAAAATGGCAAAGGGCCATAACTCTGTAATAAATGTGCGGACGAACCCGATGTTTTGTCTGCAGCTTACGTGCATGGATATGTACTCACAGACCAATTTTTTTTTAATCCGTCAATTGAGTTATGAGTTATAAGCAAATTTTTTTTTAATCCGTCAATTGAGTTATGAGTAATAAGCAAAACACGCCGCCCACCCGTCCGCCGTCCGCCGCCCGCCCGCCCGTCCCTCATCAAACTATAAGTCGAGTTTTGAAAAAAAACTTGACTAATAAAATAATAGGTCAGACCTCATGTCCCCCGAAATGAGGTGGCAGTCGAAAAAGGGGCATAACTCTGTCAACAATCATTTGACCATGACCAAATCCAAATTTGGCCTGGGTCTTCTCCAGAGCGACCCACATACCAAATATCAAGAAATTCTGTTGAATATTGCTCAAGTTGCCATCCGGACAACCTGAAAACGATTTCTAAAGCGAAAAAGGGGCATAACTTCATCAAAATTCAGACCGTGACCAATATTTGAACCTGCATCTTTTCATATGTGAACCACATGCCAAATATCAACAAATTCTGTTTAATATTGCTCAAGTTAACATCCGTACAAGCAACGGGAAGGACAATAGTCCTCAAAAATATATAACTATGGGCCAATAATTCTGTGTGCTTCTCTGATAACAAGCCTAATTATAATTTTATGAATAATTTTGGTCAAGATGACCTACACACAGAGGCGGACTGGCCGATCAGGAGACCGGGTAAATTCCCGATGGGCCGGTGAGTGAATGCATGTCTTATTATACTAATATCAATGCACGCATGCATGTATGTTCCTGAAATTGCAGTGCTACTTCACACCAAGCACTCACGTCAAACGATGTCAGTTTCTTTCGTTACCTTACTTGACCGTTTACATTTAAACCTATTAGTTGTTTATCGGCACAGATGATTAAGATGATTACACGCTGTGCAAGGCTCAAAATAACTCTTTTTTTTTACTGCCTGTCAAAATGACAGGCACCAAATGGATGACGTTGGTCATTTCAAAATTGTGCCTGTCAAATTTTCAGATGTACTGTATGAGACAGTATTTAAATTTCCAAATGACTTATTTTTCGTCAATGATGCACACATTTTAGTGAGAGCCCAATCGCCACCCAGGACAAAAACATGTTATTTTTGCTTTCAAAAGTTCAAAAACTTTATGTCGTTTAATAAATACACATGCAATTCACAAAAGAGATAATTATATTCACTCTGAATTGATCTGAAATTAAAAAAGAACTATTTTTTACTTTCAATGGCCGATTTGGCCAGTAATGGCTCCTTGAATGTACCCAAACAGATGCAGTCTTACAAATTGTTTAAAAATTTGCATTGGACAAAATGTCCGACTGATACAGAAGTGCACTGGACATAAGCTATTTTTCGTCGGACAATGACCTTGACCGGCCACTTATTTTGAGCCTTGACGCTGTGCAATTTGCTTGAAATGCTCGTTAATTACATGGAGTTATTCTTCTTATCAGACGTAGGATGCTCAATGGTTATACTTATCTGTTGACGCATGGCTAATCGTAATTTTGTCATTAAATGAACTTGTCAGCATCATATAACACCACGTAAAGACCCCGTTAATCTCTAGATTTTAACGGTAACTCCCAGCTGTAAGTCCCAAAAAAAATTCTCACGCACCCCTTGTATAAAAATTCTCACGCCGTGTATAAAAAATTATGTTGTTGTTGTAATTGTGGCCCGGAAGAGACAGACAATCTTTAACATTACGAATGCCATTGACAAAATGTCAGTATTAGCCCAGTTACCGTTTATTCTATAGAAAACATAACATTTTGCGCCCCTTATAGCCTTCGGCAGATAGGCCGGTATTATATTCATTTCCTGGGCTGCTTTTTTGGCCCAGTCCGCCTCTGCCTACACAAATATAGTTAGATAGCTATAGGTCATTTTGATATAGGGTAGGTAAAGTTAGTTGGGAATTCTCAGAAGTTTAACTGAGCTGCACAAGTCAAGCAAAAAGATCTATCCAAATGCATTTTCTTATACATTGTATATGCGAGTTTCACATAGGAGCCTCGCATATATAAGAGAATGCACTGGCTTACAAGGTCAAGGTAAATATTGTTAGGTCAATGTATTCTCTTATATATGTGAGGCTCTCTATGGCACAGGGTTTTCAGAATATTGCAGGAAACTTTAATCACGGAAGGGTTAAATCACCAAATAAACAATATTTTAAGAATAAATTTGTCACATATGTGTTTTATATTTACTGTCATAGTTAAATGTCGGTCTCTATTTGTGGTTTTTTTGTCCTAATTTTCTTCAAGACAAAATTAATACAATGGATTGCTGTCATGATGTGATATTGTCTAGATCAAGTCTTCTCGGTCCACAACAGCTTGGGATATCTGTTGGGTTAATTCGGTTTTGAACAGTCCCGTCCCATTGCTCTTCTATAACAGACTTTCATTGAAAAGGCGTACTACATTTACATGTAGAGCCTGGGCATTCATATGAATCCCTGAATGTGATTTATCATCTGACATGTCCGCGGTTAATCTGTCTTAAATAAAGGCCATGTCAATCCCAGCCAAGCCTTGAAATAGTGTGCCTGTCATTTGCAGAATGAGGTCCCCAGAGGGTGAATTTAGTGATGCTACCCCACATAGCGGGCTGGCATCACCAAATTCACCCTCTGGGGACCTCATTCTGCTGAGGTGTAAGCAAAATGAGGTCCCAGAGGGTGAATTTGGTGATGCTAGCCCACTATGCGGGGTAGCATCACTAAATTCACCCTCTGGGGACCTCATTCTGCAAATGACAGACACCCTATTTCAAGGCTTGATCCCAGCAAGATGCCGACATATATCTATCTATTATATTATTTTCTGTTAAATTGCATTCGGACAAATAAACTATCTATCTCAAAATGATATATCATATACCGTGATATAAAAATGGTAAAGTGATTACATGATAGTTTAATATATTGTTGACATACATTTTCTGATAGTGCGACAAATCAATATTCTTTGGGAAACAAGTCTTTGTTTACTTATAAAGTTTGTTGCTTTGACATTCAATGGATCTCTGATATATTAATGTTTGATATCATCATGCTTATGAAAGGCTGCCCTCAATGTTCATATATGCAAAGCATCCATTTGACATAATCTGAAGACATGCAAGCAAGATAACTCCCGCCCATGATTCGGGGCATAAAGTCTGTTATAGAAGAGTCCAAAACAGCATCAACCAAACCGATATCCCAAGCTATTATGGATCGAGAAGTCTTGCTCTAGACATGATATTGCCTGCACTTACAATCACAAGACCTGTTATTAAGTCTCAAGAAATGATATTTTTAAAAATATAATATATATTTCCTTAAAGAAAGCCTGAACACTGAACTATATGGATAGATGTCCTGCGTTTGTAAACCATAGCAGAAAAGGGTTAACTTTTTTTTGGTCGCCTACGGTAACTAATGGTCAGTGGCTTGCCTCGGTATCAGTCACGCATGCGCAGTCCCAATATAATTCACTGTACAGATTGAATTAGCCAGTTTATTTTCAACTCAATCAGAAGATTGGCGAGTCGCGGGGTTGGGAATGGCACCGCCATGGGAGGGCCCTATGATAGTTCAGTGTTCAGGCTTTCTTTAAGGAAATATATATTATATTTTTTAAAATATCATATTTCCGCCAAAGGAAGCCCTCACACTGAACTATATGGATTAGAATGCAAGCCCAGGAGGAGGCACGAGCAATAAAGTTAATAGCCAAATTTTGAGTAAAGGTACTCTTCTAAAACAGATTGTACCATATATGAACACTTTAATGAATCTGTTAGGATTATTTACGTGAAATAACTCATATAGTTAGAGTGCTATATTGCTCAAATGTGTACCGCCCCCTTTGTTTTGAAACAAACATCCCATGAGGTGCCATCCAATGCATAGTTGCGAGCGAACCGAGCAAGTATAACGTTAGAAGAAACTCTTCGTTCCTCTCTGTGTCGTCTTCTTCAGCTGTCTGTTCTAAGGTCCCACCCGTCAAGGTCCCATGATGCAGGATCATGAAGGAAGGAGACTAACTCACTCTCCGCCTTAGCGACAGAACGACCTGCAGACGGAGGCCCACTCCATCGATGGCGAGACAACCTAAGTTAACTAACTGCTATTCGCCAAAGAAAAAGCCAGAGAACCTGATGCCAAATTTGTGGCACAGGGATTGAGTTGAGAACCCATTAGGCCAAACAGGTTGTACAACGATAATGGAGTCAAGCCATCTGAACAGAGGGAGCCCTCTCTGAGGTACCTATGCATCACAGGATATCCGACAGAAATCCTGTGATACAAATCTTACGAGTATATAAACAGTCCTTCCCATGAGGAAAACACACCGAGAGCATTTATTTGCTCCCGTAATGCAGAAGACGGGTGTAATATGGCACCCATACGATACCATAATTGTACATGTAAGTTTGGTTTTTGCTCAAACCAAAAGTCATTGTGGAATAGACCTATGTCTAGTTACACTTTAATATGCCATAGTTGCACTGAGATGGTAAAGCATCTAAATAAACCTTAAAATAGTTCAATATTGAACCAACAATTACAGTCTCCATTAGTATTTTGTGAAGAAGGACGGGTGCGAATTTTAGCACACGTGAATTGAAAATTACGAGTGCATACGGGTTCGAGAGCAATCACTCCCGTCTCCTGGGAAGGACTGATATAAATATATAAAAATGATATAAAAATTATATATCAAGGTGATCTATAAGTCACAATGAGATCATTGCAGAAGGCCCTTTGGCTCTTTGACAACTGAAATCAGTTCAAATGATGTACAATGTAATCAGATGATAACCACGGGTAAATTGTCACCATGCGGAATATTCAGTTCGGAGCCTCTGCCCAGAACATCATGTCACTTTCCCCCCCCCAAACATGCAGCAGAACGACCTAGGTGTGTGATATGTTAGTGTGAGGCATGCAGCAAACTAGGGGAAGACCCCCTCCAAAAAGGCTCGCTGATTAAGGAAACAAATGAAAATTTTTATCCTCCTAGTAAAGGACACACATCCCTTTATAATGTTGTTACTTATTGAATTTTAAGAGCCATGATGGAGAGGAGCTCCCCCGACCTAAGTGGTCCTGTTGAAGGCATGTTTAAGGAAAATAGGACAAATCCAGCATAGACCGAAGCGAGCAGAGTTGTCAGCATGATCTCAGGCCCTTATGATTGGGCGGCTGGTGCCATGTGGTTGGGATCCCCTCATATGGGTTGGTCCCTGCCTGCAAGGAAAGGTTTGATGGCTAGTCAAAGAGCTTCCTCGAAAGCTGAGCTGGACAGCGCAAACGTCTTTGCCTGTTTTTATTGTCGAATGTTGATAGGACAATTCCGGCATATACCGAAGCGCGCAGAGTTGGCAGCATGGTTTCAGGCCCGTATGATCGGGTGCCATGGGGTTGGGATCCACTCGGACTGGGTGGTCCCCTGCCTACAAAGAAAGGTCTATAACGCTAGTCAATGAGCTTCCTAGAAAGCTGAGATGGACAGTGCAAACGTCTTTGCCCGCGTTATTGTCTATTGTCTATAGGCGTGCAGTGCCCTGTTAATTTTATTACCATGTGCCAGATAATCAAATTGATATTGGTAATAGTAGTATGAAGAGCCATGAGATGTACTCTGTCGGCCAGGCCATTGGCAGGGTCGTTGTGGCACGTGACAAGAGAAATGCTTTCCATGTAAATGTGCTTCATTCATGTGTGAAGTCTATCGACCAGTGTGTCAGTCGCGGGTCGTGTCACTTACCTATGAAATGTATATCACAGGTAAGATAGATCGTGTTCTCGATGCATTTTGAAGACGGTGGTACGAATGCGCAGGGCGAGCCAGGCGAGCTTGAGAGTACATAGTTCAGTAGGAAGAAGCATATAGATGAGATAATCCGTGGATCACGATCCGCAGCTTCTGCCTTACCGATGCCAGACTGTGACGACCGAAAAGACCCACAGTCTGACGTATTGTGCGCAGACGGGTCGTCATCGAAAGCCTCAGACGCCTTGGGGTGTAAGGATAGCATGTCGCTCTCTGCCCTAGCGTCGGAACGACCTGCAATAATGGACGACAAAACACTAGAGGGAGGCCCATTCCGGCGATGGCTCAATCGAGGAGTAAATACCTCCCATGGAATTTTAAGGCTGATAAACTGAGTTCCAATTTTGGAGTCCAGTGTCGAAATGAAGAATCCCATAGCCATTAGCCAAAACTGGTTTCTTCTGATAACCGGAAGGAGGTGGAGCCATCGGACCGGGGTGAGCCCCCCCCCCAAATGCAGGTGGTCCCGACCAAGCTGAATGTCCTGTCCAAGCAGAACGATGGGTAGAGGCCATTGCAGCAGAAACCCCAAGACGGCTGAGAGGCAGGCAAGGCCGCGTCTTTATATAGATCGTGACCAAGAGGACCGGGCTTGCTACCTCATGGGTAGGGCCACTGCCCTATGCCGAAGTCGCCGTAGGCCGCCCAGCCGGTGTCGTTACGTTCGCACGCGATTTTGGCAACTTCAGCACACAGAACCGCTTGCGCCGGTGTGGGACCAAATGTCCTGGGGGTCCCAAGTACCCCTGCATCGCCACCGGTCGCTTCCCCACTAATTGATTTAATGCCGCGGCATAATCGGGGGAGCGTGAACTGTTCCTGCCCGAGAAGAGATCCGACCGAGAAATACTACCTGGGAAGGATCCAGAGATGGTGCAAATAAAGGCTCTATATCATACTAGTAGACTATCTCATCCGATTTTCATGTTTAGTTGTTGAATTATTCTTCTCTTAGAAAAATTTGTTGAAATAATGGAGAACCACTTTAATAATTACTATCCCCAGGGTCTCCAGAGTTTGAGCGCCCAAACCTGTAGCAGGTAGAAAAACATCCCTGGATCCTTCTCAGAAATTTACAAGCCCACCGGTTCAGACCGGCTTGCTGAACCGGCTGGTGTATAATCGCAGCTATTGTTCATTAGACCTACCGCCATACTTAAAGTAATTAACCACCAATAACGTGGTGTCACCCAGTTAATATGGCGGTACTATACCGCGGTATCCTCCAACACCGCGGCACCGATACCGCTTGTTAACGCGAACAAGCATGCGCGAGTAAATACCTCCCCTAAAAGAGTTCCATGAAAATCACCGCGGTATTCCACAAAATTAATGCGGTGCCCGCTAAAAGACCACTGTATCATCACCCAATACCGTAACTTCACGCCATGACCGTCTCGATACCGCTACCGTTTATTACCGGTATCACCGCGGTCATGACCGGGGTATCACCCCGTTTCTCTGGTCAATCACTTTGAGAATAGCGGTATATACAAGGTAGCTATTAATCGACATACCTCTATGACATGGCTGAGATTTATTCGTAGCACTACGGTACTACTGTCATATGAAGTTATTGTTATGCATGTGACATTGATAAACCAAGATCTAATCAACTGTCAGTATTCTTGGGTAGATCAACGTCAAGGTCAAACGTGATTAACACATCTGGATCATTTGTATTGAAACATAGTATTATGTGAAAGCACGTTGTTCATAACATGACGAGAGATAGCGTCAGTAGCGATGGAATTATTGTTAAATAAATTTCCACGCATTAAAACGTCAAAATAATTCCCACGAAATTATGATATTTCCGGCGGAGAATCACGTGGCATTTTTGATATCTGACAAATTCAATCATACCTTATAGGTGCTATAATAATTCCATAGATGTATTTCTCACAATAATCTGTGCGCCTCGTAAGGCCTTGAAATGGTATCTGGTTTTGACATTGATAAACCAAGATGTTAATGTTATCAACTTTAAGTTTGAATGTGACCAACACATCTGGATCAGTGGTATAGAACCATAAAACAACAAAGTATTATGAGAAAGAATGTTGTTCATAACATTATGATAGATAGCGTCAGTAGCGATGGTAATTATTGCTAAATAAATGTCCACGCGTAAATAAATTCCCACGAAATTAGGAGACTTCTGTTAGCGAATCACGTGGCATTTTTTATATCTGACAAATTATATCATACCTTATAGGTTCTATAATAATTACATAGATGAATTGTTCACAGTAGTCTATGCGCCTCGTAAGGCCTTGAAATGGCGGCTGATTATGGCGAAATGTCGATTTTCATATTCGAAAATTTTGAAGTCAGCCGCCTATTCGAAAAACACGAACAATTATATGTTTGAAACGAAACGGTCCGTGAATTCGAAACGATTATTATAAAAACGAACGCGTAGGCGACCAGTAATTATTGTATCGATAAATTGAATTTGTCGCTATTGTTAAACGACAAATTCGGAAAAATACTCCCTTATGATCCGTTCGGTTGTAGCAGAAAAATAAACTGGCTAATTCAATCTGTACAGTGAATTATATTGGGACTGCGCATGCGTGACTGATACCGAGGCAAGCCACTGACCATTAGTTACCGTAGGCGACCAAAAAAAAGTTAACCCTTTTCTGCTATGGTTTACAAACGCAGGACATCTATCCATATAGTTCAGTGTTCAGGCTTTCTTTAAGGAAATATAATTTTCAGGCGGCTGGTCTGGAAGACCGAGGTCGGGGGGAATCATTGTTTTTTTTTCATTAAAAATAGAATTGTGATGTCGAAACATATCATCCCTTCATTATATGCATGGAGCTAAATGTACGCCAGTAAAATATAATATTTATAAATAATATTACTTTTTCCTTAAGGGAAGCCCGAAACTGAACTATATGGATTACGTCTCCGGCCTTGTGTCAATCAGGAGGGTTAAAATTTTATTGCTGTGCCGATCCCACTCACACCCGTGTCCGGATTAGTCTCGCATGAATACACCCGCATTCTATCTATTGTCTAGTCAGTTTTTTATTTCCGACTTAATCATGAGATTTGCGAGTCGCGGGGTTGGGAATGGCACCACCATGGGAGGGATCTATGATAGTTCAGTTTCGGGCTTCCCTTAAGGAAAAAGTAATATTATTTATAAATATTATATTTTTCCGCCAAGGAGAAGCCCTCAACTGAACTATATGGATTAGAATGCAAGCCCAGGAGGAGGCACGAGCAATAAAGTTAATTAATATCCAAATTCGATGGGAATGTACTCTTCCGAAACAGGATTCATGTAAATGTGATTTAGTCATGAATCAGATATGATTATGGTACGTGAAAGAGCTCCCAATTCAGATTACGACATTGCTCAAATGTGTACCGCCCCCCCCCTTGTTTTTGGAATAAACATCCCAGGTAGTGCCATATAATTCATGCTAGCGAGACAACCGAGCAAGTATAACTTTGCTGCATCCAATTCTCTTTGTTATCTTCTTCACTCTCTCGACAGTTCACATTATGAACTGATGTCACATGCAGCCATTGTGTATGCCATAAGATATCAGAATGCTTATGATACACCAGGGAGCAAATTAACTGGAATCGCATCGCGATTTGCCACTGAAATGTGGATACCGGTAATAGCGAGGAATTTATTATACATGTATGATGTTATAAAAATGCTATCTAATCATGTCAATGTGAGATTATTTGCTAATCAGAAATCGAAAGTAAATTGCTCCCTGTGATACACAAACCAGATATAAAAATGATATGCTGCAGATATCATAGCGAGGTATGAGGTTTCATTATATCATGCCACACCTCTGTACTCCAGCCTCGTATAATGTAGAGAGCAGGGAACGCCATCATGATCCAAGGTATCATTGCATACCAGTATATATGGGATTAGAGAACACCACTGAGGACTTGATGAACAAGCATAGAAGCATCAGTGATCTATGATGGCGCACATAACGAGTGTCGGGTACATTTCGAAATGATCAAATGTAGCAGAATGATCAAAATTGCAAAATGACCGATGAAGGAGTGGCCTGGAGGTATCCCGAAGGTATTACGATTCCAGGAGATTGGACCCCATCGTGTGGAGATGTGGGCCACTGCACAGTGGGGAAGAGATAGAAGGCTGGTTGGTGCAGCTCTTGGAGGCACGCAACAAGTCTTCCCCACCCAGATCATTCAGCCTTTCTTTCCTACCGGTGAAGGAGTGGCCTGGAGGTATCCCGAAGGTATTACGATTCCAGGGGATTGGACCCCATCTTGTGGAGATGTGGGCCACTGCACCATGGGGAAGAGTTAGAAGGTTGGTTGGTGCAGCACTTGGAGGCACGCAACAACAAGTCTTCCCCACCCAGAACATTCAGCCTACCGGTGGAGGAGTGGCCTAGAGGTATCCCGAAGGTGTACGATTCCAGGGGAGTGGCTGGACCCCATCTGTGGAGATGTGGGCCACTGCACCGTGGGGAAGAGGCAGAAGGCTGGAGCAGCTCTTGGAGGCACGCAACAACTCTTCACTTCCCCACCCAGAACATCCTCCAAAGGCTACAGTGCTGGATCTTTCCTGACTGAGATAAATACTTGTACTTAACGCAAATTGTTGAATTAAATGAAGCAATATAAGATATCAACCTGTATCCTCATCCTGTACAAAATCACTTACCAGCGGAACATCAGAATCCTCGTCCGACAGTGTGCCTGGTGACCCACTGTCGACCCGCGATTCTTGCTCATCGTCGTCAAACCTGCCGACGCCACGCGATGCAGAGAAGCATGTTAAGATCGACGCCAGCCAACAGAATTGGCTGCATCAGGTTGGGATACCAGACTGTGGAAGAGGCCTACTCTGAAATGGTTCGACGCAAGACAAATGCTCTTGCATTTGGGATAAGTAGCTATGTCCTGTCCAAGGTCACCCCCTCAAATTCTGGGGCATCATCAAGCTGCGCCCCCAAGGCCAGAGGGAATAAGTTCTGATGAGCCATTTTGATCAGAGGAAGCCCCTTCCATGGAATCCCCCAAATGCAGGTGGTCCTGACCAAACTGGAATAAATGTCGATGACATACCACTATGATCGCATGACGGCGGAGGAGCAGGCCCGGATGTATCCCGAAGGTATTACGATTCCAGGGGATCGACTGGACCCCATCTTGTAATGATGTGGGCCACTGCACCATGGGGAAGAGTCAGAAGGCCATTTGGCTGGTGCGCTATGTCTGTGAGAGCAAGAGCGTCACGTGACAACGAGTCTTCCCCACCCAGAACAGCCGCCAAGGCTTCTCCCAGGTGCCCAATAATTGTGGTGGCCTATAAACAGATCTTCGTGGCAGGAATCCAGGCCGAAATCAAAATACTGATGGAAATTTCACTCTATGTGGAATAATAGTATATCGATGTGAATTTGTTCAAAATTTAATAATCGTATTGCCACCACCATTAGGCACCTGAGAGAAAGGTGCCGGAGCAATCGCCCGTGAAGATTGGTTTCCCGAATCAACCACATGCAGCACCCGCCTACCATTGGTTCACACTGCCGTAGCAGGACCTGGGGGGCCAGAACTGGTCCTGCCCGAGGTAAAGACTGGTACGGTTGCTCAAAGTAGGTAATCATTGACTAATATGCCCTTACCCAACTATAACAAGTAATACACCCGTGAATGAGCAACCTGCACGGTGTGTGGCCATCAAATTCGAATCATGTTCGACTGCAAGACATGCTGTTAGTTATAACAAAGCAAGGTTAATATACATAACACAATACAACCTAGGTTATTGAGTATAAAGTAAGGTTAATATAAAATCACGTTATACCCCTGGCCACGTGATCTTACCTGCTATGACAGGTAAGATACTGTCTTTTCTCGTATATGAGGACGATGAGTTCCGAATGCACATAGGCAAGAACTAGGCGGTTTCCGTTAGGAAAGTGCGCTTACAGCGGACGTGAAGATACGAATGCCTTACCACTATGATCACATGACGGCGGAGGAGCAGGCCCGGATGTATCCCGAAGGTATTACGATTCCAGGGGATCGACTGGACCCCATCTTGTAATGATGTGGGCCACTGCACCATGGGGAAGAGTCAGAAGGCCATTTGGCTGGTGCGCTATGTCAATGAGAGCAAGAGCGTCACGTGACAACGAGTCTTCCCCACCCAGAACAGCCGTCAATCATTTTCGTCATGATTGTATCGAATCGTTTTTGTCACATAATCAGTGGATATGTGACAATAGACGAAGAGCCATGTCTTGGCCGGTTTCGGAAATATATTGGCAGTAGATGTGCGCAATATAAACGCTGCGCATGTAAGCTCGCTTTAGACATGTAACAATACAAATGCAGTCCTTTCTGATATTCTGCGCAATATAAATGTGTTGCATGTAACTGCGCATCATACACGAGTGAAAGCTATTTGGCAGAATATCGTTTTGATATAAGTGGAAATAGAAGTTAGTGAGCCAAGTGATGGTCTCTACTGGAAAGACTATTGGCAGTGAATCTGGAGCACGTGACAATATGTATTCTTTCTATTTCGCTGTTTGCCGTTATCATTCACTGACGAAACTGCAAAGTATGTCAGTATTGGGATGAAAACTGTTCACCATATGTAAGCATACTAGTAGTCAGTTCTGACAGCATACATGAGGCCCTGATACCATATGATTGTCATGTACAATGTATGGAACTATTACGGCGTGCAATACATTATTGCAAGCTCGCCCATGCCGAGGCATATTAGAGCCTACGGTAAGATGGCTTAGTGTCAGGCTACAAAGTTTTCACTTCATTGCAGTTGGTGAACAATTACATACATGGATGTAAATTTAGAACGTCAGACAACACATCAATTTGAAGTGTGGTTATATATGTGATAACGAATACCATCCCCCTGTTACGGAGTGTTAGTAACTATTGTACTGATGATACAATGAGTTATATGATATTTAATCGTGATAGACAAGGCAGAATTTTCTAAATACCTTGAAGTCGATGTAATGTGTTATTACATGAGCCATGTGTCTAACAAGACCACGCGCTCATACATACTGGCGGGCGTAGATTCGCAGGTATTGATCGTTAAAACAATGTTACAGATCGCTCAGTCGAAAGAAATGTGAATTGTCATCTGATAGTGATAACAAGTACTATCTTTCGAATTTATTCATGTAAAGTATGACAAAGGAGGATATGGCTGTCCTGTGCAACTTTCTGCGAATTAACAGAGCAGTGCCATGTATGATTTGGCAGTATACATTAGGATACAAAGCAACGGAACTTACGAAATAACCGAAGCGAGTCGACGGAAACTTATGGAAAGTGAAACACGTGTAGCACGAAAATAGGAGATATCGCATACCGTACTACATTGCGTCCTCAATTGTAAGTCATGATAGTCATCACGCCGTATGTGTGGCACAATATGCACTATGTGGTTTTGCCACAAGTAAGCTATGTGCTTCATTAGTCGTTGTCAAGATGGCCATCTGAATTCCAATTGTTGTAAGATAAAGCCGTCTTGAGGAAAACAGAAAACACGGAAACAAATTACGGATACAGTGAAACGAAAAAAGTTCCCGTTTCGGATGTGAGAAATATTAATTAACTATCGGGTACAATAAATTGCAAGTTTGTAATATCAACAATAAATATTGAGTCGATAAACTCGCAACACAGAAAGATACAACCTTGAGAAAATAGAAACGATCCTGTCCTGGCGAGGAGGAATAAAAACTGACTAGACAATAGATAGAATGCGGGTGTATTCATGCGAGACTAATCCGGACACGGGTGTGAGTGGGATCGGCACAGCAATAAAATTTTAACCCTCCTGATTGACACAAGGCCGGAGACGTAATCCATATAGTTCAGTTGAGGGCTTCTCCTTGGCGGAAAAATCAGGGGAAACACTTCAGTCAGGGAGGAATCATAAATGCTGAAGTTTGACTTACTCTCTAACATCACCTTTAGGCAACACAAGAGCGCATTTATACCCTACCTACAGTAATGCTCTAATTAATCGACCTCTTAACCAAAGCAGAATTATGGGTAACTTTTCAGGATTTAGTCGGAAATATGGCTTGTTGCCATTCATCGGAAAGCTCTCGGGGAGAGCTTTCCGATGAATGGCAACAAGCCATATTTCCGACTAAATCCTGAAAAGTTACCCATAATTCTGCTTTGGTTAAGAGGTCGATTAATTAGAGCATTACTGTATATAAAAGTCAAGTGTTTGTCTGTGTGTGTGTATCTGTTTGTAACTTCTGTCTAAAAATACACAACCCTCATGTCCGATTGTGCAAAACGTTTTACCATGTCCCACGGCACATCTTAGATTATGACATGCAAAATTTCAGGCCAATCAGTACAAGACATATAGATATAAACGTGTTTCACAAAGGTTATTAAGATGATATTTTCACTGATATAAAGCATTTCTCCGAAGAAGAATGTGTTTTCAGTGGCTGTCATTACAAAAGACCAAACCAACCGGACCATATGCCAACTTTCTTTATATCGATATCAGTCCCTCGATGATGATATTGTCCTACATGTCATGTTTGTCACCCGTCATTTGTGACAGGCAATCCCCTAGTATCATTACAATGGGTAAGTACATCATTATACATGGTAAATACACTTCAATCATGCTGTTTTGAAATATTCATACTGGTATATATGAGAGAAGACATATAGGGAGAAGTGGCACATATTAGGGAGAAGATGTCTTCCAAGTCACTCTCTGAGCTTGTCCCTGAATTTGATAAGCTTTTTATTTTCATATCACTACCTACCTCTGCATTTCAACAATCATTTCGAGGAAATCGACTCGATCTTTGGGAGCAAGAAACAGGTAACCCTGCTGATTAAAATGTACGTCTGGTGGATCCTCATCTGAAATGGATAAATGATTAAAATGTACGTCCGGTGGATCCTCATCTGAAATGGATAAATGATTAAAATGTATGTCGGTGGATCCTCATCTGAAATGGATAAATAGAAACAGGTAACCCTGCTGATTAAAATGTACGTCTGGTGGATCCTCATCTGAAATGGATGAATAATTAAAATGTACGTCAAGTGGATCCTCATCTCTAATGGATAAATAGAATTGTTTTATCTTCTGTCTGCATTATCACTGAGACATTATTTGTGTTACCTTTGCCATAATGCTTCAACTTATTTTCCAAATTCCCCAAATTTTCTCACTCTTGTGAACTTATGCATTACATAATAATAAGACATAATTTACATATTTGCATCCATAATTCATGTACAATTCATGTATCATAATTCATACAATAAACTTTCAACATAATTCATATCACATTTATACAGTGACTGGTAGAAGCACAATAATATATTAGTGCAAATAAACTTAATACAGCCCTACGATGCCGTGTAGAATAGTAAAGAATCGTCAATTTATTCATCATTTTAGGGCTGCTTATCTCATTCTAATAAGAGACATCACGCGTATCACATGGCATGCCATGCAGTCAACGCCATGTGAAAGGACCAGACATAACCAGGTCTGGAAACAGTATGTCTGTTATTTGCAGAATGAGCCTCACGGGACCACAGAGGGTGAATTTAGTGACATTATCCAGCACGGTGGGCTAGCATCACCAAATTCACCCTCTGGGAACCTCATGCCGCATAGGCCTCAAATGTTATGGGAGACCTTGAAGATGTGAATTGTTGATGCATTTTATAATCTCTTGAGGACCATAGAATATACATGTAGCAATAACATTAATACAGGCTTGGTTCTGTGACTACTGTCCAAGCCTTGAAATAGTGTGTCTGTCATTTGCAGAATGAGGTCCCGAGAGGGTGAATTTAGTGATGCACAGCAGGTTAGCATCACCAAATGCACCCTCTGGGGACCTCATTCTGCTTACACCTCAGCAGAATGAGGTTCCCAGAGGGTGAATTTGGTGATGCTAGCCCGCTATGCGGGGTAGCATCACTAAATTCACCCTCTGGGAACCTCATTCTGCAAATGACAGACACACTATTTCAAGGCTTGCTACTGTCCAATAGCATATAACAAAGTTGTGTCCAAGTCTGGAGAGAGTGTGTCTGTCATTTGCAGAATGAGGTCCCCAGAGGGTGAATTAAGTGATGCCTGTGTTAATACTTTCATGATGGGAGCTGCATTAAATATCCTGTGGCAGTGCATTCTCTTATATATGTGAGTCTCCCATAGAGAGCCTCACATATATAAGAGAATGCATTGGCATACCAGATCAATGTAAATATTGTTATGCCAATTTATTATCTTATATAGGGAGACTCCCTGTGGAAGCTAGTCATGGAAGGGTTAACAATTTCTATACTAAATACTCATTGAAGAGTAGTTCCCTTAGGAAATGTTTAGATGATAAGTACAGTAATGCTCTAAGTAATCGACTTCTTAACCACAGCAGAATTATGGGTAACTTTTCAGGAAATATGGCTTGTTGCCATTCATCGGAAAGCTCTCGGTGAGAGCTTTCCGATGAATGGCAACAAGCCATATTTCCGACTAAATCCTGAAAAGTTACCCATAATTCTGCTGTGGTTAAGAAGTCGATTACTTAGAGCATTACTGTACAGTAAATGACCATAGTGGATCTTAAAATTTCCCACCAAAGACTATGAATCCTTCTGCAATTGCATTATATTTTTGGCTGTCTGTTGTCTGCTCATATTACCTGAGGACCCCTCCAAATGAATAATAGACCATTCCAATATATACTTATATTAACTCCAAGACATGCTCTATTCATTAAGCTTATTACATGATAAATAGCTCACCTAAAACACTGAGGTGTTTTCGGATGTTCCTGATGAATTCTGAGGTAAACATCGACATCTGGACATTCTCTGGTAGAGTGAATTGATGTCTTATACCTCCAACTGATAATACGCTGGATGAACGTGCATACTGCAACAAAAATAACTGATAATACGCTGGATGAACGTGCATACTGCAACAAAAATAACTGATAATACACTGGATGAACGTGCATACTGCAACAAAAATAACTGATAATACGCTGGATGAACGTGCATACTGCAACAAAAATAACTGATAATACACTGGATGAACGTGCATACTGCAACAAAAATAACCGATAATACACTGGATGAATTTGCATACTGCATCATCAAGAGCATCATTAGGGCGTGTCAAAATACGCTAGTTGTAATTCCAATAAGGGGCCATAAGTCTAGTGAAAATTGGCCTGTGGAACCTAAATTCAAACTTGACCTGTATTTTGGGTTAGTAAACTCACATACAAAATTTCTTTCGATTCAGTTCAGACTTATTTAATTTATCATCCGGAACAGAAAAAAGCGAACAGATGGACAGACCAATAACATAACATGTCCTGCTTTTAAAAAACAGGCATATAAAAACCAACTAGATGCAAACAAATAAATATCTTTTTGAACAGGGTTTAAAATAACTTGTATTGTTTCGAATAACAAAATGCTAAGCATATTGGATGTTTTAAATCATAATAAAACCAACTTTGTGCTTTTATAAACAAACAATACATGTATAGTTTAAAGAAGCTGTTCTGAAGAGGTTTTTGTGAATCTATCCCTTTAAAGTCAAAGTGTTCGAAGCTGGCTGATTTCCAAAACTCCTGCTATTTTCCAAGTAGAACTGCAAATATACATCTTAAATTATGTTATCTGAATCTAGTTATCTCTAAGAGAGTTAAAAAATATCATCTCTCCTACTCACCCTCTGCACGGTACCTACTTTGTCACCAATGCTTGGGCTTAACCCTTTACCCAACAAACCGGCCAAAAACGGCCAAATAAAGCTTCAACAGCCTAAAATATCTTCTGTCTGTCTCAATAGAACCATACAAATATGGATATCATTGGAACCGGCTCATTGACCACATTGGGATGGTTACAGTTATGCCCTGTGCCAATGCATTCTCTTATATATGCGAGTCGACCATAGGTCGCCTCGCATATATAAGAGAATGCATTGGCCTAAAAAAAAATCTTTTTTTACCATTTTTTCTTACATTCTTTAACAATTTTATAATTTTTAATGTGTTAAGCCAATGCATTCTCTTATATATGCGAGGCGACCTATGGTCGACTCGCATATATAAGAGAATGCATTGGCACAGGGCCCTTCTGTTGGGTAAAGTGTTAAAATTTGAAGAGAATCAGAATCATGATTCTCAGTTTGATTCTCGTAAAAGCAGCAGGTCCTGACGATGGATAATAACAATCCAAAACTAGTAGACCATTTTAGCAAAGGATTATCTGTTGCCGGTGATCTTCACTGGAGCCTAACCGCTCACCTCTCTAATTATATTAATATTATTTTCAAAACCCATCAATCGATACCAATATCTATACATGTGAAGTGTGTGTCATGATTAATATGGACATGAAGGATGAAACATATTTGAGTTATCAAAATGGCATGTGTCTCCAAAATGGATGGACAGGGTTAATAATTTAAAGCAAATCAACCAAATTACCCCCAACTATATATGTCAGGGGTGTGTCCTCGTAAACTATGCCATGAAATATAAACACAATCAGATGACAATATCAGATCAGATCAGAACAGATAGCATATGTATATGGTCGAGTGCAAGGAGTTACTATTTCCCAAAGTAACCAATGCAATAACTCAATGTCAAAGTATACCAGCATTGTTATTATCCTGCAGCCCAGCTGTCAGACTAATTAATTAATCCTGGCTGATCTTGGCAGTAAAATGTATAAACAAAATTGCCCATGTTCAAAGGAAAAGGCTCGAGTGGTACCTGTGTTTATAAAAGAAGCCAAAATATACTGAATAATATATGATCCATTTAAACACTACTGGTAGGTTGGATGCTCACCAATAATTTATTGACATTATTGACACATGCATCTGAGGGATTTTTCTGTACAAGACATCACTTTTAATGTTCCATGTGGTGTTTTATAGAGTTTCATTAATGAACCTGGTTCAAAGTGGAAGGGTTAGATTAATATTAATATGGTTGTTGTACATTACACAGAAACAGTAATTCATATTGGCTAGCAGCCAATATTTGAATTTGTTATTGATAGTACGTGTCTCTGGGGTGGGAAAATTTAATGTACTTTTCAAAACTAATTAATCAATCAATTTCAAAATCCATACACGTGAAGAGTGTGCCAAGATAGACCTAGATAAGAAAGAAAGTGTCAATGACACTGTAGCTCAACGTGAAGATGGGATAACGTCATACAATAGAGTCAATGGAGTGATAAGGAATTCGGAAAGTTTAAATGTTTAAAGTATATAGTGATGCACAGATGCCAAGATGGCTGCCATCAGCCATGTTTTAGAATGAATATCCTTCAAGTATGAATAGCTCCCATTTTGAAGTGATCCTGAACATACATTTTAAAAACAGTTCTCCAATAAATGTCGGCTGCCGGGTATGCTGATGGATTTAAAGGTGAAATTTAAATGTTAAATCCAAGATAGCCGCTAGAAGCCATTCTTTTAAAAAAAAATAAAAAATTAATACTAGATGTCAACATGAAGAGATATATATAAAGTAAACTCCAACATGGCCACTGGCACTCATGTTTTTTCAATGAAATTTGGAAAGATTTGATGGCTCCCATTTGGTGTTCAACGAAAAGATACAAATGACATTTGCTGATGATTGGATTAGGGATGTGGTCTGTAGGGCGTGCTACAGGATTTAGGGATGTGGTCTGTAGGGCATGCTACAGGATTTAGGGATGTGGTCTGTAGGGCGTGCTACAGGATTTAGGGATGTGGTCTGTAGGGCGTGCTACAGGATTTAGGGATGTGGTCTGTAGGGCGTGCTACAGGATTTAGGGATGTGTTCTGTAGGGCGTGCTACAGGATTTAGGGATGTGGTCTGTAGGGCATGCTACAGGATTTAGGGATGTGGTCTGTAGGGCGTGCTACAGGATTAGGGATGTGGTATGTAGGGCGTGCTACAGGATTTAGGGATGTGGTCTGTAGGGCGTGCTACAGGATTTAGGGATGTGGTCTGTAGGGCGTGCCACAGGATTAGGGATGTGGTCTGTAGGGCGTGCTACAGGATTTAGGGATGTGGTCTGTAGGGCGTGCTACAGGATTTAAGGATGTGGTCTGTAGGGCGTGCCACAGGATTAGGGATGTGGTATGTAGGGCGTGCTACAGGATTTAGGGATGTGGTCTGTAGGGCGTGCTACAGGATTTAGGGATGTGGTCTGTAGGGCGTGCTACAGGATTTAGGGATGTGGTCTGTAGGGCGTGCTACAGGATTTAGGGATGTGGTCTGTAGGGCGTGCTACAGGATTTAGGGATGTGGTCTGTAGGGCGTGCTACAGGATTAGGGATGTGGTCTGTAGGGTGTGCTACAGGATTTAGGGATGTGGTCTGTAGGGCGTGCCACAGGATTAGGGATGTGGTCTGTAGGGCGTGCTACAGGATTAGGGATGTGGTCTGTAGGGCGTGCTACAGGATTTAGGGATGTGGTCTGTAGGGCGTGCTACAGGATTAGGGATGTGGTCTGTAGGGCGTGCTACGGGATTAGGGATGTGGTCTGTAGGGTGTGCTACAGGATTTAGGGATGTGGTCTGTAGGGCGTGCTACAGGATTTAGGGATGTGGTCTGTAGGGCGTGCTACAGGATTTAGGGATGTGGTCTGTAGGGCGTGCTACAGGATTTAGGGATGTGGTCTGTAGGGCGTGCCACAGGATTTAGGGATGTGGTCTGTAGGGCGTGCTACAGGATTTAGGGATGTGGTCTGTAGGGCGTGCTACAGGATTTAGGGATGTGGTCTGTAGGGCGTGCCACAGGATTTAGGGATATGGTCTGTAGGGCGTGCTACAGGATTTAGGGATGTGGTCTGTAGGGCGTGCAACAGGATTTAGGGATGTGGTCTGTAGGGCGTGCCACAGGATTAGGGATGTGGTCTGTAGGGCGTGCTACAGGATTAGGGATGTGGTCTGTAGGGTGTGCTACAGGATTTAGGGATGTGGTCTGTAGGGCGTGGTTTGTAGGGCGTGCTACAGGATTAGGGATGTGGTCTGTAGGGCGTGCTACAGGATTTAGGGATGTGGTCTGTAGGGCGTGCTACAGGATTTAGGGATGTGGTCTGTAGGGCGTGCTACAGGATTTAGGGATGTTGTCTGTAGGGCGTGCCACAGGATTTAGGGATGTGGTCTGTAGGGCGTGCTACAGGATTAGGGATGTGGTCTGTAGGGTGTGCTACAGGATTTAGGGATGTGGTCTGTAGGGCGTGCTACAGGATTTAGGGATGTGGTCTGTAGGGCGTGCCACAGGATTAGGGATGTGGTCTGTAGGGCGTGCTACAGGATTTAGGGATGTGGTCTGTAGGGCGTGCCACAGGATTAGGGATGTGGTCTGTAGGGCGTGCCACAGGATTAGGGATGTGATCTGTAGGGCATGCCACAGGATTTAGGGATGTGGTCTGTAGGGTGTGCCACAGGATTTAGGGATGTGGTCTGTAGGGTGTGCCACAGGATTTAGGGATGTGGTCTGTAGGGTGTGCCACAGGATTTAGTCATATGATTGGATTAGGGATGTGGTCTGTAGGGTGTGCCACAGGATTTAGTCATGCAAAGAGAAATGGTTTCAGTTGCAAATTTCCCAGAATGTGTTTGGGTTAGTAAACACAGATATAATTGTCAAGATTCTGGTGGATTTCTTCAGTATAGTACTGTATTAAATGGATGAAATTAAACAGTATGTTGTAGGTGAGCTTATTGACTTAGAATTTGCAGACTATTTTGGTTTCCAGATGATAACTTTAGTTTTAGATATCAGATTGTTTTCAAATGTTGTATGTTTACCCACATGAAAATACAGGTCAAGTTTGAATATGGATGCGGTCTGCCAATTTTTACAAGAGTTATGTCCCTTGTTGACTTGCTGATTATTTTGGTTTCGAGATAACTTTAGTTTTAGTTATTTTAGTTATATGTGTGGTCCGCCAATTTTTACCAGAGTTATGACCCTTGTCTGATGTGTAATCATATAGAACTAGGTGTGTTAACAACATAAATAGTTGGAAGAAATCTTTGATTCAATTAAAAAGCCACTGTTCAAATAAAGCCACCTAATTTTGTGGGACGTATGGCCAATATGGGAAGCCAAATTGACATTTAATAAATAATTGAGCTTAAGCGCAATAAGGAATCTCTAATTGCGCTTAAGCTTAAGGAATAGCTAATTGCGCTTAAGCGCAATAAGGGATCTCTTATTGCGATTAAGCACAATAAGGAATATTCCTATTGCGCTTAAGTGCAATAAGGAATATTCTTATTGGGCCTAAGCGCAATTAGCCACATTACATAAACTCCTAATAATTCAAATGGTGTAGTCCATGGTACAATGGGTGGAGCAAATATAGGATAATTCTACTATTTGCAGAGGGGTGATCTCATGGGAGAGCTATTAATTGCACTTAAGTGCAATAAGGATGCAATTGCGCTTAAGCACTATAAGGAATGTCTTATTGCGCTTAACACGTTGAGTGCCACTAAAAGTTATCTCGTAGTACGCAACCTTCCCAGGTTGCCACTACGAGTTATCTTGTAGTGGTTTCCATGTCATGTAACTGACAAACGGAAGCAGTGTAATAGGTCGATTCACCACGAAAACATCAGATCAGTGATTTTATCAAATAAATAGTGTGGCTCCCCTTACATCGTTCAACTGAAGTGAGCACCATCAGGACATATATTCTACTCAAAATGGTCCAGTTGTGAGTGAATAGAGTTGACACTGTCTTACTAAGTGACCCACCGGAGGCAGTCATGTGTGGGCAATTATAATGGGTTTTTGGTATTCAATAGACTGGCAATGTACACACATGCACAGTCAGGGGGTGGATATTCACAATGTACAAACAGTCGAAGGTAGTTTCGAGAAATGATTACATCGTTGTGTTTCAACACATTGAAACTTCGCACACCCACCCACACACGTCACACAGACCTGCCAAATATGTTCCTCCTCACTCTTGTGCGAGTGGACGTGTCCAACTCAAGATAAGCGGATAATCCATGATGTTACGCGCGTTGATGCTACCATCTCATTATTAGGGAACACAGCAGTTGTTTTTTTTTTTTGGAATACACATTATATACTGTGCGGCTCCATTTGGGGGCTAGGTATTTTATTATAATTTATAATTCAAGTAAAGCGGAACAATTATTTCCCAAAGCTACATTGTACCCTCTTCCGAACGTGTTGGACAATGGAAAGTGTACCAATTACTTTAGACGACATGCAGTTCATCGAACTGTTCTATGTACGGATAAATGTTTTTGTGTAGCATAGAGGTTTATAGTAAAGGGTTACTTATTTCCAGACGGATGGATTATATGGAATCGTTACATGTAGCACACTCCTGTATGTACAGGGATTTATCAGGCTACTGCTGGTTGTTATAATTTTGTGCTGACAATTCTTCCTACATTATTATTTTGGGTTGTACTTTGGAACCCTAGCATAGGCCTAAATCAGGCTAAATGGGAGATACCTTACAATGCCTGAAACAACAGAAGATGCATGCTCGTAGTCATTACTGGACGAAATAAACTCATCCTCACAGGAATCAAGTTCACCCGATTCCACGTCGGATTCACCGTCTGTAGCCATGCTCATATAAGTAATTTGCTCCAGTGTGCATCGAGCCATAATATAACTATATAATGAGCTATAACCACCACAAGGACACCCACACCTCCATAAATATGCTTACCACCAAAATAACTTGTTTGGATTACGTTCTACTTCATATTTGTTGCTCAAACGTGACCAATTGTGTCTATGAGATAACTCGTAGTTGGCACTGGTGGTGAGAACACCCAAATTCCCCAAGTTATCCAAGTTATTCAAGTTATCTCGTAGTACTATCAATCACCGTTTCTGTCATCTAAACTCGCGACGTCATCCAATTCTTGGCCAAATTATGGTGTACTAAGGGTATCTATCTTGCCATGATTTGGCAAACTGGCGGGATTACTAATTGATTTCAGGCACTCAACGTGTTAAGTGCAATAAAGATCTAATTACGACTAAGCTCAATAAGAATATTCCTTATTGATCTTTAAGTGCAATAAGGAGCGCAATAAGAAATATTCTTATTGCGCTTAAGCACTATTAGCGATTCCTTATTGCGCTTGAGCGTAATTATCTATTAAATGTCAATTTGGCTTCCCATAGGCCAAGTGGCTTTTATTTATATTATTCATGCCTTAGCACCAAAAATAAAATTAAAAAAAAAAAATAAACAGAAGAAAACACAAGGAGGTACTCACAGTGAAGTCTCTCTCAACGATGGTGACGTTAATACGACCACGAGATCTAAGCCAATATGCAGCAGCTGATCCGACAGCACCTCCTCCAATAATAACCACATCAGCTTCAGACGGGAAAGTTTGCTTTCCAATGTGAAAGGCCTTCAAGTCATTTTTAAAATCATCCCATGCTTTGGCAACAAACTTCTTGTCAGAACTTATGTCCGAAGAGAGTCTGCGGACAAACTGTCTTAGCATCACCTAATCTGGAAAGAGTAAATAGAATTCATTATAAAACGTGGATTATTTGTTGAATTGAATCTCAAATCAGATATTTCTAATATCAATTTATCTGTTGATGTGAAGGGAATGGGGATATAAATAAAATTGTACTCTATACTATGACATTATATAAGCAGGATCACTGAGTCGCAGCAGTATTTGATTCATCAAGCTCCGTTCCGTAGTTTAAGAGATTCATCAAGCCCTGGTTACGTGGTTTTAGGGCTACAGATCAAATTCTCGAGTAGCATTTCCATATATGGAGCTTTTTATTATTCATGACTTCCATATATGGAAATGCTACTCCAGAACTTTTACTTGTAGCACTAAAACCACGGAACCGGGCCTGGTGATCCAATATGGACACGAGTTAGTGACAGGGCGTATTGGCTCCTTGGAACGCTCTGATCACTCTAATGTCACAGGTTTCAGGTGACCAAGTTTCCATTGGGATATATGTCCCTAAAACAAAAATAATGTGCATCAAACAGCCATAGTAGCGGTAACTCTACAGGCACAGTGGGCTAGCATCACCAAATTCACCCTCTGGGCATCTCATTCTAATAAGGCCTCATCTTCTGGGAAATATCTATAGTCTCAAATTAACATTGTTTTTAGTTACTTCTTTACCTTCTGTTTATATACCGGTATTCCCTATTTTGAAGAAGATAAATCGCATAATCGAGGTTACTAATTGGTCAACATCATCACTTCAACTGCGGAACTTCAATCTGATCCTAGGTCTCCCATAGCGATTAAGGCCTAAACAGAATGAGGTTTCCAGATGGTGAATTTTGTGATGCTACAAATGGCAGACACACTATATCCAGACTTGGAAATTGGAGTTCTGTTGGATCACTTGGAAAGTGTATAGACATTAGGCTATGACAAGCTGTACAGCAATGGATGAACTGGTTTGATTCCACATACAGTAATGCCCTAAGTAAACGACATAATTCTGCTGTGGTTAAGGAGTTGATTATTTAGAGCATAACTGTAAGTGCAGATTTGATGATCCAGGCAAAGGGAGGGTATAGCCAATTAGGAAAGGGCCAACTAAACATTGATCCAGGGTTTCCGCTAGGGGTTGGGGAAATGGTACCCTAGGCGGATCTCAGTCCATCAACCGACTGTGAATATCTACCGGTATTAGTATGTAGTAAATCAATAAATAATTTAAGGCTAAGCCTTAAAGGTACTCAATCCGATTCGACGGTCCCCATATAATCAGATTCTAACAACAATTTTTTTTTTTAAATGCCGCTTCGGTTATCAGAATCGATTAATTGCTCAAAAATAATGCTAATCACTGTCAACTATAGTATAAAATTGCCCAAAACCTGTTATTTATCAACATTTTGTTCAACGAAATTTTGCCAGTTGTCAAATATCTGACACAAAAAAGCCACTGGATTTTAGAGTTATCGATCTTCATCCGCTATCTGGCCAGATAAGTTCTTCTCGTCGACAGTTTACTGGGCCACTTTAAATAAAAATAATAGATTTCAAACATCGATATCTGATCACTCCTAATTTGATGGGTGGGTTGCTCAACTCTAATCAAATATTTTTTACCCCCGAAGCCAAGGAAATAGTAATTTGCGAGCATTAATTCGGATTGAGTACCTTTAAAGACATATTATGGACTGGTTCGGGTGCTTGGAACTGATCAGTTAGTATTCAGATGATATGCCAACCGGAAGAATGTAGCATTCAACTAACATCGCCTAAAATCTTAAGCAAATAGACTGTACCACTCCATAGAAAACATCTTCTGAACGAGTACAATCAATTGTATATATTTACTTCTCGATTCGGGATGCAACTATCGGCGATAAACTAACCGAAAATGATTTTGCCATCTAGAATCACTGCATATAATTAATATACAAGAATGATGGTGTGTGTTGTCAATTTGGAAATATTTTTATTTGTAAAAATTACTACTTTGAGTCTTTCAGCAAGATTAATTATTCTCCATTCTATATTTGATCACCCTACCGGAGTGTTTCACATCACTTTAAGTGTGTCTACAGTAATATAAGATTATTAAAAAGTCAAGAAATTGCAATTGTGTTTTATTTTTGACAATTAGAATGGCTCACAACCTGGAAAACCACTTGAAGGAGACTGTTCAAACAGCGAAGTATATTCAGATGGATACACCATTTACTGGGAGGACAGATCAGCCTAATGGGGGTGTCTTGACAGGAACATCATGTCAGTAGAACAACTAGAGCTGGTAACAAATTGCGAGATTGTGTGAACAATATTCAAAGAACAGGACCAATGAGTCATTCTGGTGAGCTGCTTCTGCATGCCATGGTAAAAACAAACAATCAGTTGAGGAGCTACAGTAATGCCCTAAATAATCTCTCTCAGTGAGAGCTTTCTGATGAATGATTTCTGACTAAATCCTGAAAAGTTACCCGTAATTCTGCTGAGTCGATTATTTAGGGCATTATTGTATCCAAATCCTTAGAGATAGTCACTAACAACCACTATAAAAAAGTGAAACCTGCCTGGAGACTCTAACTGTCTTGATATTGACTACTAGTAGGATGTCCAAAGTGTGCAAGCGGAATGTCAAAAGACAAGAAGGTCCAGACAGAACTGATTCACACTATGAGTGAACAACACCTAACTCAAGTCAACAGAGAAAGAAACATGCTCAACGCACTATATGTGACCAACTCTACACTTGTGAAATCATCCTGAAGTGTACCAGAGATATCAGATCATGAGATGGTGGTAACAATTATTTAGCTGAAGCCATATCACACTCCGACTACAACAAGGAAATTCTGCATAGATCTACAAGCAGACTGGGCCATACCTAAAACTGGAAGCATCCCTCATTTCAACAAAACTCTACCATGAACTATTTCAAGGTGCAAACATCAATGACCTATGGAACATCCTGATAGATGATCTAAACATGTGACATGATACTGACATCTATAGACAAAAATGTACCATCGTAAAATATTTTGAATCTCATATCAGACCACTATGGCTCTGCGATAAAGAGAACAGAACACTTAGAAATCAAGCAAAACTGTATAGAAGAGCCAGAAAAACAAACCAGTGTACCAACTAAAAAGAATTTCAAAAAGAATGTAGAAGATCCCTCAGACAAGCAGAATAGGACTGCACAAACACCACACTATCGGAAGCGATAGAGAAAAATGATACGAAACCCTCTGGCACTACATAAAATTAAAAAAACAAGACTCCATAGGTGTGCCACCTCTTCTATCAAATGGAAAGCTTATAATTGTCAGCAACAACCAAGAGAGAGCAGAAGTTCTAGTTGATCAGTTCCAATCCGTATTCAATCAGGACAAGTCTGGACTATCACAACCACCAAACACTTTACCAGCGATATCCTTCCACTAACGATAGACAAAAATGGTGTCAGACAGTCATCAAACTGCTCTGCCAGGTAAACCTATTGAAAGCCTCAGGACAAGACCAACCGAGTCTTCAATGAATGTGCAGAAGTCAGAAGATTTAAGTCAAGCATTGACCAAGATCTACATGTACAGACCTCTCGCGTAGAGAAGTCATCAGCTTTCTATATTTACATCGCGACCACTACACTACTCTCGTGATCCAAATAAAATACGGGTACTCTTATTAAATTTCAAGTAAAAATTCCCACCCACCCCATATGCTGCTTATTTGGGTCCCTATAATTTTTGTATAAAATTTCGTTTAAAATTGCTTCTTTTCATATAAAAACCACTTCAATGTTCTGCAAAACGATTATTAAGAATCAGCAGTCCTTACCAGGAGACAGGAGCGATTGCTCTTGCACCTGTTCACACTCGCAATTTTCAATTCACAGGTGCTAAAATGTGCACTCATCCCTCTTGTTAAAATGATTATGATGACTGTAATCGTTGATTCAATATTGAACTATTTGAAGGTTTATTTTGATCCTTTTCTGTTTCAATTCAATTATGGGCATGTGAAAGTGTACATAACTATATGTTGACAGACATGTAGGTGTACATGTATGTCCTATTATGACATTTTGTTTGAGAAACACCTAACTTATGATTATATTACAGGGTGCAATTACACCTGTCTTAAGATAAGATAAGATAAGTTAAGATAAGATAAGTTTATTGGCTCTTGAATCATGAAACATTGTAACAGAGTAAGAATAGGTAACATATGTATATGTGTTATATGAGGTTGTAAATAGAATCTAGATGTGACTGTAGAGTATAAATGGAATCAGTAATAAAATAAGTATAAGCAGATTCAGTGTGACATGTCACAGAGTGGGACAAGTTTCATGAGATCTAGAGCCAACAGGGTTGCACAAAAAGCTGGCATAGCCAATTTGATTCCATTGTGGACCCTGCTGACTTCAGATCACATGACTCCTCGACCACACCATGAAAATTGCTTCCAACTATATATACTATGTAAATGCCAAAAATGATCAATCAAAGGGGGATTTGCTTAATTCAACCTTATTTAAAAAGTATTTATAAATGCTTTCATCGCTTTGTTTGATATATATCCAGATTCTTTCAATAATGTCGGCTCTCCATTGTTTCTCATTACATGAAGGATCTAAATATTTTACAACATTATTCCAGCATTTAATGCCGGAATACATAAAACTCTTCGAACCAAAGGGTCCAACAGAGGGGATATTATATTTGCATTTTCCAGATCTTGTGTCATGGGAAGGATTTGCTAAGGTAAACATAGAATTGAGGTAATTTGGGCCATTATTATCATAGATCTTTTTCATGAGTATCAATTTTCTTTGAATTATCCTATTCTCTACTGGGAACATCTTGAGATGTTGAAAGTGATCTAAATTTATATGACTGAAACTTTCTAGACCAAGAATAAATCTAACCATCCTATTTTGGGAGGTCTGAAGTTTTCCTTTAGTTTTGACTGTAAGTGGAGTCGAAAACCAAAAGTTGCATGCATAATCAAAATGACATTGGATAAGAGACATAGCCATAAGTTTCCTACAGTGCTGATTTAGAAATTTTGCTTTTCGATACATATATTTAATACGAGAATTGATTTTCTTCAAAACTGACTCAGCCATCATTTCTCCATTTAAATTTTGATCCAATATTGCTCCTAGATATTTGACTGAGGTTGTGGAATTTATTGAAATGTCCTTACAGTTAACTATTAGCTTTGACTGTTTACGAATCTTAGGTTGTGAGCCAAAAAGAATAGATTCCGTTTTCCCCAAATGTAGGGATAGTTTATTATCTACCAACCAGTTGCTTAAATTTTCAAGTTCTGTACTGAGACACTGTCCAATGGAGGTTACACTTTTGCCAGAGACAATCAGAGTTGAGTCATCTGCATACAAAAGAAGGTTACAGTTGACTGATGCCTCCGCATCATTAACGTAAAGGAGGTATAACAAAGGACCCAGGATTGACCCTTGAGGGACTCCACAAGTGAGAGAATTAGGCTCTGATAGGGTGCCTCCTATATCTACCACCTGGGTTCTGCCTGTTAGGTATGATTCGAACCATGAAATAGCTGCATCCGAAAAACCCAAGGCTTGTAATTTATACAGAAGGATTGAATGATTTACGGTATCAAATGCTTTTTGTAAATCAATCAGGACCATACCGATGTAATTTCCTTTGTCCATTTCAGCCCTTATCAAGTCTGACAGATAAATTAGACTTGTGTCAGTTGAAAAGCCTTGTCTTATGAATTGCGGGAGCAAATAAGCGCTCTTGTTGTGTTTTCCTCCTGTGAAGGACTGAGAATCAGATAAGGGCTAACACAGCTTCTCTTATACTTTTATAGGGCTAAATGAATATGTTGGGAAATGACCCCATTATTTCACCATTGTACTCCAATTTAATTTTGAGGAAATTCCCCCCATACTATTATTCAATATTCTACCCACTAGATGTTAAATTATTTCGATCCCAACAGTATGCCGGCCCATTCTTTTTTAGATTTATGGAATCTCACCTCGAGTCCTCCCCCAGAGCTGTTGAATCATGACACACTCACACATTCTTTGAGGACCGGATGCGCCCCCCCCCCCCCCCCCCCACCCCAGTGTAACAGGATTAGAGAAGTGCTGGAGTCGCAACGAAAGTGTTAGCAGCATGTGGAATCGCCATTCTGTCACCCATCCAAGTACTAACCGGGTTTGACCTTGCTTAACTTTGGTGATCACACAAGACATCTAATGATTAGATTAGTGTTATTTCTGTATCAAATCGAATACACAATGTTTTGAAGTGAACCTAACACTAAAATAAAAGGCCACATTTTGACTTTGAAAGCATGACCGAGACGGGGATCATCTGATCAGCAACTTTTTTTTATTTTTTACTTTGTTCACATTTGACGACTCACACACAAAAATACCGATATAGCAACTTTTTTGAGTCAGGCTGTCATTGAGGCAGTTCGTCTGAGCTAAGGCTACCGTACTCCAGTGTGAATCGGCTATCGTCGTATCGACGGCCAAACTGTTTTTTTGTTTAGTTTTAGTTCATTTTTGCGATTGTCTCTGTCAAATCTAGGCCGAGTGTCACTAACATATCAATATTGAAATACACTCATGATCAAACAAACTGGTTCTGCAATCGCGGCAAAGGGTGATAAAATTGATTATTGTAAAAGCTTGACCTTGTATATCAATTTTTGTCAAGAATGCTTAAAATTGTTTGACGTGGGCGCGGCCATGTTGGTTATTTCAAAATTGAACTTAAAATCGGTTGATACATTTTGGTTATTGTCAATAATTTTAGGTTATATTATCGAAATGTATTACATTAACACTAATTAACATGTTTATCTTAAGTGTTTAATTTTGTAGCGAACAAAACAATTATTATAAGTAATTATTGGATCCTTCGTTTCGTCAAACATTACAACTTTTTACTGTACTCAATTTTCGGATCCATTCGCCCTTTTCCGACAGTGTCCGGAAGTTTGGCGTCTTGTTGTCAAGCATGGAGAAGTACAGGGTAAATTCACTACTAAATTGTGTTGTTTTCTTCGTTTAATATCTCAAATTGTTGGTTTCTGTTGGTCAAATATAACACTCTAAGCGATTGAGTTTATTGCAAATACAATAGCCTGAATAGGGAGGGTATATACTGTATTATACATGTAACTCTTACTCGGTTGGTTTGACCAGTCCAGAGTCCTGACGGCCTGAGTCTGGACTAGTGTAGTGTCTAGTGGGAGTGGGAATCACTGACAGACACTGTCCATGTAATATTCAACTTGATTAAAATATAGATAAAGGCTATTCTGCCGCTAGCGGCAGAATAAGAGTGTAATCTTTTTTATGCCACTAGCGGCAGAATAGCCTGTTTGGCTTAGCGGCAGAATAGCCTGTTTGGCTATTCTGCCTACAAAATGACGTCACAAAAATTGTACTTATCCATCAATCATTCAATTTCAATAAATGCATCATTGATTAGCATGCGACGTTGTTAAAATTATGGCGGCGTCTGTGTAAACGTGCTGTCGGTACGAGATTCTTTTGAATTTCCCCTGTGAGTTTTTTATGTACTACTAGTACTACTACTACTAGTACTACTGAGTACTAGTACTAGTTAGTATATTGGAAACAGGACAGTTAAACCATCCAGATCGTCAAGCACCATGTCACGCATGTGTCCAAACTTATGAAAGAAGAGTTAATGGCATATTACAGTAACTGTAAGTGTAATCCGTATCACGCATATTTTTGTTTGCGGTAGATTAGCCAAACAGGCTATTTTGCCACTAGCGGCAGAATAATGGGATTATCTTATTGTGCCGCTAGCGGCATAATAGCCATATCGTGCAATTAGCCTGCTATTCTGCCTTAGCAGCAGAATAAAAATCGGACCTTATTAATATTATGCCGCTAGCGGTAGAATAGTCTCAGCCTAAAATATAATAAACAAATATATTAACTTTACTTATATACTTAAATTAGAGAGAGCTACCCCGCTGGACAAAAGAAGTGTCCATTGCCACCGGGGTGTATTTGCCGTTCGGCCACGGTGTCAGAGTTTGTAACTGCAGTTGAGCACCGCGGCCGAACGGCAAGTACACTGCTGCCGAACTGCAAGTACACTGCGGCCGAATGGCAAGTACACCACGGCCGAATGGCAACTACACCGGGCCGAACGGCATGTACACCGTGGTTAGATTTCTGGTTTGTATCGTCTTGTTTCAGTTTAATGAACGTACACCATGGCAACTACACCATGGCCGTACGGCAAGTACACCGCGGCCCAACTGTAGTTAGCCGGTGGAGCTGCGGTGTAGTTGCATTTCGCACCACGGTTAAGTGGACACTTGTTTTGTCCAGCAGGGTATAGTATAACAATTATATATATCATATTTAATTCCTGAGGGACTGCATATGGTTTGACTTTGTCGGTGGACTCGTTGGTCGATCCACAAACTCAGTTACTCATCTTACTGGACATAAAAAAAATTATTAAAATTATAAATGATAAAGTCCCAAAAACAAGGTTTTAATCGAATTTATAAATCTGTATCCTAATATAAAGATACAAGTTATGAAAACATTACCAAATAGCCGGACAAACATATTTCAAATAAAAGCACTATTAAACACAAAACACCATGCAGGCATATGTCTCCTGTTTCCATAATAAAATACTAGTAACATATACTCGATCAGTATCTACAACTCTGTGCAGCGATAAAAATCATTCCGGATGGCAAATTAACAGAGTTTGAAACATTTATCAACATTTGCTACGAGTGAGTACTCATCGCCATCCGTATCTATGCATATCGCCATTTTGTTTTTAAGTAAGGGGTAATGGAACTGGTATTCTGAAAAAAATGTGCATGTGTTAATTCCGACAAACTAGTATAGTTGCAGAACACCGGTCTTTCCAACTTCCAATTGAACAAGTATAGAATGTAAAATGGAGATTTATGGTGGAGTTATGCCCCTTGGCTTACAATTTGCTGATTACTTTGTTGTCTGGATGATAACTCAATTACGTTATGATTACCCGATAGCCTTAAAATATAGTATGTGAATTTCTGATGGAGTTAATTATGCCCCCTTTTCGCTTAGATTTTGCTGATTATTTTTCTGGCATATCTAATCAAATATCATGCGATAGGGTGCGATGATTTGCAGTACATGTAGGTTCCTGGTTGTGGAGGTCCCCAAATACGCAGAGGTCCCCTAAAATGGGCTAAGGAGATAACTTTAAATTAAAGGGAGGAACGGGTGTGTATATGTCAATTGAGACATATTTTAAATGAATAACAACACATAGTGGCTTAACTGTTCTATCAATGATATTCGCATAGCTCACTTGGCGCAAATCAATACGATGATACACATTTGCTGTGGCCAGTATGGGCCTACATACGTATATATGTCCCTGTATATGCCAGGAGTACCCTTTAATTTTGTGATAAAATGAAGCATACTGCAGAGTTATTCCGTCAAATAATATTATTCATTAGCTAGCGCCTATATATGTGTACTTCCGAAGAATGCTGCGCGGATGTCCCAATCGCGCAAATTTATCACGGAGATCCCTCAACTCGCATTCATAATTCGTGGAGGTCCCTCTATAAATTAGCGAAAGGAACAACTTTAAAGAAGGAAATTTATGTATGCTTGCTATAGACTAGTTAATACATATATTCTTCAACAAATAATAAATAATAATGGCTTAATGATTATGGGGACCTCCGCAAATTATTATCGCCGTTTTCAATGTCCGCAAAATGGACCTCCGCGAATATAATTGATGATTTAAACCATTATTATTTGGGTCGTGCTGACATTCACACAGCGTTCTTCTGGAGTACATGTAGGCACTATATAGTTAAAGGTACTCAATCCGATCAGATGGTCCCCATGTCATCAAGATACAACAAGAACAACATTTCTTCAAAATCGATTTATTGCAACAAAATAATGCTAACCACTGTCAACTATGGTATCACATTTCCCAAAATGTGTTATTTATCAACATTTTGTTCAACAAAATATTGCCGTATTATCACTTAAGTATCACAAAATTTGTCCGTATAACCACTTGATTTTATAATTATCCATCTTCATCCGCAATTTTGTCCTAGACAGTCCGTTTGACCACGTGTTTCTGGGTCACAAATATTGCACACATCGAGAAATATCAAACTTCAAAAATCAATATCTGATCACTCTGATTTTTTTTGCCCCTTGAAGTCAAGGAAATAGTAATTTAGAATCATTAATTCAGATAATGCATCTGTAATGAATAATATTGTTTAACTGACTGAATAACCACTGGAATAACATCAATATTCTTCATCTTATTCACAAATTCTAATGGGACCTCCGGACGTGGTATTCAATCTCTGCAAAGGGACCTATGCGAATATAATTGATGAATAAAACCATTATTATTTATTATTCATTGAATATGTATTAACTTTAGCCAGTATAAACCACATTCCTTCTTGAAAGTTGTTTGTTTTGCCAATTAGAGGGACCGCTGTGAATGTGAGTGGACCACCGCAAATTCTTGTCGCCGTTTTCAGTGTCCGCAAAGGGACCTCCGCGAATATTTTGATGAATTAAACCATTATTATTTATTATTTGTTGAAGAATATTATTGAGGGGACATGTGGCCTTGGGGTATTTAACTAATTGGTGATAATTAAGTAAACATAAGCAACGAGAAAAACATCTTTTATTTTTACCGCACTATCTCACGCCTTGGGGTCGAATAAACTCATGCACACATTCTAGGCCCCCGCTAATATTCGATAATCGTTTTGTTACTCGAATCGACCTCGATATTTGAATCGACTTTGAAAAACGAATAGTAATTTCAAATACACCAAACCAATTAACTCGAACGTAATGCATTTATCGGTAATATTTGAACAATCACAACTACTGTAATTAAAGTATAAAAAGTAGATACACTCGCAAATATTCCATCACAATCTGTCATTTTAAGTTAACTTTAACTGTTTAAACCTTCTTGTTTCGCGACCGCCAATATAACAGTTACGTTATAATTTATTCCATGAACATTCTGTTGAATGGAACGTCACATGACTGCACATACAAACTATTAGATTCATTATCATTTCATTATTTGATTGTGTTTGCTCAGTTTTGACTTGCAGATTTAATGTTGTTCACAAAAGTGCAGGTCAAAGCCCTTTAATCAAACCCCCTGTTTTATATTTGAGAAAGTCGTGATAGTGTAATTCTGCAATGGTTGATCTCCTATTCCATGTTTTGAATCTATGTGGATTGTGGGATTTCCCATTTGTGATGTCGGAAGTTTTTATTTACTGCGCACGAAATTGTATTTTCCTAATTGTTTGTTACGTTTTGAGGAAATTATGTGTTTAATTAATTGTTGATCCACCAATCCACAAAAAAAAAGATAATAACGTGTTTTATTTATTAGATAATTCTGACATACAGACGAAAACAGGTAACATATCTGTATCTTGTCATTCGGCAAGCAAGATTATGAAATATTCAATTCATTTTCAATTTTTTTAGAGCTATTCAGTTCGAAAATTTGATTCGATCAAAAACCCACTGTTCAAAATGGCCTAACACATTCATAGCAGTCTTATTTTTTCTTCAGCTTTTAGAACGTTTGGGGAAAGGTGCACAGGGATCTGTATACTTGGCTGAACATATCGCTGAACAGAAGAAATATGTTCTCAAAAAGGTTGGTTTTCAAATAATATCACTACAGTGAATTGAAATGGTCCCAGTATCACATCGGGTTGAAGAAGTCAGATAGCTGGATCAAATGAGCTGCCTCAAGTGGCAAGATTTAATCCAGCAATCTGACTATTCCAACGAGACGTAATGCGAAAACAAGATATATTCACTATAGTGATAATACGTTTATTATATGACACATATTAAATCAAAATAACCCTATTTTAATTACATAATGCGATGTAAAGAGATGATAGATTAATGGAAGAAAAATAAATTTAGCAATATAATCGGAAACAAAAGTTAGACTGTTTTAAGTGCATTCATAGTCCTAATATAAGGTCGACGATGGTTTGACATCAGATCAAACTAAGTTTTTCGACAGTCGGGGGGAAAAGATAGCTAAAGTATAGTTATAATTTAAAGAGAAAGATAATAAAAATACATGTTACTTGCTTTTCATTCAAACATTGTAAGATGGAAAATAAAGCACCTATCCATCTCTCAATCCTACTGAGTGAATACGATTTATTTACCATGTGACATCAGGCTGTAACAATATTTACTCATTTTCTCTACTCTTAGGATAGTGTTGATTGATTGGTATTTAATACATGTAGATGAGCCAAAAGGAATCTAATTCATGATTCTATCAATTAAAATGATGATTTTGATATGGACATTTTCTTATATAATGCGATAATCAAGTGGGAAATTTTTCCTTACAATTATAGATAGAGTTATTCCGCATCGGACGATCAGAATGATCACGAGCCATAAATGTCCCAAATTAAATGTATGTATATAATACCAGAAAATTCTAAATAAAATCAATATTAATTGATAGGAGCATTTCCAGACAGGTGTCTTCGATTCATATTTATTATTACATACCCAGGAAACTATATAAAACGTGTTACATGTATTGGAAGAGATAGACAATCTTTAATCCTCACATTGTATGGTTTGGTAAATTTATTATCGGATCTTGCAGGTGGAGTGCTATGATGAGAGTGAGGCTAATAAGGCCTTCAGAGAGGTGAGTGCATCTGAATAGAAAACTTCTAGGGTTTTTATTAGTCATAGTTTTTAACAAATAAGTTATATGCTCTTTAAAGACACTTTTTAATATATTTTGATTCACGAAAGAATACAATAATAACAGAAAATGGGAGACATATTTGTAACGAAAAAATATTGATGTCCTTACTTCTCCCAGACCAACATCATTTAACCCTTTCTTCCTGAAATTTTGCGTTGTGCCAATGCATTTTCTTATATATGCGAGTCGTCCACAGAGACACTCGCATATATAAAAGAATGCACTGGCACAAGGTCTTTAATGCTGCACCAGTGCAGCTCCCATCATGAAAGGGTTAAATGGGCACTGTACACTAAATTCTGTCATTTTTGGTACCATCTCCTTTTATACTCAGAATATATGTAACAAATGAATGAATTTGAGCCATTGATTAAGCCTTGAAATAGAGTGTCTGTCATTTGCAGAATGAGGTCCCCAGAGGGTGAATTTAGTGATGCTATCCCGCATAGCAGGCTAGCATCACCAAATTCACCCTCTGGGAACCTCATTCTGCTGAGGTGTAAGCAGAATGAGGTCCCCAGAGGGTGAATTTGGTGATGCTAACCCGCTATGCGGGGTAGCATCACTAAATTCACCCTCTGGGGACCTCATTCTGCAAATAACAGACACCCTATTTCAAGGCTTGCCATCGATTAGTGCAGAATACACTCGTGTGTTCTATTAAAGATGCAAACAACATGGTAATTATAATGAAAATTATTTTATGACTCCAGTCATAAATTAATTTTCATCATAATTACCATGTTATATGCATCGTTCACAGAGCAAATGTGTGTATTTTGCACTAATCCATGGCTCAAATTCATTCATTTGTTGCATATATTCTGTTGAGTATAAAATCAGATGGTCCAATAAATGGCCGGATTTAGTGTACAGTACCCCTTTAAATTATATTTTGAGGTTTAACATATTAAATGCTCTGGTCATTGTCAGTATAGTCACTATCAAGATATGACAACGATGATGAACAATCCATGAACGTCATTAATCTTGTCTATGTCTCATTCTTTAAGAATGTAATGGACAAGACGAGTTTCAAATAGGGGCTCACATTTGTTGTCTTCAGTTACAAATTTATATGTAAATTAGTTTTGATTCAGCTTATGAGAAATTCCCACTATTTGTACCTACTCGATTTTGGAATAACCTACCCATTCATACATGTAATTGTGTTGGTCATTTTGACCTAAACCATTCAGAAAATTAATTAATCATGCTTGTCACCAGTATGACAACTTTCAAAGTACATTGCAATCAAGCCTGAGTTTAGTGTGCCTATCATTGCAGAATGAGGTCCCCAGAGGGTGAATTTAGTGATGCTATCCCGCATAATGGGCTAGCATCACTAAATTCACCCTCTTGTGATCTTATTCTACGGGTACATTGCCTCATCTGCTATGGGAGACATTGACTCAGATTGGTGAATATTGTGATGTACACCCATTGGGAACCTCAATTATGCAATATGTCATCTGCCAATTTGGCGATATAGAGAAACTAAACTAAAAAAGAATTAGATTCTGAGTTTCTATAGAAATTTGATGATAATGATACTTTCCAGAGAGGCCTAAGCAGAAAGAGGTTCCAAGAGGTTGAATTTAGTGATGCTAGCCCCCTATGCGGGATAGCGTCACTAAATTCACCCTCTGGGGACCTCATTCTCCTAATGACAGGCACCTTATTCTCAGGCCTGATTTCAATGACCCATTAATCAGTCTACTTTTAAATCAAATTCTATATAAGATTGTGCTACAATTTCTAAAGCAGACTGACCATTTATGTTACCGGTAGCAAGAATAAGATACGAAAAATAAAATTTTCCCGCCCACCCGCCCCAATTTAAAAAAGAAGTTGGATGAGAATCTAGTATTTTATTTATATTGGCCTAACATTTGTATATTCTACCTTTTACAGGCAATGGCCCTCAAGAAGTTGCAGCACCCATATATTTGCGGATACAAAGAATTCTTTGTTCTCTGGGATAAGGAGGTAAAGTAATGCCCTAAATAATCGACTCCTCAACTAGTGCTGGGCGGTATGACGATATATCGGGTATACCCGGTTTTAATTTTGATATCGTCAATAATATCGTCTGAAATAAAAATATCGTAATACCGTCCCAAGTTGTAATATTCTCCATGTAGGTTGAAACCCATCATATGGTCCCAAAAACAGCGAAGTTAGAGTAAGTATAATAGTCCCAAACGTTCCGGAAATACGCAGTCGAAAACGTTTTAAAACATCGGAGCACGTGCCTGTCAAGTTGGATATGCTTCGTCGGAAACATCAAAGAGATACTATATAATAGCATCAGTTGGCTACACTGTGAGATTGGTATGTCGAGCGCATGCGACTGGCACAATGACCTCCTTTCAAGTTGGTGCAGCTTGCTCTATCAACCGTAACCGGTTGCTTGGAGACGGATTAAGATGTCAGTCATGTCAGATTTTATATTGACCACACTTAGTCTAGCTGATCGTCTCGATGTGTGCAAATTGGGAGTAAAATGATTTTGTGGACATGTGTCGTACGGATCATGGCATTGCTATCGCTTCAACAAATGTCAAATTCACAAACTAATTGAACATGATTGTCCATATTTATTTTCCTCAGCTAAAAAAATGCCGACGCAAATTCATTTCACGTCGGCTTTTGACTCGGCACTGCCCATTGTGGCATTGTCGACGCTAATTCCGAGGGCTGCCGTATATGGACATTGAAGTTTCACGGTGCTACCAACTACCAATTACCACTGATAAATAGTCTCACAAACAACCAATTCCTCACGAATTAATAAAATGGAAATTTGAAACAGAATGCGGTGCTTAATGTGTGCATGGTGTTGAGCGCTATGGTCAAAGGGATATAACTCTAAAAAATGTATGCGAAAATGCACGTGGGCCGTGTTATATGATTATATCCCTTTGTTTCAAAGTTATTATTTCTCAGTCGACAAACTGTCAATTGTTGCAGACGAGTGGTCATTATATACATGTATACTGTGATGTTACTGATAATTGTTCAATACACATTTACTCGACCTCTCATGACCCACAAATCGTAAATAAAACGTAGGGATGCATTGTGCAAACTTTATTCATGAAATATTGCATATATTGTACATTGTACTTACAAATTGTAATATACCAAAATAATATCGCGATAATATCGTTTATCGCGATGTTGTCACCATAATATCGCGATATTTTTTGGGGCCAATATCGCCCAGCCCTATCCTCAACCACAGCAGAATTATGGGTAATTTTTCAGGACTTAGTCGGAAATATGGTTTGTTGCCTTTCATCGGAAAGCTCTCATAATTCATAATTACCCATAATTCTGCTGTGGTTAAGGAGTCTATTATTTAGGGCATTACTGTAGGTTCCGTGAGGCATTGACCTCTTATTTCAACAACTCTGTAAGATGTGATTCTGATGTAATTCTTGCCAAATACTGATGAAGATTCTGTATGATCCACATAGATTATCAACAAATTCACTGTCTGTGGACCACATTCTACTTAGGCCTCATATTCTGGGAAGTACATCTATAGTCTCAAATTAACATTGTTTTAGTTAATACATTTTATACTACCATTTATAAAAAACGGACGTAGCATGTTATTGGTCTGTCCATCCATCCATTCGCTTTTTTCGTTCTGGATGATAACTTTAGTATGTCTCATACTGAGTGGAATGAAATTTGTTATGTGGGTTTACTAGCACAAATGATAGGTCAAGTTCGAAAATCAGGTTTTACTCGCCAATTTTCACTAGAGTTACTACCCTTTTTGTTGGAATTTGCCCTCAAGTGAACATCGCGATCTTCAACTGGGGAACTTCAATCTGATCCTAGGTCTCCCATGTAGTAGATGAGGCCCAAGCGGAATGATGTTCCCAGATTCAAATTACTTCTCACAAATAATGGGGCATATTGTATTCAAATTTTCCAAAAAATCTTCCTTTCCAGATTAGAATGTTTGACATTTTATTCTTAGCTTTTATAATCTTTAGAGCCCTAATATTCAGATTGTTAATGGAATCATGTTTGGCTGATTCTTAGCGACCAGGAGGGCTCTCTAGTTCAACACTGGGCTATAATGGGAATTTTAGATTTTTTAGTTTCACTGACTGAAGCAATGAATTTTCTTGTGTAAAAAAAATTCTCTGGTGATCAATAAGCTTCTTTCCCACAGGTAAATCCCATTCTCCCACTGCCTCAATAGCATTGGTCGCTCATTCTGTTATTAGAATATCGGATTATTCCTCTTTGCTACAAGTTTTGGATGCTACATGTTGGGCACATAACTTCTAAATGAAATAACTGTATATTTGTAGGCATCGTGGTCACATGAGTCAGTTGACTTTGTTTTTGGAATGGCGGCACACATTACAAGTTACATGTACGTGTGGCTGATCCTGGCTATTATTTATATTTCACAGAAAATCAAGCAACTGCAAGTGAAAGCTTGAAAATGTTCTATTTCAGGAATCTTCCTTGTTTGTTGTCATAGTGATGGATTAATTTTTCAGGATTCCTCCATGTTTGTTGTCATAGTGATAGATTAATTTTTCGGGAATCTTCCATGTTTGTCATAGTGATGGATTAATTTTTCAGGATTCCTCCATGTTTGTTGTCATAGTGATGGATTAATTTTTCAGGAATCCTCCATGTTTGTTGTCATAGTGATGGATTCATTTTTCAGGAATCTTCCTTGTTTGTTGTCATAGTGATGCGTTAATTTTTCAGGAATCCTCCATGTTTGTTGTCATAGTGATGGATTACTACCAAGAAGGAGACCTGATGATGATTATCAGGGATTACAGGAAGGAGCAAAATGTCATTGAAGAAGAAGTAAGTTTTAACTCCACTGGTAACTATGGAAATAAAAAAGGTGGGTCTCCTGACAATCCAAAGTAATTCTAGGCATTGTGTCCAATGGCACTCAATTATTAATATATCAATTTCAGGGAGGATTTGCAGTGATATAAAAAATTGGTTAAGTTTTTATTATATATCATGCAGTGCACGTGCAATACAACCATCATGTACAATACTAGCTTGGTATAACCTAGTACACTGCAACTTATAAATTGTATAACTAAGCTGGGCGTGAGAGAGAAATGTTCCAGTGAACATATTCAGGAACAATGTTTTCATTATTTATTTTATTTTGGGATGTAGATCGAGGGTCTACAACGAGTCCGCTATAAATTGGCGATAAGTTGTAGATTATATACTTAAATCAATAAATGGGACGTACAACTAACAGTGGCTTCTATAAGGCCTGTGATGACGTTTCACGTAATTAAACGTTGTTTGTCTGCGTAAAGCAATAGTCCCAGATAAATAAAACTCTGACATATTTAATGGTGTAAATTTAATGAAACATTTGTTCAAACAATACGTACTCACAATCATTGATTTAGCATACAGAATGTAATCAGATGACAAGCCGGTAGTCAAAGGCAATTAACTTTTGCACAACAATAATACATTTGGGTACACCTGGCACTATTTCACTAATAACCGTTGTGCATATCATTATTATAGAATGGTCTTAATAAATGGAACAAGGGTCACATCATGTATATATATATATAAGCATCGAACGTTAAGATGTTAAGACGTTAAGACGGGAATTATTTGAAAGCATCACGAATATTAGTACTAGTACTTAATTAGCATTGACTGCAATAATGTAACTGAAGAATATTTCCTTAATATTATCTTCCGTTCATTCGATCACGACATCACACAGAATATCGTAATATACCGCATTCGAGCAACGAAAGAACTTAGTGTCTAATGCAAACCTCAAGCAGTAACGATTTACCCTATAAGCTTACGTCAGTCGTATAGCCTTGGCGTACCACATTACAGTACGTAAATATTTGTTTTATTGTTTATATGAAATGTTCATGTATATGTTTCATTTGTGTTTTATGTTAACCTTCAATGTTGAAGTTGTGACAATAAAATCTTATCTTTTCTTATCTGTAATAAAATATTTTAATCCATCATCTATTCTTCCAGAAAATAAAGAAATGGCTAGGAGAAATTCTTGAGGCGCTCATATTTGTTCACAAGAAAGGTGTCATCCACAGGTATGTTGTTTTTTCCTGTAAAATATGTTGTACTAGTAGTTGCATTGTTGTTTTTTATTTTTCTTTAGATTTTTGAAAAATAAAAATAAACAAATGAAAATGTGTTATCGTTATGATCAGAATAAAGTGACTGTTGCATGGGAATTAAGCAAATGCATCAAAATAAACTATGAAAATCAGGCCAAATAATACTTCGCTACTTGATCATGTCCAAATCGGTGTGAAAAACTGCTATTAAAATGTCATGCCACCATTCATGCATATGATATTAAAATTAGAACAAAAAGAAATGGCTAAGGATCATGGAACCCAGATTTTTTTAATTGGAATTAATTCTTGCAATATTGGTCGTTTTGGTAGATACCCTGCTGAACAGAGCTATTGGCCAAAATTAATCAATCACATTACAAAATGAGAGGGACTAGCCTAGAGGTTTCAAATTGGGAGAAGTCACTTCTCCGTATTGAATATTATGGAGAAGTTAAGTGTTACCATAGCACAAGTCATACTGGCTCTCAAGTTCAATTTTTGCCAGCAGAAACATTCATGAATTGTACAGTGGGCTATCGTCACTAAATTCACCCTCTGTGAACCTCATTCTGCTTAAGCCTTAACTGCTATGGGAGACCTAGGATCAGATTAAAGGTCCCCAGTTAAATGTCATCTCGATATGCATTTTATATTCTGCAAATTAGGGGATATAGTAACTGAACAGAAGGGGGAAAAGTAACTAAAAACAATGTTAATTTGAGACCATAGATACTTCCCAGATGATGAGGCCTAAGCAGAATGAGGTCCCCAGAGGGTGAATTTGGTGATGCTAGCCTGCTGTGCTGTGGTAGGATCACTAAATCCATCCTCCATGGACCCCATTCAGCAAATGTGAGAAACACTATTTTCAGGCTTGCATAACTGAGGCAGGAAAATAAGAACAAGTTGAGAGCTACAGTAATGCTCTAAATAATGGATTTAGTCGGAAGTATGGCTTGTTGCCATTCATCGGAAAGCTCTCACTGAGAGCTTTCTGATGAATGGCAACAAGCCATATTTCCAACTAAATCCTGAACAATTACACATAATTCTGCTGTGGTTAAGGAGTTGATTATTTAGAGCATTACTGTAATTTGTTATGCATTTTTGTCTGTGCAGGTGAACTCAGTGTCTTTTGTCATGGACACATGGGACGGGTGTTTGTGAACAATTCAAAACCTGTACTAAGTTCATTAATTAACCCTTTCATGACGGGAACTGCACTTGTGCAGTATTACAGATCATGTGCCATGCATTCTCTTATGTATGCTAATCTCATCTAGGGTTATATAAGAGAATGCACCTACTTACCAGGCCAAGGTAGATATTGTTAGGTCAATGTATTCTCTTATATAGGTGAGGCTCCCTATGGGAGACTTGCATATATAAGATAATTCACGCATTGGCACAGAGTTTTTCCAAATTTATGGAAGATCATGGAAGGGTTAAACTTCACAGGTTTCTTGAAATTTCGAATTATGCTAATTCTCTGAGACTTATACAATGTTAATTTAGAAAGACTGCTGCAAATGTATGGAATGTTCATTTAGGTAGGCTGCTCCAAAATATTACGGGAGCTCGTATGTGATGTCATTATGTATGTACAAAAATGTCATAGAAATTGTGTGATAAATATGATTCTGACAAAATATATGTCTTCTCATTGAATTTCATACAGAGACTTGAAGCCGAGCAATATTTTCCTGAATGAAGATAATTGTCTTTCTCTGGGAGATTTTGGTGTCGCTACTATCATAGATGATTCAAAAACCTGCACCAGATGCCAAGTTGGTAAGTTTTGATGACACTATACAGTAATTGCCCGAGCTTGGGTGAGACATGGAGACTTATCTGAGGGCTATTCGGTCCGAGCATGTGTGATTTTTTTTTCCGCAAAGAGTTTCAGTAACTTCGTATCATCATAGGATTGCTATTTGGTAAAAGTTAAAAGTTTGAATATTTTTTAGTGTCAACTAAATATATGTAAATTAGCTGACACCATAACTTGTGCTATTTGTGAACCCATGGGATGTGCATATTTGTGATGTGAAACCATTGAGTTACTGCACTGTGTGGAGAAGGATTGATATTCTTTCTATATAACATTGGGCGGGCCACAAAAACAATGTCACCCGGGTGAGTGGGTGACAGTGTGATTTGTGGATTGGCACGTGACAGGACTTGGGGCCAATCAGAATCAGAAATGGGTTGAATAAGGAGGAGGTAGGGACCAGCCTATCTGGACCACTGATATAGGGACCAGTCTAGATCTAGGTTCACATTGGGAGAAGTCACTTCTCTCTAGACCGGTACACAGGAACCAGCCAAGAGGTTATTGGGGAGTGGTGGACTGTTATTAAGGAGAAGTAACTATATATGGCTATGGCCTTCAATTATCCTATAAGTATTATGCAACACAAGAGCCCATTTATAAAACCATTAAAATGGGTAAGAACACCTTTATAATAAGGAAATATATGCTATAAATATTCTGTTTTCATACGTATGCACATGTACTGGTATATGAGTAAGAATTAACCCTTTACCCAACAAACCGGCCAAAACCGGCCAAATAAAGCTTCAACAGCCTAAAATATCTTCGGTCTGTCTCAATAGAACCATACAAATATGGATATCATTGGAACCGGCTCCTTGACCACATTGTGATAGTTACAGTTATGCCCTGTGCCAATGCATTCTCTTATATATGCGAGTCGACCATAGGTCGCCTCGCATATATAAGAGAATGCATTGGCCTACAAAATATCTTTTTTTAACACTTTTTACCATTTTTTCTTACATTCTTTAACAATTTTATAATTTTTAATGTGTTAAGCCAATGCATTCTCTTATATATGCGAGGCGACCTATGGTCGACTCGCATATATAAGAGAATGCATTGGCACAGGGCCGTTCTGTTGGGTAAAGGGTTAAGGAGAAGTGGAGTATTTTATGGAGAAGATGTCTCGCAAGTTGCCCTTTAGCCTGGCCCCTGAGTGGAGGATAACAAAGACAATTGTTGTTTGATCATGCTTGAGGTGTTTTTTTTTTTCATGTTGAGTTCCCTGATTATGTCCGTCATGTGACAATAATAAAATATTTAGAAGCCACTATTTGATGAAACTTTGGGTTATAGTTGTAATCATTGATTTCAAAAGTTAATTATACAAATGTATGCTATTCATAATTATCAAATACTTTGAAGTAATGTCGCCCAAGGTATCTTGATTTGGCTTCTTTTCTTTTCTTCTCTCAGTACTATGAATTACCATAGTAATCAAGCTCATGGTCATTGTCCAACGAAAAATAGCTTATGTCCAGTGCACTTCTGTATCTGTCTGACATTTTGTCCAATGCAATTTTTAAAGAATCTGCATCTATTTGGGTACGTCCAAGGAGCCACTACTGGCCAAATCGGACATTGAAAAGTAAAAAAAATAGTTCATTTTTAAATTTTAGATTAATTCAGAGTGAATATAGTTATGTCGTTTGTGAATTGCATGTGTATTTATTAATCAACTTAAAATTTTTGAACTTTTGAAAACAAAAATAACATGGACGCTCACTAAAATGTTTGTCTCATAAGTCAATTGGAAATTTAAATACTGTCTCATTACATACAGTACATCTGAATTTTGATCGGCACCATTTTGAAATGACCAACACCATCCATTTGGTGCCTGTCATTTTGACAGTCAGTCAGTAAAAAAAAAAATATTTTGATCCTCGGAAGTAATCGCCACTACTTTTAAGTCAAGTTTTTTATTTAAAACTTGACTAATGGTTTGATGAGGGACAGTTGTTGGGTGGCCCCAAACCTATATAACATAGCTGTTTAGTGATGGATTCTGACAATTTTTAGTGTGTTAGTTTGTTGTCACGTGTGACAGCTGCACACAGAAAATCTGACTCTCCCTAACATTTAAACCAGAGTTATGGCACTTGTTTATATTTATAGCAATTTTATGTCCGTAAGCAGGATAGATTAAAATTCTTCAAACAATTTCATTCATATCTGGTATATTATGGATCTTTCACAACAATATCTCAATCGAGTTCGAAAACAAGGTTTGTCCTATTTTATTACTGTGAGTTATGGCCCTTAGTTTGTCTATTTTTAGTAATTCATAAACATTTCAGATACTATGCATTCTATGGCTCCTTAAATAGCCAATTCACATTTTCTATTATTGCTTTTTAGGTACTATGAATTATATGGCACCCGAGGTAGCTGATTCAGCTCATGATGAGAAGAGTGACGTGTGGTCCCTTGGATGTATACTGTTTGAACTTGTCACGACATCTTTCCTCACAATCGAAGAAGTTCCAGAAAAACTCAAGATAATTAAAGAGGATCCATACAAACTAGAAGAAGTCAACGAGATCGTAGCAAAAGTAAGTCTATACATGATGACAGCATAGAGACATGACAGTGTAGTGACATGATGACAGTGTAGTGACATGATGACAGTGTAGTGACACGATGACAGTGTAGTGACATGATGACAGTGTAGTGACATGATGACAGTGTAGTGACATGATGACAGTGTAGTGTCATGATGACAGTGTAGTGACATAATGACAGCATAGAGACATGACAGTGTAGTGACACGATGACAGTGTAGTGACATGATGACAGTGTAGTGACATGATGACAGTGTAGTGACATGATGACAGTGTAGTGACATGATGACAGTGTGGTGACATGATGACAGTGTAGTGACATGATGACAGTGTAGTGACATAATGACAGTGTAGTGACATGATGACAGTGTAGTGACATGACGACATCCTGGTGACATGATGACAACATAGTGACATGATGACAGTGTAGTGACATGATGACAGCATAGAGACATGATGCCAGCATAGAGACATGATGACAGTTTAGTGACATGATGACAGCATAGAGACATGATGCCAGCATAGAGACATGATGACAGTGTAGTGACATGATGACATCCTGGTGACATGATGACAACATAGTGACATGATGACAGTTTAGTGACATGATGACATCCTGGTGACATGATGACAACATAGTGACATGATGACAGCATAGAGACATGCTACCAGCATAGAGACATTATGACAGTTTAGTGACATGATGGCAGTGTAGTGACATGATGACATCCTGGTGACATGATGACAACATAGTGACATGATGACAGTGTAGTGACATGATGCCAGCATAGAGACATGATGCCAGCATAGATACATGATGACAGTGTAGTGACATGATGACAGTGTAGTGACATGATGGCAGTGTAGTGACATGATGACAGTGTAGTGACATGACAGTGTAGTGACATGATGACAGTCTAGTGACATGATGACAGTGTAGTGACATGATGACAGTGTAGTGACATGATGACAGTGTAGTGACATGATGACAGTGTAGTGACATGATGACAGTGTAGTGACATGATGACAGTGTAGTGACATGATGACATTGTGGTGACATGATGACAGTGTAGTGACATGATGACAGTGTAGTGACATGATGACAGTGTAGTGACATGATGGCAGTGTAGTGACATGATGGCAGTGTAGTGACATGATGACAGTGTAGTGACATGATGACAGTGCAGTGACATGATGAAAGTGCAGTGACATGATGACAGTGTAGTGACATGATGACAGTGTAGTGGCATGGTGACAGTGTAGTGACATGACAGTGTAGTGACATGATGACAGTGTAGTGACATGATGACAGTGTAGTGACATGATGACAGTGTAGTGACATGATGACAGTGTAGTGACATGCTGACAGTGTAGTGACATGCTGACAGTGTAGTGACATGATGACAGTGTAGTGACATGATGACAGTGTAGTGACATGATGACAGTGTAGTGACATGGCGACAGTGTAGTGACATGGTGACAGTGTAGTAACATGATGACAGTGTAGTGACATGATGACAGTGTAGTGCCATGATGAAATTGTAGTGACATGATGACAGTGTAGTGACATGATGACAGCATAGAGACATGATGACACATGATTACAGCATAGAGACATGATGACATTGTAATGACATGACAGCATTGTAGTGACATGGTGACAGTGTAGTGACATGATGACAGCCTAGATACATGATGACAGCATAGTGACATGATGACATTGTAGTGACATGATGACAATGTAGTGACATGATGACAGTGTAGTGACATGATGACAGTGTAGTGACATGATGACAGCCTAGATACATGATGACAGCATAGTGACATGATGACATTGTAGTGACATGATGACAATGTAGTGACATGATGACAGTGTAGTGACATGATGACAGTGTAGTGGCATGATGACCTTGTAGTGACATGATGATAGCCTAGATACATGATGACAGCATAGAGACATGATGACAGTGTAGTTACATGATGACAGCCTAGATACATGATGACAGCATAGAGACATGATGACAGCATAGAGACATGATGACAGTGTAGTTACATGATGACAATGTAGTGACATGATGACATTGTAGTGACATGATGACAGTGTAGTGACATGATGACAGTGTAGTGACATGATGACAATGTAGTGACATGATGACAACATAGTGACATGATGACAGTGTAGTGACATGATGACAATGTAGTGATATGATGACAGTGTAGTGACATGATGACAGTGTAGTGACATGGTGACAGTGTAGTGACATGATGACAGCCTAGATACATGATGACAGCATAGTGACATGGTGACATTGTAGTGACATGATGACAGTGTCAGTGCTGGCGATCTAGAAAATCCAGGAGGGCTATTAATAGCCCTCCTAGATATGCCTAGGAGGGCTATAGCCCTCCTCAACTTTTAAAGTTATGATTTATTTTATCTGAGTTACTAATGCCGTTAGTTTGTCTATTTTTGATGTTGTATAACTCCATCTAAATTAATTTTTTTTATGTGGAAACAAAGTGTCCACAGAGTTGTGAATGTCAAAATCCCCCACAGTAATTATGGTATGGTGAATATTTAACTATTATGTTATGATAATTTATATGAACAAGAAACAAAATGTAAGAGTGTTTGTACTCAACAATTTGTCAGTCGGTGTCCAACCCATGCAACGGAATTGGGTGAGTTTGTCCACGTTAAAAGCATTCTCCATGAAAGTGTAATTTTACATAAAATACACAATCAAGAACAATATTAAATCCAGTATATTTGCACTTGAATATTGACTGCTTTTTCTCTCAATGTAATCCATATTCCATTGCCGATCGCAGACTGCTGCTTGCAGCAGTCAAGTCGCTATCTATAGATTTACTGGGTGTTTGCAATTGGGGACATAGAAAATAGTTTCTGAACTTTAATAATTGAATAACAGTGTAAACTAGAATACGTGGATATATTTAGCTAATTATATTAAAATATTGTCAATCGAAGCGATAAAAGACGGCTGCAAGCTAAATACAATTTTCACTGATAGGAACCGGAAACGGAACAAAAGGTTGAACTTAATTGGGACAGTGACATTTGGTTCTCACTATCCACAAACATGTGTTCATTTTATCCAGTGAAATATATTGTAAGCTCAATCTTATGAAGAGAAATAATTTATTTTGGTCATAAAATGTGTGAGAATCGATCAAAAGATCAGATTTACGAAACAGTTCGTTCCGGAATTTACTGATTCCGCTATAATTCCCATTTGACATTACCGTCAGGTCACGCATGCGCACAGTCCCCACACTGTACAATATAATTACGATTTCGATGCAGTATTTTACTCATTAAACACAATAAAATAACTAAATAATAAATGTCCTATCGTAGACGAGGCGGGCTATAAAAAGCCCGCCTTGGAAAATTCTAGGCGGGCTGTAGGCGGGCAGCCCGCCAGCCCGCCTTGAGATTTCCAGGCCTGCAGTGTAGTGACATGATGACAGTGTAGTGACATGATGACAGTGTAGTGACATGATGACAGTGTAGTGACATGACAGCATAGTGACATGATGACATTGTAGTGACATGATGACAGTGTAGTGACATGATGACAGTGTAGTGACATGATGACAGCCTAGATACATGATGACAGCATAGTGACATGATGACATTGTAGTGACATGATGACAATGTAGTGACATGATGACAGTGTAGTGACATGATGACAGCCTAGATACATGATGACAGCATAGTGACATGATGACATTGTAGTGACATGATGACAGTGTAGTGACATGATGACAGTGTAGTGACATGATGACAGTGTAGTGACATGATGACAGTGTAGTGACATGATGACAGTGTAGTGACATGATGACAGTGTAGTGACATGATGACAGTGTAGTGACATGATGACAGCCTAGATACATGATGACAGCATAGTGACACGATGACAGTGTAGTGACATGATGACAATGTAGTGACATGATGACAGTGTAGTGACATGATGACTGTGTAGTGACATGATGACAGCCTAGATACATGATGACAGCATAGTGACATGATGACATTGTAGTGACATGATGACAATGTAGTGACATGATGACAGTGTAGTGACATGATGACAGTGCAGTGACATGATGACAGCCTAGATACATGATGACAGCATAGTGACATGATGACATTGTAGTGACATGATGACAATGTAGTGACATGATGACATTGTGGTGACATGATGACAATGTAGTGACATGATGACAGCATAGAGACATGATGACAGTGTAGTGACATGATGACAGTGTAGTGACATGATGACAGTGTAGTGACATGATGACAGTGTAGTGACATGATGACAATGTAGTGACATGATGACATTGTAGTGACATGACAGCATAGTGACATGGTGACATTGTAGTGACATGATGACAATGTAGTGACATGATGACAGTGTAGTGACATGATGACAGTGTAGTGACATGATGACAGCCTAGATACATGATGACAGCATAGTGACATGATGACATTGTAGTGACATGATGACAATGTAGTGACATGATGACAGTGTAGTGACATGATGACAGTGTAGTGACATGATGACAGTGTAGTGACATGATGACAGTGTAGTGACATGATGACAATGTAGTGACATGATGACAGTGTAGTGACATGATGACAGTGTAGTGACATGATGACAGTGTAGTGACATGATGACAGTGTAGTGACATGATGACAGTGTAGTGACATGATGACAATGTAGTGACATGATGACAGTGTAGTGACATGATGACAGTGTAGTGACATGATGACAGTGTAGTGACATGATGACAACGTAGTGACATGATGACAGTGTAGTGACATGATGACAGTGTAGTGACATGATGACAGTGTAGTGACATGATGACAGTGTAGTGACATGATGACAATGTAGTGACATGATGACAGTGTAGTGACATGATGACAGTGTAGTGACATGATGACAGCCTAGATACATGATGACAGCATAGTGACATGATGACATTGTAGTGACATGATGACAATGTAGTGACATGATGACAGTGTAGTGACATGATGACAGTGTAGTGACATGATGACAGCCTAGATACATGATGACAGCATAGTGACATGATGACATTGTAGTGACATGATGATAATGTAGTGACATGATGACATTGTAGTGACATGATGACAATGTAGTGACATGATGACAGTGTAGTGACATGATGACAGTGTAGTGACATGATGACAGTGTAGTGACATGATGACAGTGTAGTGACATGATGACAGTGTAGTGACATGATGACAGCCTAGATACATGATGACAGCCTAGATACATGATGACATTGTAGTGACATGATGACATTGTAGTGACATGATGACAATGTAGTGACATGATGACAGTGTAGTGACATGATGACAGTGTAGTGACATGATGACAGTGTAGTGACATGATGACAGCCTAGATACATGATGACAGCATAGTGACATGATGACAATGTAGTGACATGATGACAATGTAGTGACATGATGACAATGTAGTGACATGATGACAGTGTAGTGACATGATGACATTGTAGTGGCATGATGACAGCATAGAGACATGATGACAGTGTAGTTACATGATGACATTGTAGTGACATGATGACAATGTAGTGACATGATGACAGTGTAGTGACATGATGACAGTGTAGTGACATGATGGCAGCCTAGATACATGATGACAGCATAGTGACATGATGACATTGTAGTGACATGATGACAATGTAGTGACATGATGACAGTGTAGTGACATGATGACAGTGTAGTGGCATGATGACAGCATAGAGACATGATGACAGTGTAGTGACATGATGACATTGTAGTGACATGATGACAGCATAGTGACATGATGACATTGTAGTGACATGATGACAATGTAGTGACATGATGACAGTGTAGTGACATGATGACAGCATAGTGACATGATGACAATGTAGTGACATGATGACAACATAGTGACATGATGACAATGTAGTGACATGATGACAGCATAGTGACATGATGACATTGTAGTGACATGATGACAATGTAGTGACATTATGACAGTGTAGTGACATGATGACAGTGTAGTGGCATGACGACAGCATAGAGACATGATGACAGTGTAGTGACATGATGACAGTGTAGTGACATGATGACATTGTAGTGACATGATGACAATGTAGTGATATGATGACAGTGTAGTGACATGATGACATTGTAGTGACACGATGACAGTGTAGTGACATGATGACAGTGTAGTGACATGATGACAATGTAGTGACATGATGACAACATAGTGACATGATGACATTGTAGTGACATGATGACAATGTAGTGATATGATGACAGTGTAGTGACATGATGACAGTGTAGTGACATGGTGACAGTGTAGTGACATGATGACAGCCTAGATACATGATGACAGCATAGTGACATGATGACATTGTAGTGACATGATGACAATGTAGTGACATGATGACAGTGTAGTGACATGATGACAGTGTAGTGACATGATGACAGTGTAGTGACGTGATGACAGCATAGTGACATTGTTGAAGATAAATCTACTATATGGCACTTCTCTAAAAGATAAATTAGTCTTCTGATATTTGTTTATATAACTCATAACCTTAACTAAACAAGAGTTACTTTTCTCAGAACAGCATAACATGACACAACATTTCAAGATTGAATTCTCTCAAGTAGAATTTATAGCATTAACATCAAGCCTTGAAATAGTGTGTCTGTCATTTGCAGAATGAGGTTCCCAGAGGGTGAATTTAGTGATGCTACCCCGCATAGCGGGCTAGCATTACGAAAAATACCCTCTGGGAACCTCATTCTGCATGACACTTCTGGATTCATATAAAAACATGGAAATAATTTTGAAGATTTGGACATCAAGGCACCATAAATCTCAATGACTTGACACAGGTCAAGTCATTAATATAGCAGAAATCAGTCTGCCAGCTTATAGATAATTAACCCTTTCAGTGCCAGGTGCCGATCTCATCGGCCCTAATTTACGGTCTGTAACATTGGCCCTAAATTTTGTTTTTTAAATGTGTTTTTTTTTGGGGTATGCTTAAATATGCTATAGCGAATTTAAAAACAAACTGGATAAAACCTTAGGGGCATGTTATAACTCAAAACTATCAAAAGTATTCATAGTAATAATTTTGATGAACATGAAAAAACGTAAGATTCCCTGGCACTAAACCTACAAAAGAAGTCTGTTAAAGAATATATGAAAAAATTATTAGAATTGTAAAAAATAATAACAAATGAAGAAAATTTGTTAGGCCAATGCATTCTCTTATATATGCGAGGCGACCATAACAAAAATCGGACCTGGCACTGAAAGGGTTAAAAGCACCGACCAAACACAGACCCTGGTACAATAAACATGATTCAATAATCATTTCCATAAAAAATAGTGTCTAAATATAACATTGTTTGCGTTTGACCGATGTAATGACACCTATAATTGCTATGTTGCAGTACTATTCCGGAGACCTGATTTCTGTTATTCGGACAATGCTGAAAACAAATCCGGCAAACCGACCCACAGCTAGGTGAGTACCCTGAAGAACTAATTTCCATGATTTGGACCATGACTGGATGTAGTGTGTCTGAAATTTGCTGAATGAGGTCCCCTGAGGGTGAATTTAGTTACGCTATCCCACATAGCGGGTTAGCAGCACCATATTCCCCCTCTAGGAACCTCATTCTGCTTTGGCCTACATTTTATCTCCTGCAAATTAAAGGAATATGATCCTGAAAAAAGTTTTTTTTTTTTTTTTTTTTTTTTTTTATTCAGATCATTTTTTAAATTTCATCATGTGACATTAGTCTTATTCAGTATTGTATAACATTTTCAAATATTTTTAGGTATATATGAACATACATGTATATATGATTAAATGTAATTTGTAGATATAAAGTAACAAAATATAAAACACGTAATTAATTTTTTTTGTGGATAATCAGTGTATTTGTGAAACGTGGATACTTATGATCACTTATTTCTGAACTGTAGTGGGGGGAAGTTATTAAATCCATATTATGAGCATGTTTGAGTAATAGCTTCACTGAGAAGTAGATATTGCCTTGTTTTCAATTGCTAAGAATTGCTTCCAGAGCTTCCCATCTTTCCCCATATTTTTTACTTCTATCATTCAAGGAATATGTGTTTAGAGTTTCAATTCTTTTATAATATTTAAAAAATTCAAGAAGTCCATTTATAGTTGGGTTGGTAGCCCTCATCTTACATGAGTATATAAATTTTCTATACAGCATTGTACAGATATCAAGGGTATCATTGGGATGTATATCTCCATGCATACCTAGGACAGTATACTCTGGTTTTAATTCGAATGTAATATCACACTTTTCTTTTAACTTATGTTGGAGTTGAAGTAGATCCTGAAAAAAGTATTAGTATTTTCTTTCAATATACCTTTAATACATATTTTAAATGTCAATTTTACTCATATAATCTAATATTCAGCTGCTAATCTTATTTTTAGAACGATTAAAACAAATTCTGAAGTTAGCCGAACATTTTGTGTTTTTGACAAAGTCACATGATCAGCGCGATCACATGATTGTCACATGGGAACAGAAATATAGTCACATGATCGATCACATGGTAATGGTAACCCATTGACAATGCATAGATAAGCAATGATAGCATATAAGTTTGCACGTGCAAAGCGATCATGAATTAGATCACGGCTTTTGAAGTTTGCCGCATTATGGAGAGAACACTGCAAATGCAACAACTTTGCCGTAATACGTCGCATGTCGCAGTTCTCATAATAAAACATTGTTAGCGCTGTTAGTGTGTTACTACATGTATTTGTATCACGATGTGTTATCATAAAGCCATGCCTGTAGGACCTAACTGTTCTCACAAAAGAAATCACAGATGAAGACTTTGAAATATTATTAAGTATATTCTACCATGATGTATTAATAAATTATCATATAATATTTCAGATTTACACACAGTTATCTACATTTACATAAACATGTGCTTGTGTTTCTCGTCTTTTCCTTACCGGAATAGTCCAAGTTATTTTATATATATTATATTCATATATATGCGAAGAATTGCAAAGTTATATATAAAAGCATTATAGACAATGAGCAGCTCGATAACATTCCACAGTTTCATGATGCCCTTAGTTGTGTGGCAATAAAGAGCATTTAGCCTTAACGCAGTATAACAAAAATAATTTGGTTTATTGTTGTGGTATTTAAATAAATTATATCACACAATTATCAATATGATATCATATGATATATACGTTCATTTTTATAGTTATGAATTAGGGGATAACAGTGTGATGTTTTGTGATTTCGGAAAGGTACATGGCGAATATACTGTGGCAAATTTAGTTAATGGGCGACGGCTGAGCCGGAGCCCATTAACGGGTATTTGCCACAGTATATTCGCCATGTACCTTTCCGAAATCACAAAACACCACACTGTTATCCCCATTCTAATGCTCTTCGAACTTTAAAACGTTATTTAGACAAACAAATGCCTCGTAATTATCAACGAAATGTGCGGCCATAGAAAACACTCAGCCAATTCACGACTTTTTATTTTAAATTTAATTCGCTAGATAAAATATAGTCCCTCAATTACCATCGCTCTTATCGTTAAAAATGCTGATAAACATGAAAAATTGCCACTTCAAATAGAAATAAATATGCACAACAATTAGTTTCTGCATGTACCTGATGTCTTTTTCAGATGTTTACCACTTTCAAATTGAAGTTTTGATTTTACCGCGAACTTGAAGTTGAATTGAAAAACAATGGGAAATTGTTTATTCAATGCGTTGTATTTCACGCCGTATCTCGCGGTTTCATGTCAAGAAATTTGGTCAAAATGATATCGAGACACTGACATTGGTGGAATATAACGGTGTGGTGTTTTGTATTTTCTGAAAATACATGTATACACTATACAGCGCGAATGTACTGACTGTCAATTTTCGACAAAAGAGGCATCGCTGGTTTGTTTATATAGCAACGAGCTAGTAACGGAAGTCAGTAGCAAGGGCGCCAACTCTATAATCTACTCCGTAACGTCGCCGGCGTGTATTGCGTAAGGGTGACGTCATGGAGTGAAACGGAACAGTGATCGGTGCTGGATTGGGCATGCATGTCCGAGATTAGGAATTCAGCTAACGGCAATATTGGCGCGTAGGAATATCTAACATTGAAGCGGTGAACCGGACTATACATTGCGACAGGTTATTGAATGAATAACCCCCCGCAAATATGTGGTGTTTCCGGGGGTATATTGGCCTAAGTGCATTAGAATCTTGTATATATGAGGAAAATATATATATATATACATGTATATATATTCGGAATATTGCACATCCATGCAACAAGGAATCTTGCCGATTCCATGTGACAATAAAGAGGGTTTATTTTTTATTTATCGTAACGGCATAACACAAATAAGGTTTTAATTGTTGTGCTTTGTATGGTTGCATTTCATAAATTATACCCACATAATTGGTATATATTCATAGCATCTGAAGCATATATATGATAAAATAAATACATTTATCTACCATTTCTATGAAATTCCCTGATAAAATTGGTGATAAGGAATAGGCGATATTAGCATCTGTATCGTTACTGCAGTCGTGCATGATGCGCTCGTGACGTCCTTGGCTGTTCAAAATCATGAATGAACTGGCATCACATGCAATCAATCGTATGCAAAATTAAAACAACAGTCCAATGTATATTCTTGTGCACTACAAAGAAATAGTTGCTAGTTTTATCAGTATTTGATTGCTTCCCATCGTAGGTAATTAAGTGTATTAAGCGATATTGTCCATTGAATTCAATTTCCATTAGCAAGCCTTGAAATAGGATGTCTGTCATTTGCAGAATGAGGTCCCCAGAGGGTGAATTTAGTGATGCTACCCCGCATAGCGGGCTAGCATCACCAAATTCACCCTCTGGGAACCTCATTCTGCTGAGGTGTAAGCAGAATGAGGTCCCCAGAGGGTGAATTTGGTGATGCTAGCCCGCTATGCGGGGTAGCATCACTAAATTCACCCTCTGGGGACCTCATTCTGCCAAGGCTTACATATGCATGTGCAGTTGCTGTTGTGAGAATGTAGCAAATCGAGCTGATTGTGTGACACAGTTACACTTGCAGGTTGGGAGAATTTACTCAGTAACGCTAATCGTCAGACACAAATCCAAAAAACTCTTGTCTCTATATGACTACAAAAACCTTTAAACTTATCTGTTCACACAGCTCACCTCTTTAAGATTATCTCTTAACACAGCTCTCCTCTTTAAGTTTGTCCGTTCACACAGCTCTCCTCTTTAAGATTATCTCTTAACACAGCTCTCCTTTTTAAGTTTGTCTGTTAACACAGCTCTCCTCTAAGTTTGACTGTTCACACATGCAGCTCTTGTCTTTAAGTTTGTCTGTTCACACAGCTCTCCTCTTTAAGTTTGTCTGTTAACACAGCTCTCCTCTAAGTTTGACTGTTCACACATGCAGCTCTTGTCTTTAAGTTTGTCTGTTCACACAGCTCTCCTCTTTAAGTTTTTCTGTTCACACAGCTCTCCTCTTTAAGTTTGTCTGTTCACACAGCTCTCCTCTTTAAGTTTGTCTGTTCACACAGCTCGATCTTCTTATGATCTTTTCTTGCAATTTTACTCCCTGCTCAATTATCTCAAGAATTAAAAATTGGTCACAGTTTACAATGATGGATATTATTGACAGATGTCTTACTTTGTCCTGTGTATAAACAGTCCCCTCAATGCCACGTACAATACATGACCTTCAGTGCTTCATATAAAATGTAAGATAGTATCGCTTGTAGCTGTGTAATGATGCATCACTATAAAATATATCTTCACCTTGAGTTTCACATTTTAACCCTTTCTATGCCGTAAGGATTCTGCCATTCAATTTTAACCCTTTCAGTGCCAAGTCCAATTTTTGTATCAACCCATATTTCCTTGATCATTTTTCAAATTTATTGATTATAATAATGTGATACATTGATGGAAAGAGCTCTTAGAGCTCTTTCCATCAATGTATAACATTATTATAATCAATAAATTTGAAAAATGATCAAGGAAATATGGGTTGATACAAAAATCGGACTTGGCACTGAAAGGGTAAAAGTATACATTGACTATTTTATTATTCTCCTGGAGGGATTTTCAGGAAAAATAAGCAGACGACAGATTACACACGTACAGAAGGAGTCTAATTTATTGGGGGTAAATGTTCCGATAATAAGTTCAACAATCAGTTGTTGAATTTATTATCTGAACATCTCATAAGGGAGAACTACATGTACTCATCAATGAGTATTTAGTAAAGAAAGGGATAATCTGGATGATTAGTTTAACCCTCTCTACACTAAATGGATTCTCTGAGCACAGTCGGTTAAAAGGTGTATATAGGAATGGTCTATTATTGTTTTTGCAGGGATGTACATGTAATATAAGCAGACAAAATATAAATAAAAGTACAGAAGGAGCCCTATTTATTGGGGGGAAATGTTTAGACAATAAGTTCAACAAATGACCTGAACTTATTATCTGAACATTTTCTATGGGATAACTACATGTACTCGTCAATGATGCTTTAGTATAGAAAGGGTTTTTATCATGATCAGTTTAGTGAAAATAATTAATATTTTGTACTATGAGTGCCGAATGTTATGAATAGGAGCATGTGACCTATTTTTTTGTTTCAACCTTTAACCCTTTCATGATGGGAGCTGCACTGGTGCAGCATTAAAGACCCTGTGCCAGTGCATTCTCTTATATATGCAAGTCACCCATAGGGAGCTTCGCATATATAAGAGAATGCACAGGCTTACAAGGTCATGGTAAATATTGTTATGCCAATGCATTGTTTTATATATGCAAGGCTCCCGATGGCAGATTTGCATATATAAGAGAATGCATTGGCACAGGGTTTTTGCAAACTTTCAGGAAGCTCCAGTCATGATAGGGTTAAAACATTTAGTACATTGCTTGATGGATGTAGCAATTGCCTGATTTATCACATCCATCTTACTCTTCTTTACAGTGGCTTGCTGAATATAATCTATGTTAACCCTTTGAGTGCCAGGTCCGATTTTTGTATCAACCCATATACCCTGTGCCAATGCATTCTCTTATATATGCGAGTCGACCATAGGTCGCCTCGCATATATAAGAGAATGCATTGGCTTAACAATTTTTTTTTTTTATTTTTTTTTAACAATTTTTTACAATTTTAATATATTTTATTATATTCTTTAACAGACTTATTGTGTAGGTTTAGGGCCGATAATATCGGCCCCTGGCACTCAAAGGGTTAATGTAGTTCAACTTACTCTTCTTACAGTGGCTTGCTGAATATAATATATGTTAATGACTGTGTTGCGGCCAGTGATTCTTCTTTGATTGAGAAACGAAAGCGTCAGCAGGTCGGCAAAACAGCTACAGGTGTGTATTATACATGTATGACCAAGCCTGAGTTAAGTGTGTCTGTCATTTGCAGAATGGGCTCCCCAGAGGGTGAATTTAGAGATGGTATCCCACAGTGCACTAGCATCAACAAATTCACCCTCTGGAGACCTCATTCTGCATGGCCTCATCTGTTATGGGAGACATATACTCAGATTGAAGTTCCCAAATGGTGAATATTGTGACGTACACCCATTGGGAACCTCAATTATGCAATGTGTTGTCTGCCAATTTGGGGATATAGAGAAACTAAACCAAAAAAGAAATAGAATCTATGTGAAGAAGTTTCTATAAATTTGATAATAAAGAAACTTTATGATGAGGCCTAAGCAGAATGAGGTCCCCAGAGAGTGAATTTGGTGAGGCTATAGTTTAGTTTCTCTATATCCCCAAATTGGCAGATGACACATTGCATAATCAAGGTTCCCAATGGGTGTACATCACAATAGTCACCATTTGAGAAATTCAATCTGAGTCTATTGTCCCATAGCAGACAAAGCCATGCAGAATGAGGTCCCCAGAGGGTGAATTTCGTGATGCTAGCCCACTGGGGACCTCATTCTGCAAATGACAGCTCACTAAACTCAGGCTTGTATATGACAGGTATGGCATTGTCCTAAACAATATTTGAAGTGACCTACTCGATTGATTTGGTGTAGTACAACATGACCGTAGTGCTTTGCTCTGATATAAGTAACTGAGTAATATGATGAAGGGATAACAGTTGGAGATATCATTATTTTAGCTTCTACAGCAAATTTACCAATATACTCAACATCAAAGGTTAATTTCAAACAAAAACATACTTTCCCCAATTTTCGAATCTTGCGAAAAGACCTTGGCCCTCTCACGACTTGATCACGTGCCTCCGGCGATATAGTTCCGCTCTCCCGATTTACTGAGAACGATTAGCGCCCTGGTTATATATTACCCTGATGCTGCTGAGAGTTTTTGGTAACATTGCAAATAAATTACCAGGCAGATGTTGACTTATTAAATCTTATTAATGATCATATAGTACTGCATGTTAATCCCACCAATGGAATTTGTGTATCGATCCGCATGATCCATCAAATCTTTATTTAGCAACTGACCCAATTGGGCACGTGATCTTGTTTTGGTTCTATTCTTAGTTTTGGTAAACAACTGCAAACGTGTCTCTCTAGCTGTCATGTTTTAGCGACCCGATGGGATAAATGCGGTTGCTGTGCGACGCTCGTTTTCTCTTTAAAGACATATTATGTACTTGTTCGGGTGCGTGAAACTGATCAGTTAGTATCCAGTCGCTATGCCAACTGAAGGAATGTACCATTCTACTAACATCGCCAAAAATCTGAAGCAAATCGATCCGTGACTGAAATTTTATGAAAACCCTGTGCCAATACAATTCTCTTATATGTGCGAGTCTCCCATAGGGAGCCTCGCATATATAAGAGAATGCATTGGACTAATTTACCTTGACCTTGTAAGCCAGTGTATTCTCTTATATATGCGAGGCTCCTTACAGGAGACTCACATATATAACAGAATGCACTGACACAGGGTCTTTAATGCTGCACCAACCCAGCTCCAGTCAAGAAAGTGTTAATGAATAAATAATGCTATCTGCAAAATTCTGAAAATAAATTTTTGAGTATGTGAAATAACAGATTTGGTCATTTATCAGTATAACCATTATTTTAGTTTTTTTGTTTGTTGAGGAAATATTTATCACAAAAAGATGAGACAGACAGACATACGTAAAGCACGAGCATTAGAATAACAATACATTGAGACATACTATATTCTTGCACCACTTTTGCATGCTCCCAAGTGAATTTAACTTGGGCTGCTCTCTCACTGGTGACATTAATAAAAGCATGCATGAATCATATATTTGTAATTAACTTGGGCTGCTCTCTCACTGGTGACATTAATAAAAGCATGCATGAATCATATATTAATAAAAGCTGCATGAATCATATATTAATAAAAGCATGCATGAATCATATATTTGTAATTAACTTGGGCTGCTCTCTCACTGGTGACATTAATAAAAGCATGCATGAATCATATATTAATAAAAGCTGCATGAATCATATATTAATAAAAGCATGCATGAATCATATATTTGTAACTTGGGCTGCTCTCTCACTGGTGACATTAATAAAAGCATGCATGAATCATATATTAATAAAAGCATGCATGAATCATATATTTAACTTGGGCTGCTCTCTCACTGGTGACATTAATAAAAGCATGAATCATATATTAATAAAAGCTGCATGAATCATATATTAATAAAAGCTGCATGAATCATATATTAATAAAAGCATGCATGAATCATATATTTGTAACTTGGGCTGCTCTCTCACTGGTGACATTAATAAAAGCATGCATGAATCATATATTAATAAAAGCATGCATGAATCATATATTTAACTTGGGCTGCTCTCTCACTGGTGACATTAATAAAAGCATGCACGAATCATATATTAATAAAAGCATGCATGAATCGTATATTTGTAACTTGGGCTGCTCTCTCACTGGTGACATTAATAAAAGGATGCATGAATCATATATTAATAAAAGCTACATGAATCATATATTAATAAAAGCATGCATGAATCATATATTTGTAACTTGGGCTGCTCTCTCACTGGTGACATTAATAAAAGCATGCATGAATCATATATTAATAAAAGCTGCATGAATCATATATTAATAAAAGCTGCATGAATCATATATTAATAAAAGCTGCATGAATCATATATTAATAAAAGCATGCATGAATCATATATTTGTAATTAACTTGGGCTGCTCTCTCACTGGTGACATTAATAAAAGCATGCATGAATCATATATTAATAAAAGCTGCATGAATCATATATTAATAAAAGCATGCATGAATCATATATTTGTGACTTGGGCTGCTCTCTCACTGGTGACATTAATAAAAGCATGCATGAATCATATATTAATAAAAGCATGCATGAATCATATATTTAACTTGGGCTGCTCTCTCACTGGTGACATTAATAAAAGCATGCATGAATCATATATTAATAAAAGCATGCATGAATCATATATTTGTAACTTGGGCTGCTCTCTCACTGGTGACATTAATAAAAGCATGCATGAATCATATATTAATAAAAGCTGCATGAATCATATATTAATAAAAGCATGCATGAATCATATAGTTGTAATTAACTTGGGCTGCTCTCTCACTGGTGACATTAATAAAAGCATGCATGAATCATATATTAATAAAAGCTGCATGAATCATATATTAATAAAAGCATGCATGAATCATATATTTGTAACTTGGGCTGCTCTCTCACTGGTGACATTAATAAAAGCATGCATGAATCATATATTTAACTTCGGCTGCTCTCTCACTGGTGACATTAATAAAAGCATGAATCATATATTAATAAAAGCATGCATGAATCATATATTTGTAATTAACTTGGGCTGCTCTCTCACTGGTGACATTAATAAAAGCATGCATGAATCATATATTTGTAATTAACTTGGGCTGCTCTCTCACTGGTGACATTAATAAAAGCATGCATGTATCATATATTAATAAAAGCTGCATGAATCATATATTTAACTTGGGCTGCTTTCTCACTGGTGACATTAATAAAAGCATGCATGAATCATATATTTGTAATTAACTTGGGCTGCTCTCTCACTGGTGACATTAATAAAAGCATGCATGAATCATATATTAATAAAAGCTGCATGAATCATATATTAATAAAAGCATGCATGAATCATATATTTAACTTGGGCTGCTCTCTCACTGGTGACATTAATAAAAGCATGAATCATATATTTGTAATTAACTTGGGCTGCTCTCTCACTGGTGACATTAATAAAAGCATGCATGAATCATATATTAATAAAAGCTGCATGAATCATATATTAATAAAAGCATGCATGAATCATATATTTGTAATTAACTTGGGCTGCTCTCTCACTGGTGACATTAATAAAAGCATGCATCAATCATATATTAATAAAAGCTGCATGAATCATATATTTAACTTGGGCTGCTCTCTCACTGGTGACATTAATAAAAGCATGCATGAATCATATATTAATAAAAGCATGAATCATATATTAATAAAAGCATGCATGAATCATATATTAATAAAAGCATGCATGAATCATACATTAATAAAAGCATGAATCATATATTAATAAAAGCATGAATCATATATTAATAAAAGCATGAATCATACATTAATAAAAGCATGAATCATATATTAATAAAAGCATGCATGAATCATATATTAATAAAAGCATGCATGAATCATATATTAATAAAAGCATGCATGAATCATACATTAATAAAAGCATGAATCATATATTAATAAAAGCATGCATGAATCATATATTTGTAATTAACTTGGGCTGCTCTCTCACTGGTGACATTAATAAAAGCATGCATGAATCATATATTTGTAATTAACTTGGGCTGCTCTCTCACTGGTGACATTAATAAAAGCATGCATTAATCATATATTAATAAAAGCTGCATGAATCATATATTTAACTTGGGCTGCTCTCTCACTGGTGACATTAATAAAAGCATGCATGAATCATATATTTGTAATTAACTTGGGCTGCTCTCTCACTGGTGACATTAATAAAAGCATGCATGAATCATATATTAATAAAAGCTGCATGAATCATATATTAATAAAAGCATGCATGAATCATATATTTAACTTGGGCTGCTCTCTCACTGGTGACATTAATAAAAGCATGCATGAATCATATATTTAACTTGGGCTGCTCTCTCACTGGTGACAATAATAAAAGCATGCATGAATCATATATTTGTAATTAACTTGGGCTGCTCTCTCACTGGTGACATTAATAAAAGCATGCATGAATCATATATTAATAAAAGCATGCATGAATCATATATTAATAAAAGCTGCATGAATCATATATTAATAAAAGCATGCATGAATCATATATTTAACTTGGGCTGCTCTCTCGCTAGTGACATTAATAAAAGCATGCATGAATCATATATTAATAAAAGCATGCATGAATCATATATTAATAAAAGCTGCATGAATCATATATTAATAAAAGCTGCATGAATCATATATTTGTAATTAACTTGGGCTGCTCTCTCACTGGTGACATTAATAAAAGCATGCATGAATCATATATTAATAAAAGCTGCATGAATCATATATTAATAAAAGCATGCATGAATCATATATTTGTAATTAACTTGGGCTGCTCTCTCACTGGTGACATTAATAAAAGCATGCATGAATCATATATTTAACTTGGGCTGTTCTCTCACTGGTGACATTAATAAAAGCATGCATGAATCATATATTTAACTTGGGCTGCTCTCTCACTGATGACATTAATAAAAGCATGCATGAATCATATATTTGTAATTAACTTGGGCTGCTCTCTCACTGGTGACATTAATAAAAGCATGCATGAATCATATATTTAACTTGGGCTGCTCTCTCACTGGTGACATTAATAAAAGCATGCATGAATCATATATTTAACTTGGGCTGCTCTCTCACTGGTGACATTAATAAAAGCATGCATGAATCATATATTTGTAATTAACTTGGGCTGCTCTCTCACTGGTGACATTAATAAAAGCATGCATGAATCATATATTTGTAATTAACTTGGGCTGCTCTCTCACTGGTGACATTAATAAAAGCATGCATGAATCATATATTAATAAAAGCTGCATGAATCATATATTAATAAAAGCATGCATGAATCATATATTTGTAATTAACTTGGGCTGCTCTCTCACTGTTGACATTAATAAAAGCATGCATGAATCATATATTTAACTTGGGCTGCTCTCTCACTGGTGACATTAATAAAAGCATGCATGAATCATATATTTAACTTGGGCTGCTCTCTCACTGGTGACATTAATAAAAGCATGCATGAATCATATATTGTAATTAACTTGGGCTGCTCTCTCACTGGTGACATTAATAAAAGCATGCATGAATCATATATTTGTAATTAACTTGGGCTGCTCTCACACTGGTGACATTAATAAAAGCATGCATGAATCATATATTAATAAAAGCATGCATGAATCATATATTAATAAAAGCATGCATGAATCATATATTTGTAATTAACTTGGGCTGCTCTCTCACTGGTGACATTAATAAAAGCATGAATCATATATTTGTATTTAACTTGGGCTGCTCTCTCACTGGTGACATTAATAAAAGCATGCATGAATCATATATTAATAAAAGCATGCATGAATCATATATTAATAAAAGCATGCATGAATCATATATTAATAAAAGCATGCATGAATCATATATTTGTAATTAACTTGGGCTGCTCTCACACTGGTGACATTAATAAAAGCATGCATGAATCATATATTAATAAAAGCATGCATGAATCATATATTAATAAAAGCATGCATGAATCATATATTTGTAATTAACTTGGGCTGCTCTCTCACTGGTGACATTAATAAAAGCATGAATCATATATTTGTATTTAACTTGGGCTGCTCTCTCACTGGTGACATTAATAAAAGCATGCATGAATCATATATTAATAAAAGCATGCATGAATCATATATTTGTATTTAACTTGGGCTGCTCTCTCACTGGTGACATTAATAAAAGCATGCATGAATCATATATTAATAAAAGCTGCATGAATCATATATTAATAAAAGCATGCATGAATCATATATTTAACTTGGGCTGCTCTCTCGCTGGTGACATTAATAAAAGCATGCATGAATCATATATTAATAAAAGCATGCATGAATCATATATTAATAAAATCTGCATGAATCATATATTAATAAAAGCTGCATGAATCATATATTAATAAAAGCTGCATGAATCATATATTAATAAAAGCAAGCATGAATCATATATTTGTAATTAACTTGGGCTGCTCTCTCACTGGTGACATTAATAAAAGCATGCATGAATCATATATTAATAAAAGCTGCATGAATCATATATTAATAAAAGCATGCATGAATCATATATTAATAAAAGCATGCATGAATCATATATTTGTAATTAACTTGGGCTGCTCTCTCACTGGTGACATTAATAAAAGCATGCATGAATCATATATTAATAAAAGCTGCATGAATCATATATTAATAAAAGCATCATGAATCATATATTAATAAAAGCATGCATGAATCATATATTTGTAATTAACTTGGGCTGCTCTCTCACTGGTGACATTAATAAAAGCATGCATGAATCATATATTTAACTTGGGCTGCTCTCTCACTGGTGACATTAATAAAAGCATGCATGAATCATATATTAATAAAAGCTGCATGAATCATATATTAATAACAGCATGCATGAATCATATATTAATAAAAGCATGCATGAATCATATATTTGTAATTAACTTGGGCTGCTCTCTCACTGGTGACATTAATAAAAGCATGCATGAATCATATATTTAACTTGGGCTGCTCTCTCACTGGTGACATTAATAAAAGCATGCATGAATCATATATTAATAAAAGCATGCATGAATCATATATTTGTAACATGGGCTGCTCTCTCACTGGTGACATTAATAAAAGGATGCATGAATCATATATTAATAAAAGCTACATGAATCATATATTAATAAAAGCATGCATGAATCATATATTTGTAACTTGGGCTGCTCTCTCACTGGTGACATTAATAAAAGCATGCATGAATCATATATTAATAAAAGCTGCATGAATCATATATTAATAAAAGCTGCATGAATCATATATTAATAAAAGCTGCATGAATCATATATTAATAAAAGCATGCATGAATCATATATTTGTATTTAACTTGGGCTGCTCTCTCACTGGTGACATTAATAAAAGCATGCATGAATCATATATTAATAAAAGCTGCATGAATCATATATTAATAAAAGCATGCATGAATCATATATTTGTGACTTGGGCTGCTCTCTCACTGGTGACATTAATAAAAGCATGCATGAATCATATATTAATAAAAGCATGCATGAATCATATATTTAACTTGGGCTGCTCTCTCACTGGTGACATTAATAAAAGCATGCATGAATCATATATTAATAAAAGCTGCATGAATCATATATTAATAAAAGCTGCATGAATCATATATTAATAAAAGCATGCATGAATCATATATTTGTAACTTGGGCTGCTCTCTCACTGGTGACATTAATAAAAGCATGCATGAATCATATATTAATAAAAGCATGCATGAATCATATATTTAACTTGGGCTGCTCTCTCACTGGTGACATTAATAAAAGCATGCATGAATCATATATTAATAAAAGCTGCATGAATCATATATTAATAAAAGCTGCATGAATCATATATTAATAAAAGCATGCATGAATCATATATTTGTAACTTGGGCTGCTCTCTCACTGGTGACATTAATAAAAGCATGCATGAATCATATATTAATAAAAGCTGCATGAATCATATATTAATAAAAGCATGCATGAATCATATATTTGTAATTAACTTGGGCTGCTCTCTCACTGGTGACATTAATAAAAGCATGCATGAATCATATATTAATAAAAGCTGCATGAATCATATATTAATAAAAGCATGCATGAATCATATATTTGTAATTAACTTGGGCTGCTCTCTCACTGGTGACATTAATAAAAGCATGCATGAATCATATATTAATAAAAGCTGCATGAATCATATATTAATAAAAGCATGCATGAATCATATATGTGTAACTTGGGCTGCTCTCTCACTGGTGACATTAATAAAAGCATGCATGAATCATATATTTAACTTGGGCTGCTCTCTCACTGGTGACATTAATAAAAGCATGAATCATATATTAATAAAAGCATGCATGAATCATATATTTGTAATTAACTTGGGCTGCTCTCTCACTGGTGACATTAATAAAAGCATGCATGAATCATATATTTGTAATTAACTTGGGCTGCTCTCTCACTGGTGACATTAATAAAAGCATGCATGAATCATATATTAATAAAAGCTGCATGAATCATATATTTAACTTGGGCTGCTTTCTCACTGGTGACATTAATAAAAGCATGCATGAATCATATATTTGTAATTAACTTGGGCTGCTCTCTCACTGGTGACATTAATAAAAGCATGCATGAATCATATATTAATAAAAGCTGCATGAATCATATATTAATAAAAGCATGCATGAATCATATATTTGTAATTAACTTGGGCTGCTCTCTCACTGTTGACATTAATAAAAGCATGCATGAATCATATATTTAACTTGGGCTGCTCTCTCACTGGTGACATTAATAAAAGCATGCATGAATCATATATTAATAAAAGCATGAATCATATATTAATAAAAGCATGCATGAATCATATATTAATAAAAGCATGCATGAATCATACATTAATAAAAGCATGAATCATATATTAATAAAAGCATGAATCATATATTAATATAAGCATGAATCATACATTAATAAAAGCATGAATCATATATTAATAAAAGCATGCATGAATCATATATTAATAAAAGCATGCATGAATCATACATTAATAAAAGCATGAATCATATATTAATAAAAGCATGCATGAATCATATATTTGTAATTAACTTGGGCTGCTCTCTCACTGGTGACATTAATAAAAGCATGCATGAATCATATATTTGTAATTAACTTGGGCTGCTCTCTCACTGGTGACATTAATAAAAGCATGCATGAATCATATATTAATAAAAGCTGCATGAATCATATATTTAACTTGGGCTGCTCTCTCACTGGTGACATTAATAAAAGCATGCATGAATCATATATTTGTAATTAACTTGGGCTGCTCTCTCACTGGTGACATTAATAAAAGCATGCATGAATCATATATTAATAAAAGCTGCATGAATCATATATTAATAAAAGCTGCATGAATCATATATTAATAAAAGCATGCATGAATCATATATTAATAAAAGCATGAATCATATATTAATAAAAGCATGCATGAATCATATATTAATAAAAGCATGCATGAATCATATATTAATAAAAGCATGAATCATATATTAATAAAAGCATGCATGAATCATATATTTAACTTGGGCTGCTCTCTCACTGGTGACATTAATAAAAGCATGCATGAATCATATATTAATAAAAGCATGCATGAATCATATATTTAACTTGGGCTGCTCTCTCGCTGGTGACATTAATAAAAGCATGCATGAATCATATATTAATAAAAGCATGCATGAATCATATATTAATAAAAGCATGCATGAATCATATATTTAACTTGGGCTGCTCTCTCACTGGTGACAATAATAAAAGCATGCATGAATCATATATTTGTAATTAACTTGGGCTGCTCTCTCACTGGTGACATTAATAAAAGCATGCATGAATCATATATTAATAAAAGCATGCATGAATCATATATTTAACTTGGGCTGCTCTCTCGCTGGTGACATTAATAAAAGCATGCATGAATCATATATTAATAAAAGCATGCATGAATCATATATTAATAAAAGCTGCATGAATCATATATTAATAAAAGCTGCATGAATCATATATTTGTAATTAACTTGGGCTGCTCTCTCACTGGTGACATTAATAAAAGCATGCATGAATCATATATTTGTAATTAACTTGGGCTGCTCTCTCACTGGTGACATTAATAAAAGCATGCATGAATCATATATTTGTAAATAACTTGGGCTGCTCTCTCACTGTTGACATTAATAAAAGCATGCATGAATCATATATTTAACTTGGGCTGCTCTCTCACTGGTGACATTAATAAAAGCATGCATGAATCATATATTTAACTTGGGCTGCTCTCTCACTGGTGACATTAATAAAAGCATGCATGAATCATATATTAATAAAAGCATGCATGAATCATATATTTAACTTGGGCTGCTCTCTCGCTGGTGACATTAATAAAAGCATGCATGAATCATATATTAATAAAAGCATGCATGAATCATATATTAATAAAAGCTGCATGAATCATATATTAATAAAAGCTGCATGAATCATATATTTGTAATTAACTTGGGCTGCTCTCTCACTGGTGACATTAATAAAAGCATGCATGAATCATATATTTGTAATTAACTTGGGCTGCTCTCTCACTGGTGACATTAATAAAAGCATGCATGAATCATATATTTGTAAATAACTTGGGCTGCTCTCTCACTGTTGACATTAATAAAAGCATGCATGAATCATATATTTAACTTGGGCTGCTCTCTCACTGGTGACATTAATAAAAGCATGCATGAATCATATATTTAACTTGGGCTGCTCTCTCACTGGTGACATTAATAAAAGCATGCATGAATCATATATTTGTAATTAACTTGGGCTGCTCTCTCACTGGTGACATTAATAAAAGCATGCATGAATCATATATTTGTAAATAACTTGGGCTGCTCTCTCACTGTTGACATTAATAAAAGCATGCATGAATCATATATTTAACTTGGGCTGCTCTCTCACTGGTGACATTAATAAAAGCATGCATGAATCATATATTTAACTTGGGCTGCTCTCTCACTGGTGACATTAATAAAAGCATGCATGAATCATATATTGTAATTAACTTGGGCTGCTCTCACACTGGTGACATTAATAAAAGCATGCATGAATCATATATTAATAAAAGCATGCATGAATCATATATTAATAAAAGCATGCATGAATCATATATTTGTAATTAACTTGGGCTGCTCTCTCACTGGTGACATTAATAAAAGCATGCATGAATCATATATTAATAAAAGCTGCATGAATCATATATTAATAAAAGCATGCATGAATCATATATTTAACTTGGGCTGCTCTCTCGCTGGTGACATTAATAAAAGCATGCATGAATCATATATTAATAAAAGCATGCATGAATCATATATTAATAAAAGATGCATGAATCATATATTAATAAAAGCTGCATGAATCATATATTAATAAAAGCATGCATGAATCATATATTTGTAATTAACTTGGGCTGCTCTCTCACTGGTGACATTAATAAAAGCATGCATGAATCATATATTAATAAAAGCTGCATGAATCATATATTAATAAAAGCATGCATGAATCATATATTAATAAAAGCATGCATGAATCATATATTTGTAATTAACTTGGGCTGCTCTCTCACTGGTGACATTAATAAAAGCATGCATGAATCATATATTTAACTTGGACTGCTCTCTCACTGGTGACATTAATAAAAGCATGCATGAATCATATATTTGTAATTAACTTGGGCTGCTCTCTCACTGGTGACATTAATAAAAGCATGCATGAATCATATATTTAACTTGGGCTGCTCTCTCACTGGTGACATTAATAAAAGCATGCATGAATCATATATTTAACTTGGGCTGCTCTCTCACTGGTGACATTAATAAAATCATGCATGAATCATATATTTGTAATTAACTTGGGCTGCTCTCTCACTGGTGACATTAATAAAAGCATGCATGAATCATATATTTGTAATTAACTTGGGCTGCTCTCTCACTGGTGACATTAATAAAAGCATGCATGAATCATATATTAATAAAAGCTCCATGAATCATATATTAATAAAAGCATGCATGAATCATATATTTGTAATTAACTTGGGCTGCTCTCTCACTGTTGACATTAATAAAAGCATGCATGAATCATATATTTAACTTGGGCTGCTCTCTCACTGGTGACATTAATAAAAGCATGCATGAATCATATATTTAACTTGGGCTGCTCTCTCACTGGTGACATTAATAAAAGCTGCATGAATCATATATTAATAAAAGCTGCATGAATCATATATTAATAAAAGCTGCATGAATCATATATTAATAAAAGCATGAATCATATATTAATAAAAGCTGCATGAATCAAATATTAATAAAAGCTGCATGAATCATATATTAATAAAAGCTGCATGAATCATATATTAATAAAAGCATGAATCATATATTAATAAAAGCTGCATGAATCAAATATTAATAAAAGCTGCATGAATCATATATTAATAAAAGCTGCATGAATCATATATTAATAAAAGCATGAATCATATATTAATAAAAGCTGCATGAATCAAATATTAATAAAAGCTGCATGAATCATATATTAATAAAAGCTGCATGAATCATATATTAATAAAAGCATGAATCATATATTAATAAAAGCTGCATGAATCAAATATTAATAAAAGCTGCATGAATCATATATTAATAAAAGCTGCATGAATCATATATTAATAAAAGCTGCATGAATCATATATTAATAAAAGCTGCATGAATCAAATATTAATAAAAGCTGCATGAATCATATATTAATAAAAGCTGCATGAATCATATATTAATAAAAGCATGAATCATATATTAATAAAAGCTGCATGAATCAAATATTAATAAAAGCTGCATGAATCATATATTAATAAAAGCTGCATGAATCATATATTAATAAAAGCATGAATCATATATTAATAAAAGCTGCATGAATCAAATATTAATAAAAGCATGCATGAATCATATATTAATAAAAGCATGCATGAATCATATATTAATAAAAGCATGAATCATATATTAATAAAAGCTGCATGAATCAAATATTAATAAAAGCTGCATGAATCATATATTAATAAAAGCTGCATGAATCAAATATTAATAAAAGCTGCATGAATCAAATATTAATAAAAGCTGCATGAATCAAATATTAATAAAAGCTGCATGAATCAAATATTAATAAAAGCATGCATGAATCATATATTAATAAAAGCATGCATGAATCATATATTAATAAAAGATGCATGAATCATATATTAATAAAAGCTGCATGAATCATATATTAATAAAAGCATGCATGAATCATATATTTGTAATTAACTTGGGCTGCTCTCTCACTGGTGACATTAATAAAAGCATGCATGAATCATATATTAATAAAAGCTGCATGAATCATATATTAATAAAAGCATGCATGAATCATATATTAATAAAAGCATGCATGAATCATATATTTGTAATTAACTTGGGCTGCTCTCTCACTGGTGACATTAATAAAAGCATGCATGAATCATATATTTAACTTGGACTGCTCTCTCACTGGTGACATTAATAAAAGCATGCATGAATCATATATTTGTAATTAACTTGGGCTGCTCTCTCACTGGTGACATTAATAAAAGCATGCATGAATCATATATTTAACTTGGGCTGCTCTCTCACTGGTGACATTAATAAAAGCATGCATGAATCATATATTTAACTTGGGCTGCTCTCTCACTGGTGACATTAATAAAATCATGCATGAATCATATATTTGTAATTAACTTGGGCTGCTCTCTCACTGGTGACATTAATAAAAGCATGCATGAATCATATATTTGTAATTAACTTGGGCTGCTCTCTCACTGGTGACATTAATAAAAGCATGCATGAATCATATATTAATAAAAGCTCCATGAATCATATATTAATAAAAGCATGCATGAATCATATATTTGTAATTAACTTGGGCTGCTCTCTCACTGTTGACATTAATAAAAGCATGCATGAATCATATATTTAACTTGGGCTGCTCTCTCACTGGTGACATTAATAAAAGCATGCATGAATCATATATTTAACTTGGGCTGCTCTCTCACTGGTGACATTAATAAAAGCTGCATGAATCATATATTAATAAAAGCTGCATGAATCATATATTAATAAAAGCTGCATGAATCATATATTAATAAAAGCATGAATCATATATTAATAAAAGCTGCATGAATCATATATTAATAAAAGCATGAATCATATATTAATAAAAGCTGCATGAATCAAATATTAATAAAAGCTGCATGAATCATATATTAATAAAAGCTGCATGAATCATATATTAATAAAAGCATGAATCATATATTAATAAAAGCTGCATGAATCAAATATTAATAAAAGCTGCATGAATCATATATTAATAAAAGCTGCATGAATCATATATTAATAAAAGCATGAATCATATATTAATAAAAGCTGCATGAATCAAATATTAATAAAAGCTGCATGAATCATATATTAATAAAAGCTGCATGAATCATATATTAATAAAAGCTGCATGAATCATATATTAATAAAAGCTGCATGAATCAAATATTAATAAAAGCTGCATGAATCATATATTAATAAAAGCTGCATGAATCATATATTAATAAAAGCATGAATCATATATTAATAAAAGCTGCATGAATCAAATATTAATAAAAGCTGCATGAATCATATATTAATAAAAGCTGCATGAATCATATATTAATAAAAGCATGAATCATATATTAATAAAAGCTGCATGAATCAAATATTAATAAAAGCATGCATGAATCATATATTAATAAAAGCATGCATGAATCATATATTAATAAAAGCATGAATCATATATTAATAAAAGCTGCATGAATCAAATATTAATAAAAGCTGCATGAATCATATATTAATAAAAGCTGCATGAATCAAATATTAATAAAAGCTGCATGAATCAAATATTAATAAAAGCTGCATGAATCAAATATTAATAAAAGCTGCATGAATCAAATATTAATAAAAGCATGCATGAATCATATATTAATAAAAGCTGCATGAATCAAATATTAATAAAAGCTGCATGAATCAAATATTAATAAAAGCTGCATGAATCAAATATTAATAAAAGCTGCATGAATCATATATTAATAAAAGCTGCATGAATCAAATATTAATAAAAGCTGCATGAATCATATATTAATAAAAGCATGAATCAAATATTAATAAAAGCATGCATGAATCATATATTAATAAAAGCATGAATCAAATATTAATAAAAGCTGCATGAATCATATATTAATAAAAGCATGCATGAATCATATATTAATAAAAGCTGCATGAATCAAATATTAATAAAAGCTGCATGAATCATATATTAATAAAAGCATGAATCAAATATTAATAAAAGCTGCATGAATCAAATATTAATAAAAGCTGCATGAATCATATATTAATAAAAGCTGCATGAATCAAATATTAATAAAAGCTGCATGAATCATATATTAATAAAAGCATGAATCAAATATTAATAAAAGCATGCATGAATCATATATTAATAAAAGCATGAATCATATATTAATAAAAGCTGCATGAATCAAATATTAATAAAAGCATGCATGAATCATATATTAATAAAAGCATGCATGAATCATATATTAATAAAAGCATGAATCAAATATTAATAAAAGCTGCATGAATCATATATTAATAAAAGCATGAATCAAATATTAATAAAAGCATGCATGAATCATATATTAATAAAAGCATGAATCATATATTAATAAAAGCTGCATGAATCAAATATTAATAAAAGCATGCATGAATCATATATTAATAAAAGCATGCATGAATCATATATTAATAAAAGCATGAATCAAATATTAATAAAAGCTGCATGAATCAAATATTAATAAAAGCTGCATGAATCATATATTAATAAAAGCTGCATGAATCAAATATTAATAAAAGCTGCATGAATCATATATTAATAAAAGCATGAATCAAATATTTATAAAAGCATGCATGAATCATATATTAATAAAAGCATGAATCATATATTAATAAAAGCTGCATGAATCAAATATTAATAAAAGCATGCATGAATCATATATTAATAAAAGCATGCATGAATCATATATTAATAAAAGCATGAATCATATATTAATAAAAGCTGCATGAATCAAATATTAATAAAAGCTGCATGAATCATATATTAATAAAAGCTGCATGAATCAAATATTAATAAAAGCTGCATGAATCAAATATTAATAAAAGCTGCATGAATCAAATATTAATAAAAGCTGCATGAATCATATATTAATAAAAGCTGCATGAATCAAATATTAATAAAAGCTGCATGAATCATATATTAATAAAAGCATGAATCAAATATTAATAAAAGCTGCATGAATCAAATATTAATAAAAGCTGCATGAATCATATATTAATAAAAGCATGAATCAAATATTAATAAAAGCTGCATGAATCAAATATTAATAAAAGCTGCATGAATCATATATTAATAAAAGCTGCATGAATCAAATATTAATAAAAGCTGCATGAATCAAATATTAATAAAAGCTGCATGAATCAAATATTAATAAAAGCTGCATGAATCATATATTAATAAAAGCTGCATGAATCAAATATTAATAAAAGCTGCATGAATCATATATTAATAAAAGCATGAATCAAATATTAATAAAAGCTGCATGAATCAAATATTAATAAAAGCTGCATGAATCAAATATTAATAAAAGCTGCATGAATCATATATTAATAAAAGCTGCATGAATCATATATTAATAAAAGCATGAATCAAATATTAATAAAAGCTGCATGAATCAAATATTAATAAAAGCTGCATGAATCATATATTAATAAAAGCTGCATGAATCAAATATTAATAAAAGCTGCATGAATCATATATTAATAAAAGCTGCATGAATTAAATATTAATAAAAGCTGCATGAATCATATATTAATAAAAGCATGAATCAAATATTAATAAAAGCTGCATGAATCAAATATTAATAAAAGCATGAATCAAATATTAATAAAAGCTGCATGAATCATATATTAATAAAAGCTGCATGAATCATATATTAATAAAAGCTGCATGAATCAAATATTAATAAAAGCTGCATGAATCATATATTAATAAAAGCATGAATCATATATTAATAAAAGCTGCATGAATCAAATATTAATAAAAGCTGCATGAATCATATATTAATAAAAGCTGCATGAATCATATATTAATAAAAGCTGCATGAATCAAATATTAATAAAAGCTGCATGAATCAAATATTAATAAAAGCTGCATGAATCAAATATTAATAAAAGCATGCATGAATCATATATTAATAAAAGCTGCATGAATCATATATTAATAAAAGCTGCATGAATCATATATTAATAAAAGCTGCATGAATCATATATTAATAAAAGCTGCATGAATCATATATTAATAAAAGCTGCATGAATCATATATTAATAAAAGCATGAATCATATATTAATAAAAGCTGCATGAATCAAATATTAATAAAAGCTGCATGAATCATATATTAATAAAAGCTGCATGAATCAAATATTAATAAAAGCTGCATGAATCAAATATTAATAAAAGCTGCATGAATCATATATTAATAAAAGCATGCATGAATCATATATTAATAAAAGCTGCATGAATCATATATTAATAAAAGCATGCTTGAATCATATATTAATAAAAGCATGCATGACTCATATATTAATAAAAGCATGCATGAATCATATATTTGTAACTTGGGCTGCTCTCTCACTGGTGACATTAATAAAAGCATGCATGAATCATATATTAATAAAAGCTGCATGAATCATATATTAATAAAAGCTGCATGAATCAAATATTAATAAAAGCTGCATGAATCAAATATTAATAAAAGCTGCATGAATCAAATATTAATAAAAGCTGCATGAATCATATATTAATAAAAGCTGCATGAATCATATATTAATAAAAGCATGCATGACTCATATATTTGTAACTTGGGCTGCTCTCTCACTGGTGACATTAATAAAAGCATGCATGAATCATATATTAATAAAAGCTGCATGAATCATATATTAACAAAAGCTGCATGAATCATATATTAATAAAAGCATGCATGAATCATATATTAATAAAAGCTGCATGAATCATATATTAATAAAAGCATGCATGAATCATATATTAATAAAAGCTGCATGAATCATATATTAATAAAAGCTGCATGAATCATATATTAATAAAAGCTGCATGAATCATATATTAATAAAAGCATGCATGAATCATATATTAATAAAAGCATGAATCATATATTAATAAAAGCATGCATGAATCATATATTAATAAAAGCTGCATGAATCATATATTAATAAAAGCATGCATGAATCATATATTAATAAAAGCATGAATCATATATTAATAAAAGCATGCATGAATCATATATTAATAAAAGCATGAATCATATATTAATAAAAGCATGCATGAATCATATATTAATAAAAGCATGAATCATATATTAATAAAAGCATGCATAAATCATATATTTGTAACTTGGGCTGCTCTCTCACTGGTGACATTAATAAAAGCATGCATGAATCATATATTAATAAAAGCTGCATGAATCATATATTAATAAAAGCATGCATGAATCATATATTAATAAAAGCTGCATGAATCATATATTAATAAAAGCATGCATGACTCATATATTTGTAAATTGGGCTGCTCTCTCACTGGTGACATTAATAAAAGCATGCATGAATCATATATTAATAAAAGCTGCATGAATCATATATTAATAAAAGCATGCATGAATCATATATTAATAAAAGCATGAATCATATATTAATAAAAGCATGCATGAATCATATATTAATAAAAGCATGCATGAATCATATATTAATAAAAGCATGAATCATATATTAATAAAAGCATGCATGAATCATATATTTGTAACTTGGGCTGCTCTGTCACTGGTGACATTAATAAAAGCATGCATGAATCATATATTAATAAAAGCTGCATGAATCATATATTAATAAAAGCATGCATGAATCATATATTTGTAACTTGGGCTGCTCTCTCACTGGTGACATTAATAAAAGCATGCATGAATCATATATTAATAAAAGCATGAATCATATATTAATAAAAGCATGCATGAATCATATATTATTAAAAGCATGCATGAATCATATATTAATAAAAGCATGAATCATATTAATAAAAGCATGCATGAATCATATATTAATAAAAGCATGAATCATATATTAATAAAAGCATGCATGAATCATATATTTGTAACTTGGGCTGCTCTCTCACTGGTGACATTAATAAAAGCTGCATGAATCATATATTAATAAAAGCTGCATGAATCATATATTAATAAAAGCATGCATGAATCATATATTTGTAACTTGGGCTGCTCTCTCACTGTTGACATTAATAAAAGCATGCATGAATCATATATTTAACTTGGGCTGCTTTCTCACTGGTGACATTAATAAAAGCATGCATGAATCATATATTAATAAAAGCTGCATGAATCATATATTAATAAAAGCATGAATCATATATTAATAAAAGCATGCATGAATCATATATTTGTAATTAACTTGGGCTGCTCTCTCACTGGTGACATTAATAAAAGCATGCATGAATCATATATTAATAAAAGCTGCATGAATCATATATTAATAAAAGCTGCATGAATCATATATTAATAAAAGCATGCATGAATCATATATTTGTAATTAACTTGGGCTGCTCTCTCACTGGTGACATTAATAAAAGCATGCATGAATCATATATTTAACTTGGGCTGCTCTCTCACTGGTGACATTAATAAAAGCATGCATGAATCATATATTAATAAAAGCTGCATGAATCATATATTAATAAAAGCATGAATGAATCATATATTAATAAAAGCATGCATGAATCATATATTTGTAATTAACTTGGGCTGCTCTCTCACTGGTGACATTAATAAAAGCATGCATGAATCATATATTAATAAAAGCTGCATGAATCATATATTAATAAAATCTGCATGAATCATATATTAATAAAAGCATGCATGAATCATATATTTGTAATTAACTTGGGCTGCTCTCTCACTGGTGACATTAATAAAAGCATGCATGAATCATATATTTAACTTGGGCTGCTCTCTCACTGGTGACATTAATAAAAGCATGCATGAATCATATATTAGTAAAAGCATGCATGAATCATATATTAATAAAAGCTGCATGAATCATATATTAATAAAAGCATGCATGAATCATATATTTGTAACTTGGGCTGCTCTCTCACTGGTGACATTAATAAAAGCATGCATGAATCATATATTTGTAATTAACTTGGGCTGCTCTCTCACTGGTGACATTAATAGAAGCATGCATGAATCATATATTAATAAAAGCTGCATGAATCATATATTAATAAAAGCATGCATGAATCATATATTTGTAATTACCTTGGGCTGCTCTCTCACTGGTGACATTAATAAAAGCATGCATGAATCATATATTTAACTTGGGCTGCTCTCTCACTGGTGACATTAATAAAAGCATGCATGAATCATATATTTGTAATTAATAAAAGCATGCATGAATCATATATTAATAAAAGCTGCATGAATCATATATTAATAAAAGCATGCATGAATCATATATTAATAAAAGCATGCATGAATCATATATTTGTAACTTGGGCTGCTCTCTCACTGGTGACATTAATAAAAGCATGCATGAATCATATATTTGTAATTAACTTGGGCTGCTCTCTCACTGGTGACATTAATAAAAGCATGCATGAATCATATATTAATAAAAGCTGCATGAATCATATATTAATAAAAGCTGCATGAATCATATATTAATAAAAGCATGCATGAATCATATATTAATAAAAGCTGCATGAATCATATATTAATAAAAGCATGCATGAATCATATATTTGTAACTTGGGCTGCTCTCTCACTGGTGACATTAATAAAAGCATGCATGAATCATATATTAATAAAAGCATGAATCATATATTAATAAAAGCATGCATGAATCATATATTTGTAACTTGGGCTGCTCTCTCACTGGTGACATTAATAAAAGCATGCATGAATCATATATTAATAAAAGCTGCATGAATCATATTAATAAAAGCATGCATGAATCATATATTAATAAAAGCTGCATGAATCATATATTAATAAAAGCATGCATGAATCATATATTTGTAATTACCTTGGGCTGCTCTCTCACTGGTGACATTAATAAAAGCATGCATGAATCATATATTTAACTTGGGCTGCTCTCTCACTGGTGACATTAATAAAAGCATGCATGAATCATATATTTGTAATTAATAAAAGCATGCATGAATCATATATTAATAAAAGCTGCATGAATCATATATTAATAAAAGCATGCATGAATCATATATTAATAAAAGCATGCATGAATCATATATTTGTAACTTGGGCTGCTCTCTCACTGGTGACATTAATAAAAGCATGCATGAATCATATATTTGTAATTAACTTGGGCTGCTCTCTCACTGGTGACATTAATAAAAGCATGCATGAATCATATATTAATAAAAGCTGCATGAATCATATATTAATAAAAGCTGCATGAATCATATATTAATAAAAGCATGCATGAATCATATATTTGTAATTAACTTGGGCTGCTCTCTCACTGGTGACATTAATAAAAGCATGCATGAATCATATATTAATAAAAGCTGCATGAATCATATATTAATAAAAGCTGCATGAATCATATATTAATAAAAGCATGCATGAATCATATATTTGTAATTAACTTGGGCTGCTCTCTCACTGGTGACATTAATAAAAGCATGCATGAATCATATATTAATAAAAGCTGCATGAATCATATATTAATAAAAGCTGCATGAATCATATATTAATAAAAGCATGCATGAATCATATATTTGTAATTAACTTGGGCTGCTCTCTCACTGGTGACATTAATAAAAGCATGCATGAATCATATATTAATAAAAGCTGCATGAATCATATATTAATAAAAGCATGCATGAATCATATATTTGTAACTTGGGCTGCTCTCTCACTGGTGACATTAATAAAAGCATGCATGAATCATATATTAATAAAAGCATGAATCATATATTAATAAAAGCATGCATGAATCATATATTTGTAACTTGGGCTGCTCTCTCACTGGTGACATTAATAAAAGCATGCATGAATCATATATTAATAAAAGCATGCATGAATCATATATTAATAAAAGCATGAATCATATATTAATAAAAGCATGCATGAATCATATATTAATAAAAGCATGCATGAATCATATATTAATAAAAGCATGAATCATATATTAATAAAAGCATGCATGAATCATATATTAATAAAAGCATGAATCATATATTAATAAAAGCATGCATGAATCATATATTTGTAACTTGGGCTGCTCTCTCACTGGTGACATTAATAAAAGCATGCATGAATCATATATTAATAAAAGCATGCATGAATCATATATTTGTAACTTGGGCTGCTCTCTCACTGGTGACATTAATAAAAGCAAGCATGAATCATATATTAATAAAAGCATGCATGAATCATATATTTGTAACTTGGGCTGCTCTCTCACTGGTGACATTAATAAAAGCATGCATGAATCATATATTAATAAAAGCTGCATGAATCATATATTAATAAAAGCATGCATGAATCATATATTAATAAAAGCTGCATGAATCATATATTAATAAAAGCATGCATGAATCATATATTTGTAACTTGGGCTGCTCTCTCACTGGTGACATTAATAAAAGCATGCATGAATCATATATTAATAAAAGCTGCATGAATCATATATTAATAAAAGCATGCATGAATCATATATTAATAAAAGCATGAATCATATATTAATAAAAGCATGCATGAATCATATATTAATAAAAGCATGCATGAATCATATATTAATAAAAGCTGCATGAATCATATATTAATAAAAGCATGCATGAATCATATATTTGTAACTTGGGCTGCTCTCTCACTGGTGACATTAATAAAAGCATGCATGAATCATATATTAATAAAAGCTGCATGAATCATATATTAATAAAAGCATGCATGAATCATATATTAATAAAAGCATGAATCATATATTAATAAAAGCTGCATGAATCAAATATTATTAAAAGCTGCATGAATCATATATTAATAAAAGCATGAATCATATATTAATAAAAGCATGCATGAATCATATATTAATAAAAGCATGAATCATATATTAATAAAAGCTGCATGAATCAAATATTATTAAAAGCTGCATGAATCATATATTAATAAAAGCATGAATCATATATTAATAAAAGCATGCATGAATCATATATTATTAAAAGCATGCATGAATCATATATTAATAAAAGCACGAATCATATATTAATAAAAGCATGCATGAATCATATATTAATAAAAGCATGAATCATATATTAATAAAAGCATGCATGAATCATATATTTGTAACTTGGGCTGCTCTCTCACTGGTGACATTAATAAAAGCATGCATGAATCATATATTAATAAAAGCTGCATGAATCATATATTAATAAAAGCATGCATGAATCATATATTAATAAAAGCTGCATGAATCATATATTAATAAAAGCATGCATGAATCATATATTTGTAACTTGGGCTGCTATCTCACTGGTGACATTAATAAAAGCATGCATGAATCATATATTAATAAAAGCATGCATGAATCATATATTAATAAAAGCATGCATGAATCATATATTTAACTTGGGCTGCTCTCTCACTGGTGACATTAATAAAAGCATGCATGAATCATATATTTGTAATTAACTTGGGCTGCTCTCTCACTGGTGACATTAATAAAAGCATGCATGAATCATATATTAATAAAAGCTGCATGAATCATATATTAATAAAAGCATGCATGAATCATATATTTGTAACTTGGGCTGCTCTCTCACTGGTGACATTAATAAAAGCATGCATGAATCATATATTTGTAATTAACTTGGGCTGCTCTCTCACTGGTGACATTAATAAAAGCTTGCATGAATCATATATTAATAAAAGCTGCATGAATCATATATTAATAAAAGCATGCATGAATCATATATTTGTAACTTGGGCTGCTCTCTCACTGGTGACATTAATAAAAGCATGCATGAATCATATATTAATAAAAGCATGAATCATATATTAATAAAAGCATGCATGAATCATATATTTGTAACTTGGGCTGCTCTCTCACTGGTGACATTAATAAAAGCATGCATGAATCATATATTAATAAAAGCTGCATGAATCATATATTAATAAAAGCATGCATGAATCATATATTAATAAAAGCATGCATGAATCATATATTAATAAAAGCATGCATGAATCATATATTAATAAAAGCTGCATGAATCATATATTAATAAAAGCAAGCATGAATCATATATTAATAAAAGCATGAATCATATATTAATAAAAGCTGCATGAATCATATATTAATAAAAGCATGCATGAATCATATATTTGTAACTTGGGCTGCTCTCTCACTGGTGACATTAATAAAAGCATGCATGAATCATATATTAATAAAAGCTGCATGAATCATATATTAATAAAAGCATGCATGAATCATATATTAATAAAAGCATGAATCATATATTAATAAAAGCATGCATGAATCATATATTAATAAAAGCATGCATGAATCATATATTAATAAAAGCATGCATGAATCATATATTTGTAACTTGGGCTGCTCTCTCACTGGTGACATTAATAAAAGCATGCATGAATCATATATTTGTAATTAACTTGGGCTGCTCTCTCACTGGTGACATTAATAAAAGCTTGCATGAATCATATATTAATAAAAGCTGCATGAATCATATATTAATAAAAGCATGCATGAATCATATATTTGTAACTTGGGCTGCTCTCTCACTGGTGACATTAATAAAAGCATGCATGAATCATATATTTGTAATTAACTTGGGCTGCTCTCTCACTGGTGACATTAATAAAAGCTTGCATGAATCATATATTAATAAAAGCTGCATGAATCATATATTAATAAAAGCATGCATGAATCATATATTTGTAACTTGGGCTGCTCTCTCACTGGTGACATTAATAAAAGCATGCATGAATCATATATTAATAAAAGCTGCATGAATCATATATTAATAAAAGCATGCATGAATCATATATTAATAAAAGCATGAATCATATATTAATAAAAGCATGCATGAATCATATATTAATAAAAGCATGCATGAATCATATATTAATAAAAGCATGAATCATATATTAATAAAAGCATGCATGAATCATATATTTGTAACTTGGGCTGCTCTCTCACTGGTGACATTAATAAAAGCATGCATGAATCATATATTAATAAAAGCTGCATGAATCATATATTAATAAAAGCATGCATGAATCATATATTTGTAACTTGGGCTGCTCTCTCACTGGTGACATTAATAAAAGCATGCATGAATCATATATTAATAAAAGCTGCATGAATCATATATTAATAAAAGCATGCATGAATCATATATTAATAAAAGCATGAATCATATATTAATAAAAGCATGCATGAATCATATATTATTAAAAGCATGCATGAATCATATATTAATAAAAGCACGAATCATATATTAATAAAAGCATGCATGAATCATATATTAATAAAAGCATGAATCATATATTAATAAAAGCATGCATGAATCATATATTTGTAACTTGGGCTGCTCTCTCACTGGTGACATTAATAAAAGCATGCATGAATCATATATTAATAAAAGCATGCATGAATCATATATTAATAAAAGCTGCATGAATCATATATTAATAAAAGCATGCATGAATCATATATTAATAAAAGCTGCATGAATCATATATTAATAAAAGCATGCATGAATCATATATTTGTAACTTGGGCTGCTATCTCACTGGTGACATTAATAAAAGCATGCATGAATCGTATATTAATAAAAGCATGCATGAATCATATATTAATAAAAGCATGCATGAATCATATATTTAACTTGGGCTGCTCTCTCACTGGTGACATTAATAAAAGCATGAATCATATATTAATAAAAGCTGCATGAATCATATATTAATAAAAGCATGCATGAATCATATATTTGTAACTTGGGCTGCTCTCTCACTGGTGACATTAATAAAAGCATGCATGAATCATATATTTGTAATTAACTTGGGCTGCTCTCTCACTGGTGACATTAATAAAAGCATGCATGAATCATATATTAATAAAAGCTGCATGAATCATATATTAATAAAAGCATGCATGAATCATATATTTGTAACTTGGGCTGCTCTCTCACTGGTGACATTAATAAAAGCATGCATGAATCATATATTTGTAATTAACTTGGGCTGCTCTCTCACTGGTGACATTAATAAAAGCTTGCATGAATCATATATTAATAAAAGCTGCATGAATCATATATTAATAAAAGCATGCATGAATCATATATTTGTAACTTGGGCTGCTCTCTCACTGGTGACATTAATAAAAGCATGCATGAATCGTATATTAATAAAAGCTGCATGAATCATATATTTGTAATTAACTTGGGCTGCTCTCTCACTGGTGACATTAATAAAAGCATGCATGAATCATATATTTAACTTGGGCTGCTCTCTCACTGGTGACATTAATAAAAGCATGAATCATATATTAATAAAAGCATGCATGAATCATATATTAATAAAAGCATGCATGAATCATATATTTAACTTGGGCTGCTCTCTCACTGGTGACATTAATAAAAGCATGCATGAATCATATATTAATAAAAGCTGCATGAATCATATATTTGTAATTAACTTGGGCTGCTCTCTCACTGGTGACATTAATAAAAGCATGCATGAATCATATATTTAACTTGGGCTGCTCTCTCACTGGTGACATTAATAAAAGCATGAATCATATATTAATAAAAGCTGCATGAATCATATATTTGTAATTAACTTGGGATGCTCTCTCACTGGTGACATTAATAAAAGCATGCATGAATCATATATTTAACTTGGGCTGCTCTCACTGGTGACATTAATAAAAGCATGAATCATATATTAATAAAAGCATGCATGAATCATATTAATAAAAGCATGCATGAATCATATATTTGTAACTTGGGCTGCTCTCTCACTGGTGACATTAATAAAAGCATGCATGAATCATATATTTGTAATTAACTTGGGCTGCTCTCTCACTGGTGACATTAATAAAAGCATGCATGAATCATATATTTAACTTGGGCTGCTCTCTCACTGGTGACATTAATAAAAGCATGAATCATATATTAATAAAAGCATGCATGAATCATATATTTAACTTGGGCTCCTCTCTCACTGGTGACATTAATAAAAGCATGCATGAATCATATATTAATAAAAGCATGCATGAATCATATATTTAACTTGGGCTGCTCTCTCACTGGTGACATTAATAAAAGCATGAATCATATATTTGTTGTGGTGTTGTTTTTGTAAAGAGATAAAACACAACATTCACGCTCTTAATGAAGGTTGTCATCATATACAGTTATATAAACAGTTAAGTTTGGCTCAGATAAATTCGTGCTTTGCTTTTTGATGATCAAGTTAAGAAACGGTTAATGTAAACTTGAGAGATAGCTTGGGTTCCAGGCTCTATGTATATAATAGTGTTATTCGTGATTTATACATGTATAGAGTTAGTTTTGTCGGGGATATCAGCTAGTCAAATCAGTTTTCTCATTAATTATACCCCCCACAACGAAGTTAGGGGGGGTATACTGGAATCAGCTTGCCCGTCCGTCGTCCGTCCGTTCGTCGTCCGTGGACACAAAATTTGTCCGGAGTTTTTCTCAGTCGTTTTTTGATCAATTTCCGTGAAACTTGGCACAGACATCAACCACCATGGGAACCTGTGCACCTGCGATTATGACATCTGTCGGACTTTTTTTGTGGAGTTATCTCCCCTTTTTCGACTTAGAAATTTTTCGCAACATGTATAATTTTGTCCGAGCTTTTATTCCTACATTTTTAGGTAAAATTTTTTTAAACTTGGCACAGATATTTAGTACCATGGGAACCTGTGCACCTGCAATTATGATGTCTGTCCGACTTTTTTTGGTGGAGTTATTCCCCTTTTTCGACTTAGAACTTTTATTACTAAATTTTTCAGGCAATAGGTTTAAGATTAGGGTTAGGGTTGTGCACCTGCAATGGGAACTGTTATTTTATTATTTTAACTAAATGTTTACTGACATGTGAAACATCTTAGTATTTTAAAAACACGGTGGGGGGTATCCTTATTCCCATTGGGACAGTCACACCTCTAGTTACATTTTATAAGGGTAGCCACTGCTTTTGAAACTCTTGATATCGCATGCTGCATCTGGATGTGTACTTATCACCTTCATATTTGAATTTCAATGCAGTGAGAAATTCCTTTATTGAGACTTGAATAAGGTTAAACTTATTCCTATATATTAGCACAAGTAGAAAGTTAATGATAGAATTCACTTGACAATGATTAACGACAAAAAGCATACTGTGCATGGTTTGGTAATATGTATAGACACTTGATTTATTGTCAACCCAGACTGACAGTATAACCGTTATCATGACTGATCCATGATATTAATTTTATCTACGTCTCAGTCTCTAACCCTTTCTATACTAGTGGATTCTCCCAGTAAGTTAAAAAGTGTACATCGGAATGGTCTATTATTCATTTGGAGGGATGTTAAGGTGATAAAAGCAGACGACAGATGAATAAAAGTGCAGAAGGAGTTCTATTTGTTGAAGGAAATGTTTAGATAATAAGTTCAATGAAACGACCTTGAACTTATTATCTGAACATTACCTATGGGATAACTACTCATCTATGATGCTTTAGTATAGAAATGGTTAAGCAGGTTATGGACATAAATACTGACTGCTACACAGTAAATACAAAAAGAAAAACACATATAAAGTGACAAATTCATATAAAAAATAACGCTTATAGCTTCTTACTATTTGGTTTAAGAAAATGACCTTCCCAATCATAATTGTGTCATTTTGAACTAAACCTTTTCAAAATTATAATCAGGCTTGGTTTTCTTCTACACCAAATAATTATCTCTTGTAAATTATACCATTTGCTAAAAACTAAAACTAGTCCTGTAGTTGTTGATCGATGATCGAACTTGACCTGTACCTAACGGTTTCAATCCTGTATACGAAATTTCATTTCATTAATAACTTAAGTTATCATCTGGAAACCAAGAAAACCCTAATTTCAAATTTCATTCCAAACCAAATATGAATGGATGAATGAACCGAAAAACGGGCACATCAAAACTGGAATTACTGTGTTAACCCTTTACCCAACAGAAGGGCCCTGTGCCAATGCATTCTCTTATATATGCGAGTCGACCATAGGTCGCCTCGCATATATAAGAGAATGCATTGGCTTAACACATTAAAAATTATAAAATTGTTAAAGATTGTAAGAAAAAATGGTAAAAAGATTTTTTTTAGGCCAATGCATTCTCTTATATATGCGAGGCGACCTATGGTCGACTCGCATATATAAGAGAATGCATTGGCACAGGGCATAACTGTAACTATCACAATGTGGTCAAGGAGCCGGTTCCAATGATATCCATATTTGTATGGTTCTATTGAGACAGACCGAAGATATTTTAGGCTGTTGAAGCTTTATTTGGCCGGTTTTGGCCGGTTTGTTGGGTAAAGGGTTAACCAAGTTAAATCGACCAATGCCTTCAATGTGTGTCCAGCAAGAATGAATCATTTAACCCTTTGATGACGGGAGCTGTGCTGGTGCAGTATTAATGATGATGTGCCAGTGCATTCTCTTATATATGCGAGTCTCCCACAGGGAGCCTCACATAATATAAGAGAATGAGCCAGCTTACAAGGTCAAGGTAAATATTGTTTGGCCAATGCATTCTTTTATATATGCGAGGCTCCCTATGGGAGACTCGCATATATAAGAGAATGCATTGGCACAGGGTTTCTCAATATTTCAACAAGCTCCAGTCATGGAAGGGATAACCATTCAATACCATTCGCACTCAGTTATAAAAGAATACACTGGAATTATCTAGCTATTATTCATCTGGTTCATACGCCTGCGTACAGCAATGCCCTAAGTAATGGACTCCTTAACCACAGCAGAATTATGGGTAACTTTTCAGGATTTAGTCGGAAATATGGCTTGTTGCCATCCATCGGAAAGCTCTCGGGGAAAGCTTTCCGATGAATGGCAACAAGCCATATTTCCGACTAAATCCTGAAAAGATACCCATAATTCTGCTGTGATTACTTAGGGCATTACTGTACCTTTTCCCTGCAAATTTTCCTGGTGAGAATGAACTGACCAGATCAACTTTAACCCTTTCTATACTAAATGGATTCTCCCACTCAGTTTATAAGTATACATTGGAATGGTCTATTATTCGTTTGGAGGGTTTTTCAGGAAAACAAGCAGACGTCAGATATTAAAAGTGCAGAACGAGTCCTATTTATTGGAGGGAAATGTTCAGATAATAAGTTCAACAAACAACCATGTTGAACTTATTATCTGAACATTTCCTGAGGGATCATCTAGTCAATGAATATTAAGTAAAGAAAGGGTTAATTAGTCACATTCTTTCTCTATAGAACCTGTTCCGAAGAATGAAGGTGTTGCTAAGGTACTGGAATACATGGCAACAATGATCGAACATGAACAGTGCGTACGCGATGCCCTGAAGTACCTGCACGAACTGTCCAAAGAAGACCACAAGGATGCCAGCTTTGAGCTGGATAGTAGAGGTCGAAGGTTAATTGGTGTGACGATGAGGAACAACATTAACGACCAAGATACAGTATCTGCTGGACTTAGCCTACTCCATAACCTTATATTATCGGGTAAGATATACAGAGGGCAATATACAGTAAATGCAATGCCCTAAATAATTGACTCTTTAACCACAGCAGAATTATGGGTAACTTTTCAGGATTTAGTCGGAAATATGGCTTGTTAATTGCCATTCATTGGAAAGCTCTCACTGAGATGAATGGCAACAAGCCATATTATCAAGAGCCTACAGTAATGCCCTAAATAATTGACTCCTTAACCACAGCAGAATTATGGGTAACTTTTCAGGCAATCATGATATTGTGTGCCTGGCTGTTGACCTGGCTGTTGTTATGGCCATTTTTGCAGTGGAAAAAAATAATGGAAATATCTCCAAAATTCTCAAATGACTCTATGCAAATGCATTTATCATATAGAATTCTGGAATTCAAACGTCTAGATTCACTGGTTCCAAAGCACATATTTCTTTATTACTGTTATGAATGATAGCCAATGGACATATAGCACACAGTGTGAAATTTTGTTCCGAATAGTAATGCCCTAAATAATTCTTCCATGGCAAATGAGGCCATGCAGAATGAGGTCCTAGAGGGTGAATTTGGTGATGATAGCCCACTTTGCGGGATACCATCACCAAATTCACCCTCTGGGGACCTGATTCTGCAAATGACGGGCACACTAAACTCAGGCTTGATACTCATTGGTGGTTATATCACTTTGGAAATGTTCAGAGCAAGCCTTGAAATAGGGTGTCTGTCATTTGCAGAATGAGGTTCCCAGAGGGTGAATTTAGTGATGCTACCCCGCATAGCGGGCTAGCATCACCAAATTCACCCTCTGGGAACCTCATTCTGCTGAGGTGTAAGCAGAATGAGGTCCCCAGAAGGTTAATTTAGTGATGCTAGCCCACTATGCGGGGTAGCATCACTAAATTCACCCTCTGGGGACCTCATTCTGCAAATGTTTGTTGAACTTATTGCCTGAACATTTCCCACCAATGAATAGAAATCTTCTGACAATTGTGTTATCTTTTTGTCTGTCGTCTGTTCTATAACACCCCTCCAGACGAAAAATATTCCATTCCAGTGAATACATTTATAACTGATTGGGGGAATCCAATCAGAAATCTAACAGTTAACTTAATTGTGAAATATGTTACATTTCAGCTGAAGGAAATGATGCCCTATTCTCATCAGAACTGATTGGTCTCGTTCCATACGCTATGTCTGTAAGTACTCTCACCTGCCTTTACAAGTAGCTTGCGAAAATTTTCAACAAAACTACCACTCTAATTCTCCATTCTGTCATTAAGTATTTAGTGCAGGAATTGTTCTCAAAGCACATAGGAAATTTGACTTTGGGGCGATAGTTTCGTCATTTTGGCTGGAAAACCCTGCGCTAAATATGTAAAACCACATACTAGTACCCAGCCGGTTACAGAGTCACAAAGGAAGTATGACTGGTGCACTATGGTAGAGATTGTCTTTGTAATGGCAGCTTCATGTTCAATCCTTGAAAATAGTGTGTCTGTCATTTGCAGAACGAGGTCCCAAAATTCACCCTCTGGGAACCTCATTCTGCAGAGGTGTAAGCAGAATGAGGTCCCCAGAGGGTGAATTTGGTGATGCTAGCCCGCCCATCTCTACGGCGCTATGCGGGGTAGCATCACTAAATTCACCCTCTGGGGACCTCATTCTGCAAATGACAGACACACTATTTCAAGGCAGCTTCATGTTTGATGTTGGCGTGATTTTCTATAAACTGAACACCTCTCTAAACTGAACAAAAAGGTCCAAAGGTCGTTCAGTTTGGAGATGTTTTAATTTACTGACTAAGTTATCTTTTCATGCAGTCAAACCATTGTATATTGTAGCTATGGTAACTATGTTATTTTTTCAGTCACATCATTTATATGGTAGCTATGGTAAAAATGTTAACTTTTCAGTTACACCATTTATATGGTAGCTATGGTAACTATGTTATCTTTTCATGCAGTCAAACCATTTATATTGTAGCTATGGTAACTATGTTATTTTTTCAGTCACATCATTTATATGGTAGCTATGGTAAGAATGTTAACTTTTCAGTTACACCATTTATATGGTAGCTATGTTATCTTTTCAGTCACATCCGAAGTGTTTGGAAATCCAGCAGAGTGGGGCAGCCCTTCTCATGGCGATGGCAGTTAATGGTAAGCCACAAATAACCCTCTCTGTACTAAATGGATTCTCCCACCAAGTTAAAAAAAAGTGTCAATTGGAATGGTCTATTATTGATTTGGAGGCATTTACAGGTAATATGAGCAGACAACAGATACTAAAAGTGCAGAAATTTATTGAGGAAAATGTTCAGATAATAAGTTCATGGAGGTCAGAAGTTTTCATGTGGGATAACTACTCATCAATGTGGGATAACAACTCATCAATGTGGGATAACTACTCATCAATGTGGGATAACTACTCATCAATGTGTGTTTAGTATAGAAAGGTTTAAAAGATATATTCAAGATTTCAACCAGTATGATGACAATAGGTATGGTACAACAAAAGCAATGAATGCATTGTATTCTAGACTATTGAGGCCAAAGGGCGTAAACGTCTGTAGCAAGTGATTCCTCATCATCTGTTTTGCAATGTAGGATCTCTATGATGTGGAATGTCATATCTTTTCAGTTGTGCCCCTACATGGGCGAGAGAATTTATATTTGGTGGTTTTCAAAAATTTAAATAAAAATAAAATTCCAAATTGCTAAAATATATTTTCCTGCCGACTAAAAATCAACAAACGAAATAAATTATCATTTATGTCAGAAATTTAAGAAATGGTGCAACTTGGTTATGGCACATCAATAGCCTGGAATAGAATTACAGTACATGAAACAATATAAAATTCACCCTCTGGGTACCTCATTTTGCTTAGGCTTCATCTTCGGAGAAGTATCTATAGTCTCAAATTAACACTGTCTTTAGTTACTTTTTCCCTTCTGTTCAGTTTCTATATCCCCTAATTTGCAGAAGATAAAATGTAATCAAGGTTATGATTAATGGATGAACATCACCAACCAACTTGGGAACTTCATTCTGATCCTAGATCTACCATAGGAGTTGAGGCCTAAGCAGAATGTGGTTCTCAGAGGGTGAATTTGGTGATGCTAGCCTGCTGGGTGGGATGGCATCACTAAATTCACACAACCCTCTGGGGACCTCACACTATTCAAGGCTTCATTCTGTTGTGCAGCTTTGTCAGTATGACAAGACAAAATTTTATATGACTCAATTTAGCCCCACAAATGGCCTTTTATGTAGAATAATAACACATGTCAATTTGATACACTCTAGACCTGTTAAGTTTTGAAAATGTCAATCTGGGAGATTTTTGCGGGAGGTATGCCCATATATGTTCATGTTCCAAAAATCATTTTTATGATGAAGATCACATCGTTTTTATGTTTACCCATACCATAGTATGGTAAACATAGTGTCGTTGCCCGGATTGACCACTCGTCGTTAGTCCGTCCGTCCGTCCGTCCGTCTGTCTGTCTGTCTGTAGACACTTTACGCATGGTGCGATAACTCGAACATTTTTATATCTGATCGGAACCAAATTTTGTATATGAATTTGTCAGCACCAAATACAGATCGAGTTCGAATATGGGTTCGATCCGAGTTTTTTTCACGGAGTTATGGCCCTTTTTCGACTTAGAATTCATGCATGCTACCATAACTCAAAAAAATTTTATCTGATCAGAATCAAATTTGGTATGCAAGTTTCTCGGACCAAAATACAGATCGAGTTCGAATATGGGTTTGATCCGATATTTTTCAATGGAGTTATGGCCCTTTTTCGACTTAGAATTCATGCATGCTGCCATAACTCAATTTTTTTTTTATCTGATCGGAACCAAATTTGGTATGCGAGTTTCTCAACTCAAAATACAGATCGAGTTTGAATATGGGTTATATCCAACATTTTATACCCTTTTATGGCCCTTTTTCAACTAAGAATTGAACAGATAACCATAGCAGTCTACAATTAATTACCAGTGGTATCAATTTAGCTCTGAGAGCAGTAAATCTGTATTATGGGAATTAGAGTTATTTTTTACTCCCATGTTTATGATGACACACTCCTCACCTGTATAGTTTTTGGTATCGATCGGTTGATCGGTTTAGAAATTATTAACACTTTGCATCCGCACATAGGCATGAGCTATCCGATGCTGTAACCAAATTATTTTTTGTCCGATTGTTTTCATATTTGATATGTAGGTTTATAATGACACACCCCTCACCTGTATAGTTTTTGGTATCGATCGGTTGATCGGTTTAGAAAATAATTAACCCTGCACACAAATGCTATCTGATCCATCTAAGTCAAACTGTTTTCTTCTGATATGCCTCATATTTCTTACCAAGGTTTTTCTTAGCACGTTCTTTATCTGTATGGTTTTTGGTATCGTTTAATTAACCCTTTTCAAACTTATTTTTACTTAGAACTCAAAACATTTTTCATCTGATCTACACCAAATTTGGTACATGTGGTCCTCACCCCGAAATACAGATCAAGTTCAAATTTGGGTTTGATCCGATATATTTTAACAGAGTTATGGCCCTTTATAATTCAAGTAATTTACTACCTATTGTATATGCCCTGTGAGAATTTAAGACAAACAACTTTACACAGTAATCTGCTTTATTGGGATCAGAAAATGACACTGGATACTCTTTGCTAAACCACTGCTGCTCCCAGAGCTGTCAAATTTAAGTGATTGATGATACTTTACTCCAGTTTGTGTGCAATAGTAATTTAACCCAACCTGTTGAAACATGTTCATGGCATTAATACAAATAGTCCATTGTCCATGTGAAGGATGTTCTGGAGCATGGCTGTTTAGAGAATTGTTGTTTACAGAGACACTGTTGTCTTATCTTGAGAAAACAATTTATCCACACATTAGTTCCATCATATGATGTCATTGAAAATGATTAACACTCTCCACACATCATATGTTCATTCTCCTATTCTATGTCCAGGTTGATCGTGATCCACTTTTCACTTGCATGTATTTCAGGATTAAAATTAACCTATTCCATAGACGCATAATATCTGATACGCAGATTTTAAATTATCTCTTTCGCCTTAGGCCAGGTTCACTAAGAATTTCTATTAATTATAAGCCACCAATTGAATATTCATCATTTGAGGATATATCTTATTTTGAAATTCCCTCTATTGCATTTGGGCTGCAGGATAATAATAATGGTTCTGGTATTCTTGAAGCTGACTTTTTGGTAAACTATTTTTCACCCAATCACTTTTATAATCTCATTCAGGTTGATTGTGATACATTCTTCATGCGTATAGATTTTGGTATTGATTGAATGGTTTTGAGAATATTAACCCAATATTTAATAATATTTCTGCTGTTACAGACATTGTATCTTTCCAATGATCAGCTTAGAATAAAATTAACCATAGGTACATGTATACTGTACGCGATCCAATGTTATGACTCTAATATTTTCAATTTGACCCTTCTCATATCTCTCCTTTAGTTATCTGATAATTCTGTATTAAAATATTTTATATCCAACCATTATCAATCATATTTAATATCAAGGTCTATACACCCCTCACTTATATAGATGTTCAGGTGTTTGTTGGTCTCTAATCTCAATCATCCCATAACTTTTACTATGCAGCTAACACAACAACATAATCTGTTATGACTCAGGTTCCATTGTAAGAATTAAATAAATAGAGTTATTATGATGTTAATATTGTAACAATTATATCTTTAACAGCTATGGTGCATCTGTCTGACTGTGTTTGGGTATAATTATCTTTATCAATCTATCACACATACATGTATCTCTGTTGGAGTGACCGAATAGGTTGAAATCGAATGTCATATCCATCTTCCTATTGTGTTTAAATGAGCAAGTTGCTCAATATGTCTGATTCCACTATGAAACTAATAAATAATAGTACGCTGTGAATTGTTGAAATTCTTGCACTCATAAAAAGATCGCTATCGCCAAGGTATGGGTTAAACATCTGCCGATCGTGATCGGCCTCTCGTTATGAGTGACTATTTGTGTTTATTTTATAAATATATAGACCTAAATAAAATGCTAATGAATGTCCTGTTGGTAATTGTAATAGAGCTGCTGTGAGTAGGGGATGCCACTATTATTGAAGATCACAAAGAAGCAGACACTTTGTGTAAACTAAGTGAAAATACTCAGAATTCCACCGGATACAGCCAGATATGCGTGAAACCGAAAGTACAAAAACTGGAATAAACTACAAAATGGACTTGTCTTACTGTTTAACCCTCAATAGAAATGCACACATTCCACAATTTATTAACAAATTTTAAGAAGCAAAACTTTGTTTAAAATAAGTCAAAAGAAAAAACGAACCTGAGTTACAAAGGTTACAACCGGATATGTATGGGTGAAAACGAAAGTACAAAATGACCCATCTTGCAGTTTTACCCGCAAAAAAAATGGACATATTCCATTCGCAATGCTTACCAGCTGCACACTTGTGATTATACGTATTGTATACTGTAACAACACCCTTTATACATGTATGTGTGGCTTCATCAGAGTGTGAAAATCAATTAATATCAGTCACAGTTCACCACTGATTGTCTTCAATCAGAGGGAACATCAAAAGTGAATGTTGATGTGTGCATATTTACGGTATCGGAAATAACGAAATCCCTGTCATTTGGGGAATCCATGCAGGTTCATGAATTCGAAAAATAATAAAAACATCATTTTTGGGGATTTTGAATGCGGGGTTTTGCTGAATCCGGGAGAATTGGGGGTTATCCGTATTTGCAGAATTGCGGTGGCAATTCATGAGTCTCACGGACAATCCGTGAAACTTAACAGCTCTGATACACTCCCATCCCATGTCAAGAATATAATGGATTTGAGACCTAAATTGAGAACTAATTTGAACAATTTTATCTTCACACACAGCTTTCCATAAACATCAAAATTATGTTATACCACAAAAGCTGCATAGCGACGACATGGTCTACAGGTGCAATTTTTACATGAATGCTGATTGAATAATTTAACTTGCAGAAAAGAAACGATCTCAAATTTACCAAAAAATATAAGAAAAATAACATGTTATTCAGTGCTATATTAACATGTTATTCAGTGCTATATTAACATGTTATTCAGTGCTATATTGACAAGTTTTTGTTTGGAAATATTCCACCTAGGTATGTAGATACCTCTTACTTAATTATGGGGTTCGAATGAGCCAAGTCCGTTTAAATACCAGGCAAGGTATGGAAAATGTTATGAGCTCTGAATACATCTTCAATGTATTTATTTTACATTTACAGAGGAGACAGCAAACTTAATAGGAGAACTACAAGGGATAGAGGATTTACTGTCAGCCTTGGAGTCGTTTCCCGATGACGCAGACTTCGTCTCGACATGCTGTGGCGCCCTCTGGAGTTTATGTATTATCGGTGTGTATCAACCCTTTCTATAGTAAATGGATTCTTCCACTCAGTTAAAACAGTGTACATCGGAACGGTTTATTATTCATCTGGAGGGGTTCTCAGGGAAAAAAGGCAGATGACAGATCATAAAAGTGCAGAAGGAGTCCTATTTATTGGAGGGAAATGTTCAGAGAATAAGTTCAACAAACAACCTATGAACTTATTACCTGAACGTTCTCCCATTCAGTTATAAAAGTACAGTAATGCTCTAATTAATCGACCTCACCGAGAGCTTTCCGATGAATGGCAACAAGCCATATTTCCGACTAAATCCTGAAAAGTTACCTATAATTCTGCTGTGGTTAAGAGGTCGATTAATTAGAGCATTACTGTATACACTTTCAAATGACAGACACACTTTACTCAGGCATGCCCCCCCCCCCCCCCTTCAAAGATATTAATACATCATTTGGAGGATCAAATGATCCAGGTCTGATTAACCCTATCTTTACTAAATGGATTCTCCCATCCAGTTATAAAAGTATACATTGGAATGGTCTATTATCATCTGGAGGAGTATTAATAACCACTTAAAAAAGTACACGTTGAATTGGATGGTCATTCAGGAAATAAATGCGGACGACCAATCTGAATGCAAACAGATAATACAAGTGAGAAATGATTTCTATTCATTGGTGGAAAATTTACAGATAATAAGTTCAATAACGGCCTATGGTTAATTGTTGAAAACTTAGTATCTGAACATTTCCTAAGGGAACTACTTAATTTGTCAATGAGTATTTAATAATGAAAAGACCAAATAAAAACTTCCCATTTAGCAGGCCTTAAAATATGGTGCCAGACATTTGCAGAATGAGGTCCCCAGAGAGTGAATTTAATGACGGGGGTCACGGAGATCAGAATGAGGTCCCCAGAGAGTGAATTTAATGACGGGGGTCACGGAGATCAGAATGAGGTCCCCAGAGAGTGAATTTAGTGACGTTATTCCCCGCACAAAGGGCTAGCATGAAATTCACTCTCTGGGGATCTCAGTCTTCTTAGATCTTATCTTTTCTGGAAAGTATCTTTTTATAAAATTTACATGTTTTTTTAGTTTCTATATATATATAGTTTAGAAATTGTTTTTTTCTTTTTTATACCCCCACTTTCGAAGAAAATGGGGGGTATACTGGATTGACTGCGTCCGTCCGTCCGTCCGTCACACTTTCTCCCTCCGTGTGTCCGTCCGTCCGACCTCATAACTCGAACAACTATGAACCGATTTCAATAATTTTTGGTATGCAAGCTCCTTAGGACTGCCTCTCCGCATGATGCTAATTTACGCCTCATTTTCGACTTATTTTGACTTCGAAAATTCTGTCCGACTTAATAACTTTAACAAATATGAACCGATTTCAATAATTTTTGGTATACATGCTTCTCACAATACCCTCTCTACATGATGTGGCTAGGGATTGGCTCAGACTGTTTTTCGTAATATTACACTTCATTTTCGACTTATTTTGACTTAGAATCTGTCCGACTTAATAACTTTAACAAATATGAACCAATTTGAATAATTTTTTCTGTACAAGCTTCTTGTGACACCATATCGATATCATTAGTCCGAATTGTTCTTTAAAGTTAAAAATCTTTTTTGTTGGGTTTACGGATAATGCGGGTTGAATTCGCCACGGTAGGGTTATGCTAGCACTCGAGTGCACACCTCTTGTTGTTTTACTTTCTCTATATCCCCAAATTCGCAGATGACACAGTGCATAATCGAGGTTCCCAATGGGTGTACATCAACATTCTCACCATCTGGGAACTTAAATATGTGACTAGATCTCCCATAGCAGATGAGGCCATGCAGAATGAGGTCCTCAGAGGATGAATTTTTTTATGTTATCCCGCTGTGCGGGGTAGCATCACCAAATTCACCCACTGGGGACCTCATTCTGCAAATCTCCAGCACCATATTTTGAGGACAATATGAATATCTTTCAGAGAGTAACATCAAGCGGGCGACTAAAGCTAATGCTCTGGAGAAAATCTGTGATGTATTCAAGAAACACGGAGATAATGCTGATGTTGTGAAGAATGCATCAGCAGCTGTTCTATCTCTAGCGTTAGAAGGTAAAATATAAAAATATAAACACCTCAAAAATGTACCGTATGCTCCCCCCACCCCTGGATGGTTTCCAGATGATAAACTTTAGATAGTCTCATCTGAATGGTTTAAATTTTGTATGTCGGTTTACTAGCCCAAAATACAGGTCAAGTACGAATTTGGGTCCGTCCACCAATTTTCACCAGAGGTATGGCCCTTTGTTGAAAACTAAGGCTGAGATTGATTTTGAGGTCAGTCTTTGCACAACCATCACATCTGATGTAACTTTGTTCATGTCTAACAGGGTTTTTATCTAACAGGGCATGTACTGGAAACTTTAATATACTAGAAAAAGCAAATTCAACTTTCCAGTACTGGAAATATACTTGAAAAACGATCTCCGGCCGATCGATACTGGAATATACTGGAATCGGCCGATTTTATGTAGCACCGGTCACTGGCACCGGTTGTTATTTTTCGTAACACCGGTAAAACACAACACGGTGCTTCCTGTTTGACCATTTATTTTCTCGTGTCTTGTGTCTACAACACTGGTTTATAAATTTAGAATAGATGTGTAGTTCAGCGCGAATTATAAATTTGTACATTACACATTTAACACATTCAAAACATGTGCGGGAGGTGTGTTTTTCGCGAGAATTGGCTTGACATTACCGAGTTTAGTGGATGGTTGGCTGCCGTCGATGGAGGCCGACATCGTGCGAAGTGTCTTGTATGTTCAAAGACATTTGACATTGAAAATATGGGACAACATGCACTTCGTAGTCACGCTATTGGTAAAAACCACATAAATGCCATGAAAATCAGAGATGGCATGAACGTTCGTAGATTATTTTGTACAAATACTTCAACTTCTAACTCTAATACATCTGGCAATTCAAATTCTGCTGCTACAATTAGTACTAGTAGTGCAAGTACTAGTAGAACAACACACTCAACAGTGACAGAAGCACCTGCTAGTGGCAGTGATAATTCTACCACATCCACGATTCGAAATGCACAGAATGCAACAAGAGAAGAGTGTCTGAAATCAGAAATAATATGGATATTACACACTATTTAAGCTCATCACTCATATAATGATATATATCGAATGAGAAAATTGATGTTCTATTCAAAGAAATGTTTCCCCGATAGTATTGTTGCATGGTTTTGATTTGCTGTTTATAGACAGTGACTTAAATATCACTGACATAATGAAGCCAACATGTGAATTATCATTAAAAAGGATGTTTGGGTGAGTTCATTGGTTCAAATCTTGGTAAATTTTGGTGGCCGTAAGGAGTCGTAATACTGAAGTTGGGGGCCGTAGAGACTCCCGTCACCTCTCTGGCTAAGTCTGTGACAGTATGTAACCCTAACCCTGAACCTGGGATCGAGTAGAATAGTCCTAACCCTAAACCTGGGATCGAGTAGAGTAGTCCTAACCCTAAACCTGGGATCGAGTAGAGTAGTCCTATATATAACCCAAAACCTGGGATCAAGTAGAGTAGCCCTAACCCTAATTCGCCATACTGGAAATTCATAATATCAGTACTGGAAATATACTGGAATATACTGGAAAATGATTCCAGACAGGGTGTACGAACCCTGGTCTAATTGGACAAACTACAGGCCTATTTTGCCATGCCCTAGCGATGCTCTTGTTTAGAAATGAGTAATCGGAAAATTATAAATTAACAAGGGCCATAACTCCAGTGAAAGTGGGTGAAACACACCCATATTCGAACTTGACATGTGCCCCTAACCAATAAGCTTATATACCAATATTATTCAAATTTCATAAATTATAGCTGATGATATCATCCGAGGAAAAGAAAGCTTATACTCCCCTAACAAGCGTCTATTTCGAAGCCGAAAGAATTAAACAAGAATCATCTGTAAATTATTATTCACAAAATCTGATTTCAGTAAAATTTCAACAACATCACTTGATTACAGCTTTGCCAATAGGTACCGGTACCGGTACCGGAACCGGCGGTAATCAGGAAATAAATCGGTACCGGTTCTGATGTCGAGTACCGACGGTTCTCGGTACTGATTGTTGATTTCTATTAATATACCTCTTAACGCATATAAAGGGTTAATTAATCAGCTCAACATAACGCCAAACACAACTGCGATTGGTTAACGTGATATCGTCAGCACATTCAAACATCAAAGGCACAGTATGCCGCACTATGAGTCCGTTACCAGACGTATTATTAACTTTGATTATATCGGTGATGTCCTATCTTTTCAGATGATAACTTTTATCATGTTGGTTACTCTATCTTCTTTTCAGATGATAACTTTGATTATATCGGTGATGTCCTATCTTTTCAGATGATAACTTATATCATGTTGGTTACTGTATCTTCTTTTCAGATGATAACTTTGATTATATCGGTGATGTCCTATCTTTTCAGATGATAACTTATATCATGTTGGTTACTGTATCTTCTTTTCAGATGATAACTTTAATCATGTCGGCGATCTTGATTGTGTGGGGTCTTCTTTTCACATGATAAGTTTGATTATATCGGTGATGTCCTATCTTTTCAGATGATAACTTTTATCATGTTGGTTACTGTATCTTCTTTTCAGATGATAACTTTGATTATATCGGTGATGTCCTATCTTTTCAGATGATAACTTATATCATGTTGGTTACTGTATCTTCTTTTCAGATGATAACTTTAATCATGTTGGTGATCTTGATTGTGTGGGGTTACTTGTCAGTGATGTCCTATCTTTTCAGATGATAACCTTATTAGTCAGTGATGTCCTATCTTTTCACATGATAACTTTGATTATATCGGTGATGTCCTATCTTTTCACATGATAACTTTGATTATATCGGTGATGTCCTATCTTTTCAGATGATAACTTTAATCATGTCGGCGATCTCGATTGTGTGGGGTTACTAGTCAGTGCACTCGACAAGCACATCAAAGACCCAATGGTTGTGAAGAATGTCTGTCTGGCGCTAGCTAGCCTTGTGGAACCTGATGGTAAGTAAGCAGAATAGAAATGTATGTCCCTGTGTATGCCTACTACTATCTATAAATTAATATACAGTAATTCCCTAATTAATCGACTCCTTAACCACAGCAGAATTATGGGTAACTTTTCCGGATTTAGTTGGAAATATGGCTTGTTGCCAATCATAGCTTTCCGATGAATGGCAACAATCCATATTTCCGACTAAATCCTGAAAAGTTACCCATAATTCTGCTGTGGTTAAGGAGTCGATTAGTTAGGGCATTACTGTATATAATTGATTACCCTCAACAAATGTATGAAAATATGCCTTTGTTATGAAAATTATTTTGGTTATGCATATCCCTTTCTATATGGAATGGATTTTCCCACTCAATTATAAAAGAATACATTGGAATGGTCTAGTATTCACCTGGAGGGGTTTTCAGGAAAAATGAGTGGACAACATTGCAGATATAAAAGTACAGTACAGAAGGAGTCCTATTAATTGGAAAATTAAGGGAAATGTTCCATCAAAGTATCACTTTATTATAATCAATAAATTTGAAAAATGATCAAGGAAATATGGGTTGATACAAAAATCAGACTTGGCACTGAAAGGGTTAATGAAATGAAATTCAATAACAGTTTGGTAAATATTGTTGGAATATCATGTAACATCCGTGGTTATTACAGGAAATATAATAAACAGACTTTATTGGAGTCCTACTGGTAAGAGTGTGCTGTTTTGTGTAGTTTGTTATTTGCAGTGAAACAACAATGTTGTATAGGTTGGATTGCTGTAATAATGTTGTATAGGCTGGTGTGCTGTAATATATGTTGTATACAAGCCTTGAAATAGGGTGTCTGTCATTTGCAGAATGAGGTCCCCAGAGGGTGAATTTAGTGATGCTACCCCTCATAGCGGGCTAGCATCACCAAATTCACCCTCTGGGAACCTCATTCTGCTGAGGTGTAAGCAGAATGAGGTCCCCAGAGGGTGAATTTGGTGATGCTAGCCCGCTATGCAGGGTAGCATCACTAAATTCACCCTCTGGGGACCTCATTCTGCAAATGACAGACACCCTATTTCAAGGCTTGGTTGTATAGGTGGGTGTGCTGTCTAAATTTATTGTTAGAAAAGTTAAAATTTCCTGGTTCCAAAGTAATTTCTGATGGGATTTCATTTTCAGCCATCACAGTGAATTGTGTGGCTTTTGAGGCAAAACAAAATTGTTGCTCTTTTTTCACAGAAATTCAGTCAGTCAGTCAGAAAGAAAGATAGCTTTATGTATTATTTCTGACGACATCCTCAGCAGATTAATTAAATGAATTCAACATAAATAATGGACAAGGGTTGTTACAAATTATTAAGAAGAATATAAATGAGAAGAAAAATATAGAATTGACCAAATTGTTTTCAAGATATATGAAATTCACAGAAAACTTATCCATAACCCATTCAAAATTGAATGATGTACATGCCTTGAAATAGTGTGTCTGACATTTGCAGAATGAGTTCCCCCACTAGCATAATAAATTCACCCTCTGGGGACCCCGTTCTGCTTTGCCCTCATCTGCTGGGAAGTATCTATAGTCTCAAATTAACATTAAATTCTTCCATGACTGGAGCTTCCTGAAATGCTGTGAAAACTATGTGCCAATGCATTCTCATATATATATGCGGGTCTCCCATAGGGAGCCTCACATATATAAGAGAATACATTGGAAAAACAATATTTAACTCGACCTGTAAGCCAGTGCATTCTCTTATATATATTTGAGGCTCCCTATGGGAGATTCGCATATATAAGAGAATGCACTGGCGCAGGATCTTTAATGCTGCACTGGCGTGGTTCCTGTCATTAAAAGGTTAATTTATTTTTGCTTTCCACACAGACACACTGATAGTGATAAGTTTTCATAATGTTTAATCTTTATTGCATATTTGTGGTATTTTGAGAAATTAGAAACTCATTTATTAAATGAAAATTAATTACATGATTATTGATCTGCTTGTAGTAATTAAACAGGATACCTGTTTCCTCAATGAAAAATGAATTTCCAATTTCACACAGTCAAATCATATGGGTAATTCTGATATTCAGCAATGAAATGTTCATCTTTTGTGTTCAATTGGAAGATAGAGCTTCATAGCTATCATACAGTAATGGCTTGTTGCCATTCATCACAAAGCTCTCGGCGAGTGCTTTCCGATGAATGGCAACAAGCCATATTTCCGACTAAATCATGAAAAATTACCCATAATTCTGCTGTGGTTAAGTGGTCAATTACTTTTGGCATTACTGTACAGTTTGCATTCAATTGCTTCCATTTGTTGCAAACATTTCATTACGGGCGATGTACTGGTGAAGCATTAAAGACCTGTGTCAATGTATGCTCTGATATATGCCAGACTCCCGTATGAAGCCTCACATATAGACGAGAATACAGTGACCTAACAATATTTACCTTGACCGTGTAAGACAGTGCACTCTTTTATATATGTGAGGCTCCCTATGGAAGACTTGTATATATAAGAGAATGCACTGGCACATGATCTTTAATGCTGCACCAGCACAGCCCCCATCATGATGGGTTAAGTAATGTAAGGGTGTTGTCGTTTAGCACTGTATAAAATTGATATTGTGGGTTTTCAGTGAAAATGATAGTTAAATCTGTGGGTAAAATAAGTCTATACTGACAATTTTTTATACTGCCACACGTGTATTATCGACATGCTCTTTGATGTAAGAGCTTAGCACAATGATATAGATCAATGTTATTATGTTAATTTGAATATAATTATGATATTGAACACTTTTGTCAACATGAAAAGACACATTTAAAATGGAACTATATTTATTTCTTGAAGGTGTATTTGCTTCCTCTTTGGTTGTGATAAGGAAATCAATATTAGTTTGTTTTAACCAAAGCCGTTTCGAGATCGTTATTCCTTGCTAAAATGTGATTATGTGATAAAAAGGATCTGAATTTTGTCACAATTCTATACAAAATTTAATAACCTCATTCAACTAATAAATTTTGTATATATAAATTGGGACTCATTAGAGATCCTCTCTATATACCATGAAATATTCCTTCTAACATCTCGACCTGGTCTAGCAGTGAGTTATTTGACGTGATTGCAATGTAACTGGGCAGAATCAACCACGTCGCTTTTAGTGATGTCCGCTTCAATATATTTTAGAATACGCCAATAATTGTTCATTAGTGATCAGTGTCAGCACAAGATAAAATGCATGATCGAGGTGACTAATGGGTGAATATCACCAATTTCAACTGGGGAACTTCAATCTGATCCTAGATCCTAGCAGTTGAGGCCTCAGCAAAATGAGGTTCCCAGAGGTTGAATTTAGTGATGCTATCTCACTGTGCAGGATAGCGTCACTAAATTCACCCTCTGAGGACCTCATTCTGCAAATGACAGACACACTATTTCAAGGCTTCATGAGGTATGGCCAGGAAAAGAAAACATGTTTTTGACTATAATAAATGTTTTGTTATTGCACAACTTGGTTAACCCTTTCAGTGCCAGGGTCCGATCTAATCGGCCCTAATTTACGGTCTGTAAAATTAAAAAATTAAAAATTAAATGTTTTTTTTTTTGGGTTGAATTTGTTTGGGGTATGATTAAGCATGCTATAGCGAATTTAAAAACAAACTGGATAAAACCTTAGGGGCATGTTATAACTCAAAACTATCACCAAGTATTCATAGTAATAATTTTGATGCTCATGAAAAACGTAAGATTCCCTGGCACTAAACCTACAAAATAAGTCTGGCACTGAAAGAGTTAAAGTCTCACAATGAGACTTTTTCCGCAACAATAAATTTTTTTCCGAGTTATCCCCCTGCATAGCTTTTTATATTATAATAGGTTGGCGATTATTGCAATACGATAGAGGAACACTCCGACTTTCGTACTCAGATTCATACATTTTTGTACCTCGCTTGCCTGACCGAAATATGACGGGGAAATGGCTAATTTGGATTTAGTTGTCGTTCTAGATATGTTTATTGTGCCTTTTATCATTCCTTTTCACGAAAACAAATTAAAAACAAGTCGAATATGTTATGATAATGTTTAAACATTCTTGTACATGAAATTGGGGATAAATTGTTCCCAGAGTTAGAGTACGTTATTTCACACTTCCGGTGTGGAATTTCCAAATTTTTATGTGTTAAAAATAAATAGTTTTTTCATCTGTCATATCTGCTTGTTTCGTTCATTATTCGCAGAAAATGTGTATCTCATTCTTTCGTGTACACAACGGATTAGATATAGACTGTTTTAACCCGTTGGATGTTAGAAATACCGCTTAATTATCAGAAAATATCATGTGAAGTGACGGGACCAATCCGAATATCGCACACTGGACTTGGTGAAGTTGGTCAACATGACCGCTTTCGCAGATTGCTGCTTCCAGCGTAGAAGGATGCGCACTACGTTCATGACTGAACTAACACTGGACTGGTCACAGACACTGTGTGTGAGTCACTGAGTGTGGCAGGTCAGACTATGCCGTATTCAGCTGTTATTATCATGGACATTGATTGACTCGAATAAGTGAATACAGAATAGCACTGATTGACCCCAATGGAAGAATGCAAACAATGTGAATGTAATGATTATTGCAAAATATGATGATTATAGTTCTATTCTGGACTCCTCATCCCTTCAATGGTGAAATGCAGTCAACGCTGAAATGCAGTCAACGCTGATGCCGTAAAAGGTCATTGAATGTTCATTCAGATTCTATCATTCTGAATAGTACATTAGACTGATTAGAAGTACAGTAGCTACATGTGTGTGAACTTGTGAAGGGTAGAACATGATATGGAGAATTAGAATGGCAATGGCACCACTCACCAGTGTCAGTGAATCGAGTGAGGATGTTTACCAAACATGTCATGATACATGCAGACATGGACAATGCTGTGAAATGGATTATAATTCATCAGTACTCCCGGATCATGATAATAAGTTACCGGTACATACTAGTAACATTCCGCCTTTGATCATTAGATCAAGACTAAACCAGACTTGGATAATGACTAATGGACAAAGACAGTTACATGTTACACATGCGGCTGCACATGGTTTTGATTCATTAAAATTATTTTGTAAAAATCATGAACTTATGTTATCAAAATCAATGACTAACAGTGATCACCAAAGTCACTTACTGGTACATTGGTTATGCCAAACAACAGGTCTGATACAACTTGAATTCCATTGTACCGGTACATGTACCATATATATTCAACTATTATGAAGTGGTGACAATATCTCATGTACGGTACCTACTACATGTAGTACAGTATATATATCGGTGCTGGCATTTTTGATTATTTAACTGATTTACTTGTACTAGTAGTTAGAATTTTGAAATCATCTTGGTGAGAAGTTATTAAAATGTCATTCAAATGGCATACATGCACATATGTACTTCTGCCATTATGAAATAAACAGGTCTCCTGCAATAAGCTGTAGAATTCTTTTTATATTGGAATCTGATGCCTTCTCATTTTCTCTTTTAAAATTATAGTGTTATATACATGTACACTTTAATGTGGTTGTGCATTACGAAGTGAGATGATTCCATGAAGTTTTAGTAAAAACAGAGAAAACCTGGAGTTTACGTATATACCGTACCAGTATACATTGTGTATGGTAGTACAATTAAGCTATAATACATGTAGTTGAATATCACTATGATAGTTGAATTCAAGAAGAGCCAGACTTGATAATGACTTACTCATATTAGCATCTACATGTACTAGTAACGGTACTCTCATGTGCAATAATAGTGTCAATAATATGATAGTGTCAACACTGTTATTATATTTGGAGAACACTTCCCATGATCAGATCACTAAGAGACATAGAGTGAAATTGCTGTGGTTACTATTATTAATTTTAGCTAAAAAATCCCACCATCACTATTATTAGTTTGTCTCTATTATTAGGCAACTTAGAGGATGTTGTCTGAATGAACTATCAACAAATTAAAAAGGTAATAAACAGGCCAGACACCTACAGTATGGTCGGTTCAAGTACTGCTAGTGTTGTACCAGTACTGTTTATATTCAGTACTAGGAAAATTTAATGAAAGTTATGCAACGAATGATTGTGTAGGCCTACTGATGTTAAAAGGAGTATAAATCTAAAATGACCTTGCCACTTTAACAAACACATCGCTATTGATATAATACTCAATAATGAGTTTGTTAAAGTGGTGCGCTCGTTTTAAATTAATATGGAGAATATAGCAATTCATGTGGGTCCAATATGTGTACATATACATGTATACCGGTACATGCAGAGCTGATTGATTTACAATTATGGCTTTCATTATATCGTAGACAAGGTGCGGGATGTTTCTTTCATTTTCAGATGCTGTTAAAATTATTCATCAGGTTCACTGATTGTAGCTGGGACTAATACATGTATAACATATATTAGTCCCAGATTGTAGTGGGGTTGAGATATGGTTGCTGTTAGATATTAAAGGTACTCAATCCGAATTAACGGTCGCAAATTACTATTTCCTTGACTTCGGGGGTAAAAAATATTTGATTCGAGTCGAGGAACCCACCCACCACAGCTCAGAGTGATCAGATATCGATGTTATAAATCTATTATTTTAATTATAGTGGCCCAATAGACAGTCAACGAGAAGAATTTCATTGACCAAATTGCGGGCAAAGATGGATATTAAACTCTAAAATCAAGTGGCTTTTTGTGTCAGATATTTGACAAACCGGTAAAATTTCGTTGAACAAAATGGTGATAAATAACAGGTTTTGTGCAATTTTATACTATAGTTGATGGTGTTTTTCATTATTTTTGGGCAATTATTAGATTCTGAAACTGAAGCGTCATTTCAAAAAATGTTGTTGTTGGAATGTGATTATATGGGGACCCTCTGATCGGATTAAGTACCGGTACCTGTAAGAGATTTTATGGTATCTGGAACATTTCATATTTAGTTTCATGTAGCATGGCATTCGGAAATATTATATGTCGCCTTGAGGCAAAAAATTATATTACCATATTTATGGTAGTGATCGCCTACATGTATTGACCAAAATGGACAGGATTACATTTTTCTCTTGTCGTGTCTATTTCATTCCTAACTTAGAAGTATGTCGATCTGGTAAATAATTGACTGGAGAGAATGCTTACACGTATAGCATTTAAGTCTTGGCCACTAACTGAGAGCTGTGATAATAATAGTAAGTTATCGTTGGAGACCCCCCCACAATGGAGATCTCTAGTCGCATCCATGTAGCCAATGCGTTCTTATACCTTATAATCGGGGAGGTGGCTACATGTAGATGGTCCCCATTGGTGGGTGGTTGGGAAACTTGGGTTTGTCCACCTTGACATTTCCAAATGTACGTACCTTGAACCAGACCAAAGTCAAGTGTTCTCGAAATACTACTTTGCACCCCCCCCCCCCCCCCCCCCCCCCTCCCAGTTGAACTTTCCAAATGGTACCTCAAACATTTCCAAATGAAATGTCCAACCTGACACCCTCTAAACCTAAATTGTTCAACCGATAGCCATTCCGACCAAACTTTGGACCAAAAGTAGAAGAATATACTGCTGTTGGTCTAAAAACAACACATTCCCCCCACTAAATACTGGTTGGAAAATCAAACAATCAATAATATATATTGTTTGTATCTCAGGATGTCTGCTGTTCACATTTCTAGCTACATGTAGCTGGGACTAATATTATATATTATATGAGTCCCAGTCTCTATATAGTAAGCTATTATATGTTTTGGGTTGGGAGGTAGGCCCACCACCCGGGGGTGATACGTGGTGGCTCGGAGTGTTTTTAGGTGGTATTTAGAGCGGGCCACCCACACATTCCGTCAAATCGGTCGAAATCCTTACCATTCTCGAAAATGGTCCATACCCAATTTTCACCACTCGGGGTGGTGCCACTGGGGGGGGGGGGGTGGAGGTCGGAGTGTTTCTATGTGGTATTCGGGGCGGGCCACACACCCATGCCGTCAAGTCAGCCGAAAGCGACATTTTTGAAAATAAGGAATATATAGGGAAGGGAATAAGTTTGCGGTTTTAGTAAACGCCTGATAAAAGTCGTTCTATTGGGAAATTTTACACCAAATTTTCAGAGAATATAGAGTAAACACAGTACTATCGGAATATCGCAAAGGAGTTCTGTGCATTTGGGATTGATTAACCCTCAGACTGCCGAAGCTGCCGTCAATAAATTCGTTTTTTCGCGTTCGACGAAAATGAAACTTGTCTGTTTAAAGGTCCAATTTTCGTGTGTCGAATGGTGATATAATCTCCAGTTGTCAAGTTCATGGATAAATTACATCACACTTAATCGGCTTATGTCCGCGGCCATAAACCTGTGTTTTTATAACAATTTATTTGAGACAAACTGTTGAGCGCATACGTTGCGCAGTTGAGAAATTATAGTGCAATTTTCTAAATTTGAGAAATTATAGTGCAATTTTCTAAATTTTCGCATTATTTCATCGCATAAAATCATTTAAAATACGACAAGCAACTGGAAATGTTTTTGAACATTCTAGAAGGGGTACATGTCCCTGATAAATGTTTAAAATTTATCGCGTAAACTATGACAGATACCAAAGTTATAATTAGTTATATAGACCCACCCTAAATGCCCCATAGTAAATGCATGCGACCGTAAAGCACGTGGCTTTATTTGGATACTTTCTGGCCCACAATGCAACAGTCAAAATGGTTATCTGTAAAATGGTCTATAGGTAAAATAAAGTCCATCCTGATTACGATACGCGGCAAACTAACTTCATTTATATTATTCGATTAATACAAGCCGTTACTCTTTTCATCATTACTACCAATAAACACGAATTATGCATGCACGTAAGAAACAGGTCTGTTGTGACAAACGCATGGCCAAATAGCCTGTCTTAGAAAAGCCGACGAAATTACTAACAGATGTACATCGTTTAGGAATTTCGTCTGCTTTCCAAAGAGACATACACAGCGTACTCCGGTATCAGGCTATAGGAGGCCATGCAGTTAGCTCGTACTGTGAGAAGCACACTCGATTAATTATCTTCATCCGGGCACTCTGAACCAACGGGGCCCGCTTCTTCGTTATGTCGCAATAATCAAAGTGCCCCTTTAAAGAATATAAGAAAAAATTATTAAAATTGTAAAAAATAATAACAAATGATGAAAATTTGTTAGGCCAATATATATGCGAGGCCACCTATGGTCGACTCGCATATATAAGAGAATGCATTGGCACAGGGTATATGGGTTGATACAAAAATCGGACTTGGCACTGAAAGGGTTAAAGATAAGGATGGCCTTTGCTATGGGTATTGTTGTTAAAATAGTCACATCCATTAAAACACCTTAAACAGAAAGAATATTAAAATATGGAATATTTTGTTCTTATACCAATCGTAAATATCGCATAAATAGCATGTTATGTTACAGTACAGTATGTACAGAGTGTGCGATAAGCAAAACACTCACCAGGGATATCCCACTGGGTGAACTTTGGATAAAACTGTACCATGTTGCTTACAACATACCGTTATAGCGTCCGCTAATCCTGCCACTCAATATCTCGGTGTTAAATGGATCACCGTGAATTAATCTCCAAAATAAAAATCACCACGGTGTTGAGTGTTTTGCTTATAGCACACTCTTTATGTGCTGTATATAAACAAATGCTCCTCAGCTCACAGAAGTGTGTTTTGTGGATAATATTGTAATCATAATATCATTATACATACTATTAGTATATTCTTGAGGAAATTTTCATAATTTGGTAACTTTTATTTCTAAATTATAACCTACAACCAAGGCCATACGTGCCTTTTAGGTTGAGCCTCACATATATAAGAGAATACATTGGTCTAACAATATTTACCTTGACCACTTTGCGGGATAACGTCACTAAATTCACCCTCTGGGGGACCACATTCTGAAATGCACACTAAATCCATGTTTGCAAACACAACCTGATTTGATATGAATATTTCTTTGACAGAGGAGAGTGCATACCGGGTGCTGACGACAGAGAGCTCTATTGGTAAGGATGTATCCGGTATTCCGATGATCATGAGGGCGTATAATCTTCATAAGGATAATGCTGAGGTTGTGGAGAGTATTGTCACTCTGTTTATGGAACTAGCTGAGTACGGTAAGTTACACACATTGACACTTGTCAATGTGATTTTAACTGTATAATTCTTTACCACTACTGATTAAACAGTATGAGCGCAACCTCTTTGACAGCCTGAATGCTTCTACTTCATCGCGTGCCATATTTTACAGAGACATAAAGCAGTCCATGAAAATTAGTCACTATTTGGTTTATTTGCCATCTCATTTGTCTAACTACCTATTGAAAATCAGAACATCTAATCATAAATTACCAGTAGAAAAAAATAGATGGACAAAAGAAACCACAAATTCCGCCAACAACTTAAGGTGTGTTTAATGTGAAAACAGTCCTTGCGACGAATATCACTTTATGATACTATGTGAAAAGTTACAAGATTTTCACGAAATTCACATCCACACATATTACTGGGAGGACCCTAACAGAAATAAATTTCATTGTTTACTCTCAATTGAATATTTGAGCTTTCTTAAAAACGTAAGCATATTTATAAAACTATCTTTAAAAAGGATACCATCTTAATGCAAATTGCATCATGGTTACAATATAATGTTCATGAGACGCCATTGTTTTATCGACTGTTTGAAATTATGGAGATCACGTGGTCAGAGGTTACAGGAAGTCATGAAACATGATAAAATGTACCATAGAATTTTCGTACCGTTTTCAACTCAAGGGAGTTAACCCTTCCTAGTTAAATTGGGAATATACCATATAGTTCAGTGGGCAAGATACTTCTAGGAGATAAATATTTTACTTATTTTGAAAAATATTGTTTTTTGTCTGTCCGCACATATAACAGCCATATTTTATCAGATTTCAATGAAATTTGGTATGGATATTAATCATCAGGAGGCCTTTCAACAGAGGCCAATGACAATGATCACAATTATTTTGTTTTGGTGTTAATAATTTGGAAATTATTGTTTAATGTCCGTCTTTGTAGATATCTCATGCAGCCATGGGTTAATTAGGTTCTCATTGTCACAAAACATTCAAAAATCGTTATTTCAAATTAAGAATATAGGTTTCACCAATGTTGTCTATGAGCAGGGTTCACGCTGCCACTTGCCAAATTTGCCAATGGCAAATATATTTCACATTTGGTGAAACGTAATTCAATTGGCAATAATTTTGGCACGTCACTTTTAATCCCGCAAAGAAAGTTGAAAAATATTGGTCAATCAATGCTATTCAGGAAATGTTTACAATATAATTGTATTGGTGGTGTGTGATATGTTTAGGAAAAAAACCTCTACCAATTTGATGCAGTTAATCCAGCGATACGATTGGTATCGACAAACAAAGGGATTTCAAGTATGTATATATGATTTAGCGGCAATTTCTAGAAGAATTTGGCAAAAAATATATTCATTTGGCAAAATATTTGGCAAAGTAATTTTCGGTCCAGCGTGGACTCTGTCTATTAGTCGTTAATGTTTTTTCATACGGAAACAGGAATGTCATTAGCGTTCATAAAATTCCTCTCATATAGGTGAGATCACAGAAGATTTGCTGGTGTTCAAAGTTCAACATCTAATTATCGATATCAAAAAGAAATTTGAAAAATATAAGGTGAGGGGTGATAGGTCACTATTGAAGTCTGTGTTAGATTTGTGTTTATGTTTTAAGCTTAAAATGGCTCTATCTGTTTCAAAGTTCATGTTGACCCAATTAAATGAAAGAGGGCATTTTATGTCAATGTGAAGAGCATGAAGAATCAAAGCTGTCTCCTATAACATTGATTGTACATCGAGATCAAAATGCAAGGCAGAGTTCAGTCCCCTCACTACGTTGCTCTGACCGCTGCCATCATGTACATAATGTAAGCTTTTCTCACATTTTTTATTAAAGACTTTTTGTTAGTTATAATTCATTCTGCATTCTTTTGTAAAAGTAAACTGTCCGTATTCAATTGTAAATTAGCTGGATCAGATCAAATTAGTAGGAAATTATCCGATGTAGAAATAATCCGCCTGACAACTCATGTGCCGATTAGCCAGAAGTTATTAAAATAATGTCTCTGAAATGAGATTAGAATATTCAACATGCAGGAAAATGTTCTCATTGGTGAATTATGATGAGCTTGAATCGACTAGATTTGTCAGAAGCACCCCTGGTCAAGTGGTCCTGCTAATGTGTTATGATGCGGTTGGGTCCTGCTGAATTGCAAACTGGTGCTGTTAACAAAAAGTACCATTATATTTATTTAATTTGTCTCTTTCGTTGTGTTTCGATAATCTGAACATATGCAGGAAAAGCCATTATGCGTACCAAACATACAAAAACATATTCATTGTGAAATAGTTTTAATACTGGTTGTGTTAATTGTTGGAAATATAATCGAGGTGGTTATTCACGTTGTTTTTGAAACACCAGCGTAGGCGTATTTCATACACACACTGGTTTTTTTCTAAAATTGCTCGGATTAGCCAAACACCGCGAAAATGACAACTTTATAAAAAATAACGGTACTTTTTCGTAACGGCATAATTTTGCCCTACCCGCATCATAGAAATTCAGCAGGTCCACCAGCATCATAGCACATTAGCAGGACCACTTGACCAGGGGTGAGAAGATAGACAAGAAAATGTGATTAGAAACGAAACGTGGAGACAGCCATTTTCATGGATTTTAATAGGGCCCTGCGAATCGGGCATTTTCATTTCGAATCGAATCTCGAATCAGCCAAGTGATTCTGAATCAAATCTCGAATCGAATCATTGCATCAGTGGTATCACGAGTAAAGATATAGATATATCACTGGACTGAGTGGCCATACTGGTATCAATTTGCTCACTATGTAACGACGATAAGTGATCGAAAAAGCAATGTGGTCCGTTGATGTAATGAGAATGCAACTGGTGCCAATGATTCGATACAATTTGAATCCGGATAGTCGATTTCGAATCGAATCAGATGAAAGATTCCGAATCACATCGAATTGATTTGCAGGGCCCAAGATTTTAATATTCCAAAATTAGGTAATATATAGCACATGATGGCAGTGGTCAGTCTAGCTTGGTAAGGGGGCAGAACTCTGTCTTGCAGTTTGTTTGGAGATTTCAAACATGGAAGAGGCCAGCCCCTCATAAAAATAAGAGTGCTTTTTATGGCCCACTAAATTGAAAAATAAAGTGTTTGCAGAGAAACAGAAAATCAACTATGTGGTGTGGCCTTATAATATTGATGCGATCATATGTTCGGAATTTCAAGCCCTTTTCATTATCCCCACATGATCTTGGAAATGGACAGAGCTATTATAAAACACAGCATGATGAAAATTGAATGATCTGTTTCTGTCCAAGTAAAGTCGCAATGGAGCCTTGTGGTTTTCCAAATTGGCAGATGACACAATGTATAATTGAGGTGCCCAATGGGTGCACATCTCCATCTGGGAACTTAAATCTGTCTAGGTCTCCCATAGCAGATGAGGCCATGCAGAATGAGGTCACCAGAGGATGAATTTAGTGATGCTAGCCCACTATGCTGAGTACCGTCACTAAATTCACCCTCTGGGGACCTCATTCTGCACATGTCCAGCATGATGGTGTAATGGTGTAATAAACACTGTTTATCAGCTCCAAGGTATTTTTGTCATGCTGTGTTTTCAAGGCGTTTGTTGAATTTTTCTTTGTGTTTATTATAATCTCATGAATTTTATTTTATTTTAATAATTTTTTCATTCATTCTTTCTTCATCTCTCCATAGAGGAATTAAAATCTGAGATGCAGCATTTATATGTTGGTCCAAAAGTTCTGGCAGAAATACATAAGCGATTTAAAGAAAACCGGGTAACTAGAAGGAACACTTATCCAGAGCACTCAATACTAATCCACAAATCTGGCAAATACAATAGAGATGGGCATTACTAATGACAATAGAGATGGGCATTACTAAAAACAATAGAGATGGGCATTACTAAAAACAATAGAGATGGGCATTACTAAAAACAATAGAGATGGGCATTACTAAAGACAATAGAGATGGGCATTACTAAAAACAATAGAGATGGGCATTACTAAAAACAATAGAGATGGGCATTACTAAAAACAATAGAGATGGGCATTACTAAAAACAATAGAGATGGGCATTACTAAAGACAATAGAGATGGGCATTACTAAAAACAATAGAGATGGGCATTACTAAAAACAATAGAGATGGGCATTACTAAAAACAATAGAGATGGGCATTACTAAAAACAATAGAGATGGGCATTACTAAAAACAATAGAGATGGGCATTACTAAAGACAATAGAGATGGGCATTACTAAAAACAATAGAGATGGGCATTACTAAAGACAATAGAGATTGTACTGAAATTTTTGGGATTGGTACCGATATATACATGTAGATGCAGATTATTGGCTAATCGAAAGCATCAAGTAATGATGATTAACTTGGAGGATTGTAATTCAAGTTAAATATAGCATTCTGATTGGTCGAAAGCTGCTAACTTTAATTTTCGTTTGCCAGCATCATCCAAAACTATTGACAACGCATACCAGATATGTGACCCGCCATATCAAATCCAGTCGTAAGTCGGGATTTTTTTTACCCTGTGCCAATGCATTCTCTTATAATAAAAAAAACATTAAAATACTGTTGGTTCCTTTCGAGTACATTTCATACATGTGTTACACTTTGTGCGAATATTTTTGTGGTAGTGTTGGATTACTTTCCAGTCGCTTGGGAGAGTTTTCAAAACCATAATTGACTTGATATTTTGGTATTACCACCCATCTCTAAAAAAACAAATCACTTTTATTAACATATAATCAATATATCTTTCACTTTTAATCTTTTTGTTGGAATTTGCACTCAATTTTCATTTCCGGATGATAACTTTAGTAAATCTCAACTGAATGGAATGAAATTTAGTATATGATTTCGAATATGGATTCTGCTATATTTTAAGGAGAGTTATGGCCCTTTGTTGGAATGACCCTGGGTGTATTTTGCCATGCTCTAGCAATGCTCTTTAACAGTGAAAGTTAAATTAAACCATATAAAGAAATTTATTATCAACAATGTTTATACTAACCATCACATAACCTTATATATAAAAATACCTATGCTGGAATCTTCTTTTGCACTTTTGTTCTCCATATACCATTGTGTTACAAACTCGTGCAATAATGTCATCCATTGGACATGCATGTCTTTCATTCAATTTACTCTGCAGATCTGTTCTTCTTATTTTTTATTGCACAGCTTCATTCATTTCCACATATACATGTATAAGCCTTATTATACATTACACTCAAACCTTGAAATTGTGTGTCTGACATTTGCAGAATGAGGTCCCCAGGGGGTGAATAGTGATGCTACCACACAGTGGGCTAGCATCACCAAATTCACCCTCTGGGGGGGGGCCTCATTCTACTTAGGCCTCATCTTCTGGGAAGTATCTATAGTCTCAAATTAACATTGTTTTTAGTTACTTTTCCCCTTGATTCTGTTCAGTTTCTATATCCCCTAATTTGCAGAGGATAAAATGCATAATCGAGGTGATTAAATGGTTGAATATTACCAACTTCAACTGGGGAACTTCAGCCTGAATCTAGGTCCAGTTGAGGCCTAAGCAGAATGAAGTCACCACAGGGTGAATTTAGTGATGCTAGCCCACTGTGCAGTATAGTGTCACTAATTCACCCTCTGGGGACCTCATTCTGCAAATGTCAGACACACTATATCCAGGCTTATTATACTCATGAGATTAATACATTACACTCACGATTTATACATTACATTCATGATATTTATACATTAGACTCGTGAGATCTATACATTATACTCATGAGATTTACACATTATACTCATAAGATTTACACATTAGTCTCATAAGATTTACACATTAGACTCATAAGATTTACACATTAGACTCATGAGATTTACACATTACACTCATTAGATTTATACATTAGACTCATGAGATTTATACATTACACTCATTAGATGTATACATTAGACTCTTGAGTTTCATACATTACACTCATTAGAGTTATACATTACACTCATTTGTTTTATACATTACACTCATGACTTTTATACATTACACTCTTGAGTTTTATACATTACACTCATTAGATGTATACATTAGACTCACTTGTTTTATACATTACACTCACTTGTTTTATACATTACACTCTTGAGTTTTATACATTACACTCATTAGATGTATACATTAGACTCTTGAGTTGTATACATTACACTCATTAGATTTATACATAACTCATTAGATTTATACATTACACTCATGACTTTTATACATTACACTCATGAGATTTATACAATACAATTATGAGATTCATACATTACACTCATTATATTTATAAATTACACTCTTGAGTTTTATACATTACACTCATGAGATTTATACATTACACTCATTAGATTTATACATTACACTCTTGAGATTTATACATTATACTCTTTGAGTTTTATACATTACACTCATGAGATTCATACATTACTCATTAGATTTATACATTTAATTCGTGAGATTTATACATTAGACTCATGCGATTTATACATTACACTCATTAGATTTATACATTAGACTCATGAAATTTATACATTACTTTCATGAGATTTATACATTACACTCATTTGATTTATACATTACACATTAGATTTATACATTAGACTCATGAAATTTTTATGGTGCACATTAGATTTATACATTACACATTAGATTTATACATTAGACTCATGAAATGTATACATTACACTCGTGAGATTTACACATTGCACTCATAAGATTTACACATTACACTCATTAGATTTATACATTACACTCATGAAATTTATACATTACACTCATGAAATTTATACATTACTCATGAGATATGCATTACATTCATGAAATTTATACATTAGACTCATGAGATTTACACATTACACTCATGAAATTTATACATTACACTCATGAAATTTATACATTGCACTCATGAAATTTATACATTACGCTCATGAAATATACATTACATTCATGAAATTTATACATTACTCATGAAATTTATACATTACACTCATGAAATCTATACATTAGTCTCATGAGATTTATACATTACACTCATGAAATTTATACATTAGACTCATGAGATTTATACATTACACTCATGATATTTATACATTACACTCATGAAATTTATACATTACTCATGAAATGTATACATTACACTCATGAAATTTATACATTACACTACATTACACTCATGAAATTTATACATTAAACTCTTGATTGGCCTTATATTTCTCTTGGAACCAGCTGTTGGAACATGATAAACGTGTGGTGTCATGTTATACCGATAGTTAGATCCACTGAAATCAAGAGAAAGTTGATATAATCACATGTTTGTCACTAGATACCATGAATTCCCAGATCTCATCTGAAGACATTTAACCCTTCCATGACTGGAGCTTCCTGAACTTTTGCGAAAACCCTGTGCCAATGCATTTCCGTATATATGCGATTCGCCCATAGGGCACCTCACATATATAAGAGAATGCATTGGCCTAACAATATTGACCTTGATCTTGTAAGCCAGTGCATACTCTTATACCCGGTATATGCGAAGCTCCATATGGGGGACTCGCATATATAAGATAATGCACTGGCACATGGTCTTTAATGCTGCACTAGCTCAGCTCCCGTCATGAAAGGGTTAAAGTTGCTCTGTCCGATTTTACACTAAATTCATCAGAATTTCCTAAGTAAATTTTCAGCTCACAAGGCAAAAGAAACAAGCCTGAGTTTAGTGTGCCTGTCATTTGCAGAATCAGGTCCCCAAAGGGTTAATTTAGTGACGCAATCCAACATAGCGGGCAAGTATCACTAAATTCACCCTTTGTGAACCTCATTCTACATGGCCTCATCTGTTATGGGAGACAGACTGAGATTGTAGTTTACTAACATTGAATATTGTGATGTACACCCATTGGGAACCTTGATCATGCAATGTGTTGTCTGCCAATTTGGGGACAAAGAAAAACTAAACTAAAAACGAAATAGAATCTTTGTGAAGAAATTTCTATTGAAATTTGATAATAAAGAAACTTTCCAGAGGAGATGAGTCATAAGCAGAATGAGGTCCCCAGAGGGTGAATTTATTGCAGGATAGCATCACTAAATTCACCCTCTGGGGACCCCATTATGAAATGACAGGCACTCTAAACTCAGGCTTGAAAAGTAAATGAAAATTCTTGCAATCAGTCATTTGTATCAATTTACTATCAAACCGCATTATACGTAAAAAACAATCAAGTGAGCCCAATAAAAGATTATCTCTGAAAATCTGACAAGCATGATTAATCATTAAAGATGGTCTATCTCTTCCGGGCCACAATTACAACAACAACAACATAATCTTTTATAAAACATGATTTCAAGACTACAAATACTTTTTCTGTGAATAAAACACAAGACAAAACTGAAGACTGCGTACAGTAATTCCCTAAGTAATCGACTCCTTAACCACAGCAGAATTATGGGTAATTTTTCAGGATTTAGTTGGAAATATGGCTTGTTGCCATTCATCGGAAAGCTCTCGGGGAGCCATATTTCCATCTAAATCCTGAAAAATTACCCATAATTCTGCTGTGGTTAAGGAGTCGATTACTTAGGGAATTACTGTATAATATTAGTTTTTATTACACTCCTATGCGCGATTTCCATTGAAAAAGCTGTTAATTAAAAATGATAATGTCACTAGTTTCCCATGACGTCATTGACGTTATGTCGCTTTGTAATCTAGACTGAATTTTCTATGGTTGATCTTTCTCCACATCGGGACTTTCATGCATTAATTCTGTGTGTTTTAATCATATTTGGCGAACCAAATTGATGCAGAAGTGTAATAAATAGAGTAATCAATTAGTTCCGAGAATTACGTTCAATAATTCACTCGAAGCGAGAGATGTTTGGGTAAGAAACTTGTGCGCTAATGTCATTCTCGTAACCAATTGATTACTCTCTATATAAAGGAATAATAAAGTTGTTAATTCCTGCAAAATATCTTAATCAAATGGCATTTTGACTCTTGCTATGCTCTAAATGCTATGCTCATGAAGTGTCTAAATATAGCTTGTAAAACTGTCCTGATAGGTTGTATCTATCATACCAGGAAAAATTTATATAAAATAAATATGAATGTGCTTCTGGACAGGTGTCTTCAATTCATATTTATTATTTTTATCCCCGAAAACCATCTAAAAAATTGTTATGAAGAAATAGACCATCTTTAATCTAAGTGTTGTAAATGTCTGGCTATCTCCAATGCTTTTCAGACTTCTATCATTATTGGTATATTACAGGCTTGTCAACCGGTACCAGTACCGGTACCGGTACCGGCGGTATTTGGCCGTTTCAAAGGTACCGGTTCTGTTACTCAGTACCGACGGTTCTCGGTACTCGCCAAAAACAGTAAATAGATCAGTATAGATCGATTAAAATTGAAGGAACTTTGCTCTTTTAAGTGTGCCGCAACTGCCGCTTGCATTATGGTATGCTACTATGTGTCAACGGATGCCGACATCAAAGGGAACACAGAGTTACATAAAATTTATTTCAGTTTAAATTGTCATTCACCATATATATAACCCATCTTTCCGATATATGTATTTGAGCGCCTGAAACCCTAAACATAAAAGTTCTAACACCTATCAGGCTGCCTTAATTATGGCACATTTTAGGTGAATGTTGTGGGTGATAAATCCAACTATTTCAGACAATACTAATGCATGTATGTCACACATTTATGTGTGGCTGCTGTGGCATACGTGCATTAGGATAGTCTGACATGGTTGTATTTGTCATCCACAACAATCACCAAAAACTGGCACAAAGTGCCATACATTACCAGTAATTACCACATTAGAATATACTCTTTTAAATGTGTGATATGTAGTGGAATAAACAATACAACACCAGTACCGGCACCGGTACCCGCGGTTCCAATGCAGTACCGGTACCGGTACCGACTACCTTGGTACCGGCGGTACTTTGACAAGCCTGGTATATTATGGTCAGGGTTTGCGCTGCCACTTGCCAAATTTGCCAATGGCAAAAATAATTCATATTTGGCAAAAAATATTTTCATTTGGCAAAAGTTTTGGCAAGTCACTTTTTAATTCCTCAAGAAATATTGGTCAATCAATATCATTCATTTCAGGAAACTCTTACAACATAATTATATTAGTTGTGTTTTATAAGGTTTATAAAAAGTTAAAACCTCTATTTAATAAGATACAGTTACTCTCATAGCATTAGTACCGATGGTTGGAGGGATTTCTTGTATTTAGTGTGGAGGTAGTGTCTACATTGCTAATCCCCCTGTGATTTGCACTTCTGATGAAGCAACCCTTCTACCATTGTATTGTTCGGTGATTGGCTTATTGTTATATGATACACCACACTAGAGATGCGAGTATAATTAATTATTAACTAACTGCTTTTCTGTTGATACCAAAAGTCGTTCAAACCACGAGTGTTGAAACATAAGACTTAAAGACATATTATGTACTTGTTCGGGTGTGTGAAACTGGTAAATTAGTATTCAGGTGCTATGCCAACTGGAGGATTGTAGCATTCTACTAACATCACCGAAAGTCTCAAGCAAATCAAGCATACCACTCCATAGAAAACATTGCCTGAACTACGCTAAATTGTAAATATTTACCACTCGAATCGGGACGCTTCTATCTGCGATCAACTAACGAAAATGATTTTGCTATCGGCAGTCACTGCATTTAATTAATATATAAGAATGACGGTGTGTGTTGTCAATTTAGATATAATATTTGTAAAAATAACTACTCTGAACAATAGTATTCTCCATTTCTATTTGATCACCACACCGAAGTGTTTCCAATCACTTTAATGTTTCAGAAAATGATACTATTGGGAATAGCAGTTGGCAAATGCTAAAATAATTTGGCAAAAAATATTTCCATTTGGCAAATTATTTGGCAAAAGTAAACTTTGGTCCAGAGCAGACCCTGATTACGGTAGTTCAGTTATATAGGTTTCTGAAAAAAAGTTACTTAGTGAGCATGTCTATTGTAAAACTATGTAAAAAGCAGAAGCAATATTCAGTATATGTAAATACTTGACAATAGATATTTGAAGTAAATGTTTACAGATTTGGAAATAAATATCTAAATATTTTCCTGAGCAGATGACCTTGTGTTCCCTATTAAAAAAAAACAACAAATGTTCTATATTGTAGTCATATTTGGTTTCCTTTCGCTGCACATACATGTAAATGTATTCTGTAAATTAATACTGAAGTCTGAATTTGAAGTGATGCTTTTTCATATTTCAATTGACAATAATATCATAGTTATTATTCACAATGATGAAAGGTTGTCACGTTTTAGGATGGTGAGTGGTAAGTTATGTGTACAGATATTTGTTCTTATTGACCATAATTGCCATATCATTTTAAAATATCAAATTCTATTTCCAAATTGGCATATCATTTTAACCTATCAAATTTCTATATTCAAATGGGCATATAATTTTAATCTATCAAATTTATATTTTCAAATGGGCATATCATTTTAATCTATCAAATTTCTATTTTCAAATGGGCATATCATTTTAACCTATCAAATTTCTATATTCAAATGGGCATATAATTTTAATCTATCAAATTTATATTTTCAAATGGGCATATCATTTTAATCTATCAAATTTATATTTTCAAATGGGCATATCATTTTAATCTATCAAATTTATATTTTCAAATGGGCATATCATTTTAACCTATCAAATTTCTATATTCAAATGGGCATATAATTTTAATCTATCAAATTTATATTTTCAAATGGGCATATCATTTTAATCTATCAAATTTATATTTTCAAATGGGCATATAATTTTAAGCTATCAATTTTTTTTTCTTCAAATTGGCGTATTATTTAAAGTATCAACTTCTATTTTCAAATGGGCATATCATTTTAATCTATCAAATTTATATTTTCAAATGGGCATATCATTTTAACCTATCAAATTTCTATATTCAAATGGGCATATAATTTTAATCTATCAAATTTATATTTTCAAATGGGCATATCATTTTAATCTATCAAATTTCTATTTTCAAATGGGCATATCATTTTAACCTATCAAATTTCTATATTCAAATGGGCATATAATTTTAATCTATCAAATTTATATTTTCAAATGGGCATATCATTTTAATCTATCAAATTTATATTTTCAAATGGGCATATCATTTTAATCTATCAAATTTATATTTTCAAATGGGCATATCATTTTAACCTATCAAATTTCTATATTCAAATGGGCATATAATTTTAATCTATCAAATTTATATTTTCAAATGGGCATATCATTTTAATCTATCAAATTTATATTTTCAAATGGGCATATAATTTTAAGCTATCAATTTTTTTTTCTTCAAATTGGCGTATTATTTAAAGTATCAACTTCTATTTTCAAATGGGCATATCATTTTAATCTATCAAATTTATATTTCCAAATTGGCATATCATTTTAACCTATCAAATTTCTATATTCAAATGGGCATATAATTTTAATCTATCAAATTTATATTTTCAAATGGGCATATCATTTTAATCTATCAAATTTATATTTTCAAATGGGCATATCATTTTAACCTATCAAATTTCTATATTCAAATGGGCATATAATTTTAATCTATCAAATTTATATTTTCAAATGGGCATATCATTTTAATCTAACAAATTTATATTTTCAAATGGGCATATAATTTTAACCTATCAAATTTTTTTATTTTTTTTTCTTCAAATGGGCGTATTATTTAAAGTATCAACTTCTATTTTCAAATGGGCATATCATTTTAATCAATGAAATTTGTTTATTGAAAATTGGATCATTTTAAGGGCATGGATGGCCTTGGTTGTAGCTTTTAATTAGGAATAAAGTTACCAAAATTATGAATTTCTTCAATATACTAATAGTATAGTATAATTATAGTATGAATATGATATTATCCACAAAACACACTTTGTGTGAGCCCAGAATTTTTTGTATATAAGCATGTAAAGAGTGTGCATTATGTGATCACTCAGATCCAAGAGACACTACCCCCACCAGTGACAGCCCTGCCACTACTGCATGGAATATTTAAATGACAACACATGAGTGGGTTATGATCTCAGCTTTAATGAAATTATAAGCTTGTCCTGCAGATAGCCCATACGCATGGAAAACCAATTAAGCAGAGCCTTCGCTCTGACGAGAAGCCGAAGCAGAGAACGCTGAAGAAATACTGCTGTACAGCGCAGGCACGAGCATGGCCCGACGAGCTAAGGTACGATTCGGAGCCGGCGCCCAAGAATTGCTATGAGGCGCCCTAAGCAATAAGCACACACGGCCACCAGGGAGAAGCCCAACGAGTGCGACGCAGGAATGGCAGTAGAGACCACTGGACAGCCCAACTCCCTATGGCTAAGCACCGTGGTATGGGCGGGCAACACCAAAGTTACCCCTGCAGGACGCACCAAAGCTGGATCAATGGCACTGATGACACAGCACCTGAAAGGGAAAACAAACAGCAGCAACGAGATGCAAATACACAGGGCCCTAGGCCCAAAACAAAACAGGCATCACAGAATAATGAATATGGCGTGCCACTCGGGACGCCGAACAAAGCGGGGCATGGAGCTCCAAGGGGGGGAGGGAGGGAGCGCGATGCGTATAATTCAAAAGTGAATTGCTTTCTCAGTTACCGGAAGGAGGCAGCATTCCGGGCGGATGTAAAATGCGGACTTTAAGTTCGGCCGATACGGAACGGATCGTACCGAAAAACCGGAATGTCTGCCGGATGACAGGATCAAAGAACCACATAAATCACCCCGAACCTTATCGGCCCTGGGTGCATTATGTGATCACTCAGATCCAAGAGACACTACCCCCACCAGTGACAGCCCTGCCACTACTGCATGGAATATTTAAATGACAACACATGAGTGGGTTATGATCTCAGCTTTAATGAAATTATAAGCTTGTCCTGCAGATAGCCCATACGCATGGAAAACCAATTAAGCAGAGCCTTCGCTCTGACGAGAAGCCGAAGCAGAGAACGCTGAAGAAATACTGCTGTACAGCGCAGGCACGAGCATGGCCCGACGAGCTAAGGTACGATTCGGAGCCGGCGCCCAAGAATTGCTATGAGGCGCCCTAAGCAATAAGCACACACGGCCACCAGGGAGAAGCCCAACGAGTGCGACGCAGGAATGGCAGTAGAGACCACTGGACAGCCCAACTCCCTATGGCTAAGCACAGGCCTGGAATATTACACTCAGGCTACAGATCGAGAGCACTCTCAAATAAGCATAAGATGACTGCGCAGTCATAAACATACTAAGCTACTATTGATAAGCCACCCATCAAAGTTACCAGACAGGTTATAACGCTATGGCGACACTACCACTACCACTATCTGCAGGACCGCCATAGAGTGCGCAGCACTCCCCCAAACCAGGAGCTCCATGCCCAAATACATCAATGAAACAGTTAAACCACCGGGAAAACCATAGTGTCAGATGCCAGGAAGGTCTCCAGGGCGCCCTGGAGACTATTCAGATAGATATCGTTGCCGACGGGGGAGAGATGGATCCCATCTGAACGATACATGCCCTTATCAGAAGCGCAAATGTCTGGGTGCTTGATGCCACGACCCCCGTGATGCAAGACGAAGCCCAACATGCGTTGGTTAAAGTCCCGGCGCTGGCGAGCACCAATACTCGGGCGATGGGCGTTGTGCCAATAGCGGCGCGGGAACACGTGTGACCAAATAAGGGTGCAGTCAGGCAAAGTTTCCTGCACATAAGAAAGTTCCCGCTTAACACTGGCACGCAAGTCACGGTACCCACCGGCTGTGATGTCGTTAGAACCAAGCTGGATGATGATGTGGGTAGGATGCCGAGACTGCGGACAAGCGGCGAGCTCCCGGTCGAACGTGGCGTGGAAATCGCTCCAGAGCATCCCACGAGTGCCGATCCATCTAACAGAAGCGCCGCGGCTGGACAGCTGGAGATGTTGGCCAACAGGACGCCGCACAGCACGCTGGTGAGCCCAGTAGACGTGGGACGAACCCAAGACCCAGATAATGGCTACTGAAACGAGACTAAGCAGATGTTGAGTGGATGTATCGACGACAAACATCAGACCGCCAACGACCCCGGTGTTGGATGGCATGGTAAGGGGTGCCCAGATCCGCCAGATAGGTAGCACCACCCGAACGAAATGAATGCGGCGTGATATATTGTCGAGAGACGGACGTACGCAAAGCCTGATGGAGCACGGCCCGAAACTGCGCGACTGTGAGCGGGGTCTGAGCCTGGTGAGAAAGGAACAGTCCCGACCGGGAGCCGCGAATGGCAAGAAATGTGGTGGCCGCGCGCAGCGGGCAGATATGTGGATCAGTCGGCAGGCACGGAATGCGAATATGAGCGGGAGGACCACATTGGTTCGTTTTAGAATGCCGGAGCCAAACGTCAATGGCTGAGCCGCACAACGAGACATCGCGAAGAAATATAGCATGTCCAAAGTCGGCCTTGGACACAGCGGCCAGTTCCCCCACGCGGAACAGTCCAAAAAAGGCCATCGTAAAGGCAGACGTAAACAAAGCGACCTCATGTGGCGACGAGCATATGCGAGGAAGCACGCGGAGCAAGGTGCGCAGCAAAGGTATTGTCACTGGAGCAGGACGAGATGATGAAGGCGTCAAGCGACGGACCCCGGTCAATAGTTGGCGAATGAGGTAAGTCGAAGTGGGATCCCGCATACCCCGGAGTCGATGCTGCCGACCGATGGCAGCCAGGTAGGTGGAAATGGTTGACGCAGAATGCTGGGAGCGATGAAGCCCCGCGATAAACCCGACGATAGCGTGTTCCGGGAGCGGCCAGGAAACGGCCAAGTGATGCTGGTGTGCGAAACCGAGATAAGCCCGTATGGCGGTGCGATACGTGCGGTGAGTTTTTGGCGCCCGTGAGGAAGTCAAAAGCAGCGTTACATGTCGACGCAGGTCCACAGGCACCTGGGAAATGGTGTTGGCGTTCGGGCGGCGGACGGCGCCAGTCGACGGAAACGTTTCATCTGGAAACGAGAGAGGCTGTCAGCGAGAGCATTATCACGAGACGCGATCCATGAAGCACGCAAGGAGATGTTGTGAGACAGGAGCAGCAGGACCAGCTGGCGCAACAGGGCCATGAGCGGCTTGCATTTGGAAGTTTGGTCGTTGATGGCGCGGACCACGGTAATGTTATCACAGTGTAAATGGAGGCGATGATTCCGGAGGCGACGCCCCCAGACGCTGATGGCCACTAAGACTGGGAACATCTCGAGGACACCCATATTGCGGGTCAGGCCCAAAGCATGCCAAGGAAGGGGCCACTTGCCAAAAGCCCAAAGGCCGTTGAAATAAGCGCCAAAGCCGCCGGACTGACCACCACAAGCGTCTGTGTGGAAATTGATGTCGGTATCATGGAGCCAGGTCGCAGAAGGGAAAAGGTAGATCCCATTGAATGACGTGAAGAACTGTAACCACGTGGCCAAATCGGCACGCATGCCAGAATTAATTCGGATTTTGTGATGCGGCTTAGAAAATCCCTGCAGGGCATCAATCAGGCGACGACAAAATGGGCGGCCCGGACGAATCGCCTTGCACGCAAATTGTAATGAGCCAATGAGCGACTGTAGTTCACGGACCGAGATTTTACGGCAGCGCAAAGCCATAGAGATTTTGGACTGAATGGCAGTGAGCTTCTCAGCAGGGAGACGCACCGCGTTAGCCAACGTATCGAGTTCGAGACCAAGGTAGCAGAGCTTCGAGGTGGGCGAGACCGTTTTTTCATGAGCAATAGGTACGCCAAGATCAGAGCAAACGCGATGAAACATGTCAAGACTGTCTGAGGCCTGGGACGTGGCTGGCGGACCACAGAACAGGAAGTCATCGCAGTAGTGCAAGATGTGTGGGTTGCCGGACCGCTGCTTAACAACCCATTCCAAAAATGTCGAGAATTTTTCAAAAGTTGCGCACGACACGCTGCAGCCGAAAGGTAAGCATTTGTCGAAATAATACATGTCGTCCAGTTTAAAACCAAGTTGATCGAAATCGCCCGGGTAGATGCGAAGATTACGATAAGCAGCCTCCAAATCCCCGCGCGCGAGCAAAGTCCCGGCCCCAAGGGACTGGATGGTGGCAACAGCAGCGTCAAAACTGGTATATGTGACAGTAGTGAATTCGCGCGGAATATGATCATTGAGCGACTGGCCTGCCGGATAGGAGAGGTGATGGATGAGACGGAATGAGTCAGGTTCATGTTTAGGCACCAGTCCAAGCGGCGACACGCGGAGCGTTGGAATTGGACGAGCACAGAAAGGACCAGCAATGCGACCAAGGCGAACTTCCTTAAGGATCTTTTCCCGGACGACCTCGGGACGGTCACGAGCAGACTTGAGGTTCGGAGCGTCAGTTGGCAGACGCGGGCCAGTATAATGGAGTGGAAAACCATGAGTAAAACCGAACCGGAGTTCCCGCGCGACTTGGTGGCGAGGGTACCTCCCAAGCCACCAACACAAATAGTCTAGATTAACGGCGGAAGGGGCGAGCTGGTAGACGCTGCTGGCGACCGCCGCGGGCTGAGCGGCGAAAGTCTTGTCCATGGGCAGCGGTTGCGGCATGAGGCTCTGAGCAGATGTTGCAGATGTGTCGAAAACGACAGTTTGGCCAGGAGCAGCGGCCGGCGTTGAATTCAAAACAGACGGGACTGGGACGGCCCGGACGCGTGGGAAAATTGTCCGCACGCCCGGAGGCACGAACCGGAGGCGGAGTCGGCTGCGGAGGTTGCCGAACCTGGGGCGTCATGACCAGCAGCCAAATGTTAGGGTCGATGGTCTCCCAAGGAGTAGCTGTATTACCATCCCACTTCAACCGAAATTGGGTATCGTACACCTGCCAGGCAGATCCCCCACATTTAGCAGCCGCCCAACGAATGGTGCGCAGGTAACGCAAAAGGGGCTGGGCCGACGATTCAGGGTGAACGTCGAGGTATACCGAAATGAAAGTGAGAAATGCATCGGTCCACGAGTCAACAGACGTTATTGGAGCAGCATGCCCGCTTGGCGCAACACGGATTCGCCCGGAAGCAGAGACAACCAACTGATGGGGGTCAACGGTATGAATAGAGGCGGCAGGTTCCTGCAGCTGATCCAAATTGATAAAATCGCCCCGGAAAATTTTGTCGCGAATAGATCGGGAAACATGAGAGCCATAGCCATCTGCCGCCGTAGGAATCGGCAAGGGGGCGTCCCAAGGGGAGACCAGCGAGGATGGAAAACTAAATAAGGCATTACCCGGATCAGTTCCGTCTCTTGCCGGAGCGTTCGGTCGGTGGATCACTGACGCCACACGGGAATCCTCGCGGCGGCGGAGAGAAGTGGAGCTGTCATCAGAACTGCTGCGACGACGGGTCGACAAAGGAGACGCTGATGGTGACCTGGATCCATAGCGCGGAAACTTGGGGCGCGGAGAACCATCCTGTCGGCGACTAGCCTGGCGACGAGACTGACGACTGGGCTGACGACGAGGCTGACGAACAGGATCGCGGCCACGAGAATGGGAAACACGGCCACGGGAGGCACGGCGTCCCCGTCCAGAGCCACGAGCAGGCCTGCCACGCGAATGCTGACCACGGCCGCGCACCCGTGAATCAGCCACAGATGACACACTGGCCGAACCCCGAGAAGAAGGCCCAACACGGTCACTGGAAGCAGGACCAGCACGAGACGAGCTGGCAGACGCATCCTGGCGACTGCTACGAGATGAACGGTCGCGGGCCCGACCGCGAGATCCCGTACGAACCATAAGAGAAATATGTGATTGCCACCGAACGACAAACACAAACAGGGAAACACGTGCGCTACCCACGAAAATAGGTAACGCCGACGGAACAGGACGCAGACAGAACGCACAAGGAACAAGATGATAGACGAATAAATGAAGGCTGGCGAAGAAACACGGTGACGGATGGAAACAGATAGGATTTGACGACACACAACCGAGCGCGATGCGTATAATTCAAAAGTGAATTGCTTTCTCAGTTACCGGAAGGAGGCAGCATTCCGGGCGGATGTAAAATGCGGACTTTAAGTTCGGCCGATACGGAACGGATCGTACCGAAAAACCGGAATGTCTGCCGGATGACAGGATCAAAGAACCACATAAATCACCCCGAACCTTATCGGCCCTGGGTGCATTAAGCAAAACACTCAACATGGTGGCGATATTTCCGGGAGTGATTCATGGTGACCCATTCAACACCAAAATTTTTGAGTGGCAAGGATAAGCAAGCACTATATATCGGTATGGTGGCACTTTTAATGAAAGTTCAACTAGTGGGTCCTCCCCAGTGTTGAATGTTTTCTCATCACACACTCTTTATGTACTGTATGTAACATAACATGGCCTTTGTTTACTAACAAGGCATACGGTATTGACAATAACATGTTATTTATGCAATATTTATGATTGGTATAATAATCAAATCTGTCTTTATGTACTGTACTGTATCATGACATGGCTTTTGTTTACTAACAAGGCATTCAATCCTGACAATAGCATGCTATTTATGCGATATTTATGATTGGTAACAGAACAAAATCTGTCTATATATTAATATTCTTTCTGTCTATGGTTGTTTTAACGGATGTGACTATTTTAACAGCAGTATTGATCACGAAGGCCATCCATGCATTTAACCAATAAAATTATCTTTGCAGAAGATCATCATATAATTTTGAATTTATTTTTTCTTGCAGGACATTATGGGACCATGTGAAATAACCCTGGAAAAGCTCAGTGTAAAGGCAGAGATAAACTAAATATACCACATTCATTATCACATGTTTGTCACAAGATACGATAAATTCTGAGTTCTCATCCGAAGACATTTGACCCTTTCATGACGGGAGCTTCCTGATTATTTTGCGAAAACCCTGTGCCAATTCATTCTCTACTATAGGCATACATAAAAGAAATGCCATGGCCTAACAAATTTTATATTATTTTTTATAATTGTTAAAAAATGTAAAATAATTTTTTTTAAAGAACGTAAGAAGTAAGAAAAAAAGATAAAAATTAATAACGAATGTAAGAAGAAATGATAAAAAATGATAAAATTATTAAAGAATATAAGAAAAAATGATAATTTTTTTATAGAATGTAAGGAAAAAATAAAAAATAAATTATAAAAATTGTTAAAGAATGTAAGAAAAATTGTCAGGCCAATGCATTCTCTTATATATGCGAGGCGATCTATGGTTGACTCGCATATATAAGAGAATGCATTGTCACAGGGTCTTTAATTCTGCACCAGCGCAGCTCCCATCATGAAAGGGTTAAAGATTCTCTGTCAGATTTGACATTAAAAATCGTCAAAATTTCATTAGTAAATTTTCCGCTTTACGCTTACGAGGCTAAAGAAAATGAAAAATGAAAAAATCACTGTCCTTTACATCAAACCACATCACAAAAGCTCATATTTTATAACACTCTTTATTGTCTACCGCTTTTTGGTGACTGAAGCATGGACGCTCTTTATAAGAGGCGATCATCAGATTTTTTTCTAGGCTGATAAAAATTCAAATCTTGTTAAAACTTCCACTTTTGAAAGTCGATATCTGGCCATCAAAATTTCCTATTAAATGGGCTTGTGTGTACGATCTAATTATTTACTGATATAGAAAACATACAGATGGTGATTTTGAGGTGCCATGGTGACAGGGCATCTTTATAAAATACATATGATCAATAGAGGTGTTTAACCATTTTGATTCTTGATCCTCAGTCCCACTTGGTCAGTCCCATCTCTAGTTTAAAATGGCTTTTATCATTGGCCTCCGAGGCTCCGATACTATACGAAATAACTGAGGTTATTGACTGGTGGCTGTTCTGAGCTATGTATCTCTCTGATTATTTTCCACCACTTACATAGAATATCAGTTTTTTTATTCATGAAGATTGAAGTCAATAGATGTCAAAATATGGTGCCAGACATTTCCAGACGGATATTTATGATCAAATTAACACGTTTTCTTTTATAGTTTCGTTAGTTTGAAACTATAAAAAACTTGTTAATTTGATCATAAAGATACTTTCCAGAGAAGATGAGGCCTAAGCAGAATGAGGTGCCCAGAAGATGCTAGAAAGTTTCTTTTTTTTAGTTTAGTTTCTCCATATCCCAAAATTGGCAGACAACACAGTGCATAATCGAAGTGCCCAATGGGTGCACATTTGGGAACTTCAATCTGTCTCTAGGTCTCCCATAGCAGATTAGATCATGCAGAATGAGGACCCCAGAGGGTGAATTTGGTGATGATTGCCCGCTGTATGGGGTAGCTTCACTAAACTCACCCTCTGGGGACCTCATTCTGAAAATGTCCAGCACCATATTTTAGGCCTGGAAGTCAATTGTGGTTATTGTTGTTGTGTCCTGACTGTGGATGATGTTCAAACAATATTGTCTGGTTCATGCCTTGAAATAGTGTCTGACATTTGCAGAATGAGGTTCCCAACTTCCCAGAGGGTGAATTTAGTTATTCTATCCTGCATAATGGGCTAGAGTCACTAAATCCACCCTCTGTGAACCTCATCCTGCTTAGCCTTAGGCCTCAACTGTTATGGGAAACCTAAGATCAGATTGACGTTTTCCTGTTGGTGATGTTCACCCTGTAGTCACCTCGATTATACATTTTATCTTCCTGCAAATTAGGGGTTATAGAAACTGAGAAGGGAAAAGGTAACTATAAAATCAATGTTAATTTGAGACTTTAAATACTAGGTGAGGCCTAAGCTGAATGAGGTCCCCAGAGGGTGAATTTTTTGATTTTAGGCGACTGTTACCATCACTAAATTCACCCTCTGGGGACCTCATTCAGCAATTATCAGACATATTATTTCCTGGCCTGTTTATACAGCTCACACAACACACTTCACATCATTAACTTGTTCCATTTTGCTTGTTATTGTTGATATTAATATGATTATTTTTAGCTCTTCTGTGATAAAATATTTAATATTGTTATCTGTGATCAACTATTTAAATTGTATATCCTTTCTGATCATCATACTTATTCATATGGATGGAGAGCGTATCTTCATGCCTTTTCACTTTTTGATATATATGTATAATAATGTATGTGGTTACTAGTATAATATTAGACCTGAGGGTGCTAACTTTTGGAAAGATTTCGTAACTTTAAAGGGACCCAAGGCACTCGCAGTGGGTAAATGTGCATAAAATATAAAAGTCTGTAAAAACATCAACACTAAGAAGAACATGGAGAAATAAGATTTTTTCAAAAAGTTTTCAATGTTTTTACTTTTTCCAATGTTTACCGTCAAGTATTAAACTTTGCTATCTTATTGGACTAATTGGACTTTTATCGGTAATTCCACTGTAACAGTATAAATGTTAAAGACATATTATGTACTTGTTCGAGTGCGTGAAACTGGTAAGTTAGTATTCAGGTGCTATGCCAACTGGAGGAATATAGTATTCTACTAACATCACCGAAAATCTCAAGCAAATCGACCGTCCCACTCCATGTTAACATAGCTATGGTTGTGACATGCAAAATATCATTATTGGAGAGTTATTATAAATGAAAATAAGAAGAAAGTCAATATAGGATAGGATAGGATATTTTATTTCAATATACACATATTAATACATGATACATTTGACAAATATTACATTGTATATTCGAGGGGGTGGCATAGTCAGGCTAGACTGTCTTACTGCCGCCCCTATATTTTTTTCAGGTACTTATCAATCAAAGTTGTTTTACAGCATTTTGTAAAATTTATGTTATTTTGCTTGAACCCACTTCAAAGGCCTTGAGTCCATTTAACCCTTTTATACTAAATACTCATTGATGAGTAGTTATCCCTTTAGAAATGTTCAGATAATAGTTCAACAAATGACAATGGATATCTGAATATTTCCCTCCAATAAATATGACCAAGCCTTGAAATAGTGTGCCTGTCATTTGTACAATGAGGTCCCCAGAGGGTGAATTTAGTGATGCTACCCCGCATAGCGGGTAGCATCACCAAATTCTCCCTCTGGGGACCTCATTCTGCTGAGGTGTAAGCAGAATGAGGTCCCCAGAGGGTGAATTTGGTGATGCTAGCCCACTATGCGGGGTAGCGTCACTAAATTCACCCTCTGGGGACCTCATTCTGCAAATGACAGACACACTATTTCAAGGCTTGAATATGACTCGTTCTGTATGATTCCTTCAATCCTTTCTCTCACAAGAGAAAAAGCAGTTGATCATTTTGTGCAGTTAGGCAGCGACTCTAAAAAATTAACTTAATATCTGTTGTCTGCTTGTTTTTCCTGAAAACCCCTCCAGATAAATAATAGACCATTCTAAAGTATACATTTATAACTGGGTGGAAGAATCCATTTAGTATAGAAAGGGTTAAAGATGCTGTCTCCTTCAGACAGCACTTCCAACACCAACTTGCTTCAATTATCATTTGGTCTGGTTTTAAGGGGGGGGGGGGGTGCAGTTGTAAATTTAAAGGTGGATGATCAAATTTCAAATATTAATCCTTTATGTTCTCTAAATCTATCTATACTAAATACTTATTGACGAGTAAGTTATCCCTCAGGAAATGTCAAGATAATAAGTTCAACATTTATTGAACTTATTGTCTAAACATTTCCCACTAAAGAATATGATTACTTCTGCACTTGTATTATCTTATCGTCATACTGTTGTCTGCTTATTTTTCCTGAACACCCCTCCAAATTAATTATTCCAATACATGTATTGACTTTTATAACTGGGTGGGAGAATCCATTTATTACAGAAAGGGTTAACCCTTTCAGTGCCAGGTCCGATTTTTGTATCAACGGATATACCCTGTGCCAATGCATTCTCTTATATATGCGAGTCGACCATAGGTCGCCTCGCATATATAAGAGAATGCATTGGCCTAACAATTTTTCATCATTTGTTATTATTTTTTACAATTTTTTACAATTTTAATAATTTTTTCTTACATTCTCTAACAGACTTATTTTGAAGGTTTAGTGCCAGGGAATCTTACGTTTTTCATGGGCATCAAACTTATTACTATGAATACTTGGTGATAGTTTTGAGTTATAACATGCCCCTAAGGTTTTTTTTTACAGACCATAAATTAGGGCCGATAAGATTCGCCCCTGGCACTGAAAGGGTTAAAGGGAGGGGGTAAATATATTTGTCAATCAGCCAATATCATGGTGTATATATATATGAGAAGTATCACCAATAATATTACAATAATTATAATGATTATGTGATTATTTTTTTTCATATCTGTATAACTTGTATATGTATTCCACATTGGCTGTTATCAAATTGAATTGTCATGCATGGTCTATTAATTAAACCACTTGAAACTAAGAATAATGTTTGTATCTGTTTCCTAGGGAATTCCTAGTAGGGATAATGGTATTTGAAATTTTACCAAAAAATCAATTGCTGTTCTTTAAATTTCCCTTCAATGTACCTTCCCTTTCTCCTTATTCTTTCTTCACATTCTACATATAATATTGTATACTCGATTGAATTACATAATATACCATCATTTCTTAAATCTATTGTTTCTCAAATTCTGCCACTTGACATTGCTGTTTCTTTAAATTTTTCTTCAATCTTTCTACTATTCTGAGGAGATAGCTCAACAAAAGCTGAGATTTCTATGGGGAAATAAATGGCATAACTCCATCAAAAATTCATCGAATATTGACCAAAATCAAACTTGGCCTGCGTCTTCTCATGTAAGAACCACATACCAAATATCAAGAAATTATGTTAAAAATTGCTCAAGTTATCATCTGGACAAAACAAAAAATGTGGTTCTAAGTGAATAAAAGGTCGCTGCATGACCAAAATGTCCTCCGACGAAGGGGGCAAGTTTGAAGGATTTATGGGTTTCAGATCGTTGTACTACAAACTGTAGGATAAATTTATTACACCAATATGATACAAAGTGCATATTCACTAAATACAGTAATGGTTAAGGAGTCAATTATTTAGGGCATTACTGTATGTTGCACACCTTCAATGTGTTGAGAAAGGGTCTATATCTCTAAAATAAAAAAATAAAAAAATTTCTATGTCGAAAAATGGCAATAACTCTGACTGAGCTCAAAATCTGTGCCAAGTTTTAAAAATATTGACTGGAGAATGACGGAATACAGGCTCGGACAAAAGATCTGTCCCAGGATGTACGATTCTATGTCAAAAAGGGGCAATAACTCTTTCAAAATGAGTCCGACTGATCTCAAAATCACAGGCGCGCAGGTTCCCATGCTGGTTGATATATGTGCCAAGTTTAAAAAAAAATTACCATACGATGGTCATTACTATAGTCCTCCGATAGAATGTCGGGGGACCAAAAAGGAAAATAGCTCCATGTTGAATATTGCTCAAGTTATCATCCGGAAAAAAGTGGACGGGTATACGGAGGCCAAAACAAGTATTCTTCTAGATCATGCTATTTTTATCCAAATAATTTGTCAATCAGCCAATATCATGGTGTATATATATATGAGAAGTATCACCAATAATATTACAATAATTATAATGATTATGTGATTATTTTTTTTCATATCTGTATAACTTGTATATGTATTCCACATTGGCTGTTATCAAATTGAATTGTCATGCATGGTCTATTAATTAAACCACTTGAAACTAAGAATAATGTTTGTATCTGTTTCCTAGGGAATTCCTAGTAGGGATAATGGTATTTGAAATTTTACCAAAAAATCAATTGCTGTTCCTTAAATTTCCCTTCAATGTACCTTCCCTTTCTCCTTATTCTTTCTTCACATTCTACATATAATATTGTATACTCGATTGAATTACATAATATACCATCATTTCTTAAATCTATTGTTTCTCAAATTCTGCCACTTGACATTGCTGTTTCTTTAAATTTTTCTTCAATCTTTCTACTATTCTGAGGAGATAGCTCAACAAAAGCTGATGTATGCTTGCTGCTAGATCCTCTTCCACTCCATAACAAATCAATGGACCATGACCATAATCAAACTTGGCCTGCATCTTCTCAGATGTGAACCACATACCAAATATCAAGAAATTCTGAACATCCAGAAAACGCAAAAACTGAGATTTCTATGGGGAAATAAATGGCATAACTCCATCAAAAATTCATCGAATATTGACCAAAATCAAACTTGGCCTGCGTCTTCTCATGTAAGAACCACATACCAAATATCAAGAAATTATGTTAAAAATTGCTCAAGTTATCATCTGGACAAAACAAAAAATGTGGTTCTAAGTGAATAAAAGGTCGCTGCATGACCAAAATGTCCTCCGACGAAGGGGGCAAGTTTGAAGGATTTATGGGTTTCAGATCGTTGTACTACAAACTGTAGGATAAATTTATTACACCAATATGATACAAAGTGCATATTCACTAAATACAGTAATGGTTAAGGAGTCAATTATTTAGGGCATTACTGTATGTTGCACACCTTCAATGTGTTGAGAAAGGGTCTATATCTCTAAAATAAAAAAATAAAAACATTTCTATGTCGAAAAATGGCAATAACTCTGACTGAGCTCAAAATCTGTGCCAAGTTTTAAAAATATTGACTGGAGAATGACGGAATACAGGCTCGGACAAAAGATCTGTCCCAGGATGTACGATTCTATGTCAAAAAGGGGCAATAACTCTTTCAAAATGAGTCCGACTGATCTCAAAATCACAGGCGCGCAGGTTCCCATGCTGGTTGATATATGTGCCAAGTTTAAAAAAAATTTACCATACGATGGTCATTACTATAGTCCTCCGATAGAATGTCGGGGGACCAAAAAGGAAAATAGCTCCATGTTGAATATTGCTCAAGTTATCATCCGGAAAAAAGTGGACGGGTATACGGAGGCCAAAACAAGTATTCTTCTAGATCATGCTATTTTTATCCAAATAATATATTTTACTTTGTTTTTAGTTTAACCCTTTGAGTGCCAGGGGCCGATCTCATCGGCCCTAAACCTACAAAATAAATCTGTTAGAGAAAATAAGAATAAATTATTAAAATTGTAAAAAAAAAAAAAAAATTGTTAAGCCAATGCATTCTCTTATATATGCGAGGCGACCTATGGTCGACTCGCATATATAAGAGAATGCATTGGCACAGGGTATATGGGTTGATACAAAAATCGGACCTGGCACTCAAAGGGTTAAAACAGCTTGCAGGTGTTTTAGTTTTCTCTGTTGACTAGAAATGAAGCACTTGTATAGTTTTTGGCCATTCCCCTCCCCCTCCACCCCCCCCCCCACCAGATAGGTAGTAACATTGGTGAAATTCACTAAAAACTAATGTTGAAAGGGGGTAGATGTCTGTGAATGGAAACAAAATTGTAATTGTCTTTAATCAAGATAAGTACACAAAATATGGTTATATTTTCTGGTTATTTCTCCCTTAATTATCAGCTCTTATGCTTGCAAACATGTCACTATGATGCTTGCGATGTTGTTGCTGTGAATGAATGGCAAATTTGGTTGTGATGGTGACCTTGCTCTTCCGAGTGTCAACATGGTTATTTTAGATTTGTGAAGAATAATGTCAATTATCACAGGTTTATCATATTTTAATAAAGACTAGATTCTGTTAGATCATCACTGGGCAAACAATTTCCTGTAACATTCAATGGCATTCAGTTTCATTACGTCAACAGTGAAAACTTTGTCTTTAATATGCATATATCTGCATACAATCAGTGCATAGATGCAGGCCAGTACAAGTGTAAGGACAAGGGTATAATGTTGCAATAGCACAGCCAGATGGCCAGGTGACAGTTACCGATTCATGCAAAGAAAGGGTTACATTTGGAATTGCACTGCTTTGTGGTGATATGTTTGGACAAGATCTCTCAACTTAAGCACACAAAAGCAATGGAACCCCAAAGGTAACTCATTTTATCTAAATCAACTCAGTAACATTCAACATTCGGTTTTTTTTTTAGACTTTAGTATGAGCAGGCAGCTGGGGCATGTCTAGGATATTACAAAAAAAAAGTATTTTATACCAGTTAAAACCTGTTTAAACAGGCATAAACAACACTGATTTCTGTTGTTTTATATTTAGTGATTTTTAGCTCACCTGAGACGAAGTCTCCGGTGGAGCTATAGTCATCACTCCTCGTCCGTCGTGCCGTCCATCTGTCTGTCAACAATTCTTTGAACATCTTCTTCGGAACCACAAGACCGAATGGGTTCATATTTGGTGTGGATGTTCCCTAAATGACTCACATTCAGATTTGTTTAAATGAGGTCACTGGGTCAAATAGTTGCAAAAGCAGGGCCTTAACTGTATTCCTCCATAGTAATTCTTAGAGTGACTTCTTCTTAAGAACCATTGGGCGATTAAGCTTATATTTGGTATGTAGGGTCCTTGTGTGACTGGGGTTCAGATTTGTTCAAATGGGGTCATTGGGTCAAATAGGGGCAGAGCCATGGACACAACTCATAAAAAAAAAAATTCAGATTGAACTCCTTATTCAATTTAACAAAACAACAAAATTTCAAAAAATTATTTGAATTTTTTTTTTTTTTCAAATAAATTTATTTTTATTTTAATTGAGATTAATTAATTTCTTGCTCAAATTAAATAAAAATAACACCATTATAACATCCACCAAGGTGACTCAACCAAAATTGGTTTAAGTCAGTCTAAAAATTAAGAACATGCAAACAACAGATACTCAGAGCTCTATGAGATATGACGAAGGTGGCTGCTATCACAGAATGTTTACTTAACACCATATAGAAGTCACATTGATTATAAAGTAATAAATGAAATGGCAGTGTTAACAAAATCTGATTGGGATGACAGCTCCTTCGATTAATACCCTAAAATTATCTGCCTGTTAGAGAGTTTATATATAAATGACCTATGGCTTATGATAACAAACTCCCAAGGCCAAGTGTGAATGATGAATCTGACAGGCCAGTAAAACTAAATACCTGTTTTCTCAGGCAATTACATATGGGAAACTGGATGAGAAAGAAGGAGGCATTTTTTATGTTTACCCATACCATAGTATGGTAAACATAGTGGCGTTGTCCGGATTGACCACTCGTCGTGTGTCCGTCCGTCCGTCTGTCTGTCCATCCGTCTGTCCGTATACACTTTACGTGTAATGTGATAACTCAAACATTTTTTACCTGATCAAAACCAAATTTTGTATATGGGGTTTTCAGCCCAAATTACAGATCAAGTTTGAATATGGGTTTGATCCGAGTTTTTTTTATGGAGTTATGGCCCTTTTTCGACTTAGAATTAATTAATTCTGCCATAACTCAAACATTTTTTATCTGACTGGAACCAAATTTGGTATATGAGTTTCTCAGACCAACATACAGATTGAGTTCGAATATGGGTTTGATCAGATTGTTTTTAATGGAGTTATGGGTATTTGACATATAATTCACACATACATGTACTTCGATAAATCAACCATTTTTCATCTGATAGGAACCAAATTAGGTATGTGAGTTTCTCAACTCAAAATACAGAACGAGTTTGAATATGGGTTAGATCCAATTTGTTATACCAGAGATATGGCCCTTTTTAAACTAAGAATTATCCAGATTATAACCCAAGTAACTTACAATTAATGAATACCTGCTTCTCTGTGAGCAAGATAAAAGACAATATAGTTTATTGCTTTGAGAGTTATTTATAGCCCTCATATGTTAGCTCTGTATAAGAGACACAGATTAGTGAATTATTGGATAAATTGATATAGCTATCTTTTTAACCACAACTTAGCCATGTGAATTTATTTAACTAGACCAATGGAGCTCTCTAAGTCCTTGGATGATGGGACTACATTGGATCAAACATGTCAGAGATAGGTGATTTAACCCCTTTTACCCATTCCATGTCTTTTAACCTTTTCCATTAAATAAATAATTATATTATTTTGATATCTCACATGGCAATTTGCAACAACATGAATAGAACTGCTTACACTATGATAGTGGTGACAGGCTCTAGAGTTTAGATGTTATATTAACCCTTCTATATTGACTCATACATTCCAATAATTTGTGTTATTACTGGTTATTTTGTACATTTGTCATATACTACTTTGGATCATAACAGTATACTCTATAATTCAACATTAAAAGATTATGATTCTGATCATAACAATTTACTATCGCCAAGGGATGGGTTAAACATCTGCTGATCGTGATCGGCCTCTCGTCTTAGCTTACCTGAGATGAAGAATTGAAACATATTTTGTGTGGATGGTCCCTAGGTGGCTGGGATTCAGTTCTGTTCAAATGGGGGGTCACATGGTCAAAAAAGTGGCACAGCTAGGGACTTAACTCTTTCCATCCATAGTAATTCTTAAAACATCTTCTCAAGAATCATGGGGGCTATTTAGCATATAATTTGTATGGAATGTCCTTGGTAGAGCCCGAAGCCGCCATCGCACGCCGCCGCCGCCAGCCATATTGGCCACAAGCCGCCGCCAGCCATATTATTTCTAACGCCAGCCACATTTAAAAATCTCCGCCGCCGGAATTGTAAAATGGCTGAGCCGTGTGCATGGGCTTATATGTCATGCACAACTGTGCTGTGAATCGCAAGAACTAAATCGCATTGCCTAATATGGACACGGCATGGTTGTTATATTATCAGAACACCTGGCCCCTTAATGTGGAATAGACTATCCCAATGCATGCTTTCATATAACTGAATGGGCGCATCCATTCGGTATTGAAAGGGTTAAAATATAAATTGTTTATATCGACAACACCCAGTCTCAGACATCACTGGCATTTGTCAATATATACACATAAGAATAGAAAATAGTTTGAAATATTATATATCATTACTATAGGGTTCATCATTCAATGATGCATGCATATATCGCAAGATGGCAGTGATGATAGCAGTATGAAGACGACAGAAGTCCCAATGTAACTACTTATACCGATTAGATGGGGAAACTACATAGTATATCCATGCCAGTCCTTCGTGAATTTTCGTCATAATGGAAAAGCCCAACATCAAAAGATCACGTGTGGTCTGGAATTCTACGGGTTCACCACAAATGCTAAAAAACCGGCGTCTATAACCGGTAACAGGGGATTAGGAACATTTCGGAAACAAAAATACGCTGAATGATAACATCTCAGCCGGCTGAGCCGCCATATTTCGTCAGCCACGAACGTCGTGACTGAGCCGGCTTAGCTAGCGAACCAGCCACGAAAATCGGTTGAGCCAGCCATGAACACTATTTGTCGTGGCTTCGGGGTCTAGTCCTTGGGTGACAGGGATACAGATGGGTTAATATGAGGTCACCTGGTCAAATAAGGCAGAGCCAGGGACATAACTTGTCCATCCATTGTAATTCTTAAAATGTCTTCCTATCAAGAAACATCAGGCCTATTCAGCTTATATTTGGTATGGGTGACTAGGATTCAGATTTGATTCAGAATTGGATCACTGGGTCAAATAGGGTCAGAGCCATGGACATAATTCTTTCCCTCATTAGTTATTTTTAAAACATCTTCTCAAGAACCATTTGGCATATTTAGCATACATTTTGGTATAGAGAGTCCTTGGGTGACTGGGACTCAGATTTGTTGAAATGGGTTCACCAGGTTAAATAGGGGTGCGACCAGGGACATAACTCACCCCCCATAGTAATTCTTAAAATGGCTCCTCCTCAAGAGCCATCAGTCCTATTTAGCTTATATGTATTAACTAGTATGGAGGGTCCTTGTGTTACTTGGGAATGGGTTACAGATTGTTAAAATGGGTTCGACCAATCAAGAAATGGCATTTGGTGTATATGGCCTATGGAGAGTTGGGATAAAAAAAAATTTTGAATGGGGTCCACCATTAAAAAAGGGGGGCATGTCAGGTTGTAACTTTGCCACAGTTAGGAAAGCTTGAGGTATCAGTTGTAAAATTCCAACATGTGCAAAGGAATTTTACGAACTTGGGAGTGTGTCTGCTTCAGTTGGGAGGGAGCAGACTAAGGACTATGTGGGGTGGGAGGATCTGGACCATATTTCAAGGTGGACACCCCAGTGCTCAACGGAGACCCTCTAGGCTACGTCCCTCTTTAGGACTACTTGTTTTTAAGTGAAATTGACAAGTACTAACTATTATGGTCTTCCGAGTCACAGTCTTCTCATTCTTTACAGTCTGGTGAGCGTCTCCACAGTCATTGACTGTCTCGTTTTTCTGTATGGGATAATATATATATTATATATTAGCTGTCAATTATTGGGAACAACATATATTTAGAAAAAGTCTAAATATATGTAAATTGAGCAGATAATCGTCATTGAAACAGTGATCATGGTGATTCAATTTGCGATTCTTAGCAATTCTTTGGAATTACCGGTAATTGTTATTGCCTAGGCACATTTAAGATGTGCAACATATTTAGTATATAATACTAAATATGCACTTGCTATCATATTGGTGTAATCAATTCCTCTTACAGTTTGTAGTATAGACATCTGAAACCCATAAATCCATTTTGGGGCACATTTTGGACAGGGGCTTTTTATTTGAACTGGACCAGGAATGGGATGGGCACGCTTACACAGCTGATTACAATAGTCCTCGGGAACAATGACATGCAGAATTGAGGACAAAAAAATTCCAATATACATAATTCAATATTTAACCAGTAAGTTAAAAAACGTTTCTCCTCTGCCTGACCGTATAAAATGATTTGCTGCTTTCTCTCTCAAAGGGAAATGAATCAAAATATTACCCCCCCCCCTCGGCCATGATATACATTACTGCAGACTGCCATGTAGGGTAACATGATAAATGCAGGATGAACACTGGATTCTGAACCATGAATCAAATGCCATATAATATGTTACTGACATATGGCACCTTGACAATGGCCAAAACATGTAATATTTATTGCATTGATTATATGCTAACAAAAGGGAATCCCACATGGATATAAAATATCTCACCAGATGCAGGCATCATGCAGCTGTAGTACCCTATTGATGAGATGACATTTTAAAGGGAGACAAGGGTTACAGGCCCCTGGGGAAAATACCAGATATACCAATATAATTGTACTAACCAGTGGCTGAATAGTACAGTAATGCTCAAATTAATCGACTCCTTAACCACAGCAGAATTATGGGTAACTTTTCAGGATTTAGTCGGAAATATGGCTTGTTGCCATTCATTAGAAAGCTCTCGCCGAGAGCTTTCCGATGAATGGCAACAAGCCATATTTTCCAACTAAATCCTGAAAAGTTACCCATAATTATGCTGTGGTTAAGGAGTTGATTAATTAGAGCATTACTGTATAGTATATATTGGTATATCTGGTACTTTTTCACAGGGGCCTGTGTATAAAACAGCTATCAACATGAAAAAATATAATTGACTTTGTGCTTATTTTCTTTATTTATAATAATGAGATTTTGAATGTCAAAACCATGGTTATATTATGTAAGCATCACTGGAATTGACAATAAAATTCATATTAGTCCAATAATTGATGCCAAAGTTTAATCAAAACTTAAATATAAACATTAGAAAAAGTCAAGGCATTGAAAAACTCCCCGTAATGATTGGAAATATCCATCTGATGGCCATTTCAGTCAAAATGACCCAAACTAGGAAAATAATTATGCTACAGTAATGCCCAAAATAATCGACTCCTCAAGTTATCCACAGCAGAATTATGGGTAACTTTTCAGGATTTGGTCGGAAATATGGCTTGTTGCCATTCATGCCATTTTTTAATAAAAGATTACGTTTCCACGAAAGGACATATAAACGAGATTTGATGCTCGATATCGAAATAAATAGTAAGAATCCAAACTCATTCTGGGAATCTGTAAATAAATTAGGCCCCAAACGAAAAGTGGTGACACCCGATGAGGTTTATAATAATGATGGATCAGTCACAAGCGATATACAAACAGTAATGGGTAAATGGAAAACAGACTTTGAACAACTGTATAACCCGAAACAGATAGCAGGGCAGTTTAATGATATCTTTTATCAGGAAATTCTAAAGGAAAAATCGTTTATAGAAAATAAATGTCTAGACCCACTCTATGACCATAACACGCGGCTAAATCGAGCAATTACAATTGAGGAAGTAGAAACTGTCATTAACAATGCGAAAAATGGCAAAGCTTTTGGTCTAGATAAAATCCCATATGAATGTCTAAAATGTGAATCAGTAAAACCTATTTTACATTGTCTTTTCAACTACATATTTGATACAGGATTACTACCATCCAATTGGAGACACTCGATCATTTGTCCTATTCCAAAAAACGGTAATCTTGACCCACGTGTTCCCCTAAATTACCGTGGAATCTCCCTTATACCGGCATGTGGCAAATTATATAGCAGTCTCTTGAATAACAGACTTATTGAATACCTGGAAATGCATCAATTGTTGGAAGACGAACAAAATGGTTTTCGACCAAAGAGGTCCTGCTTGGACAACATTTTTGTACTGACATCTTTAATACGAGGAAAACGTCAATTATTTACAACTTTTATTGACTTCAGTAAAGCCTTTGATCGAGTAGACAGGAATATGTTATTATATAAACTTTTAAAAATTGGCGTAGATGGCAACATATATCAATCCATTAAGAGCATGTATCGAACAACTTATTCGTGCGTTCGTGTAAATGGCCGAATATCTGACAAGTTTGAATGTAATTTTGGAGTAAAACAAGGTGACAGTCTCTCATCGACACTTTATAATATTTTCGTTAACGATTTGATTTCTGAAATAAAAAGGTTGAATATTGGTGTATCACTAGATGAATGTAAAGTATCTTCCATAATGTACGCAGATGATATTGCGTTAATTGCTGAAAACGAAGCAGACATGCAGACAATGCTTAACACCGTCGAATCATGGTGTCGAAACTGGCGTATGACAGTCAATCTGGATAAAACTAAAATTGTACATTTTAGACATAAAAACAGAATAAAAACAAACTATAATTTCTTATTCCAAAATCAGAGAATCGAAAAAGTGGATCAGTATAAATATCTCGGAATAATTCTCCATGAACATGGTAGTTTTGATACAGCAGCTGAAACATTAGCTAAATCATCAGGCAGGGCATTGGGAGCGTTAATATCGAGCGTCCACTCTTATAGAGACATAGGTGTCAAAACGTACCTGAAAATATTCTTGACCTGTGTGTGCCCAGTTATGGATTATGCATCCGCTATTTGGGGATATCGTAAATACTCATGTATAGATATGGTGCAAAATCGAGCGCTAAGATACTTCCTTGGGGTCCACAGATTTTGTCCGCTTTTAGCTGTAGGTGGGGAATTTGGTATTCATTCGAGTCAAGTCCGAAGATGGCTTAACATGGCAAGACTATGGAATTATTTTATACACATGCAAGATGACAGATTAGCAAAAATGGTTTTCCTTTGGGATCTCATGAATAATAGCGATGGATGGTGTGCATCATTTAGTAGTGTTTTGTCGGAAATAAATATGACAAGCACCTTTGAAAACCTACAGATATGTAATATACATGACCTCGAACGAGAGCTTTCCGCATTTAAACAGAAAACTTGGATTGAAAAAATGACATATGTACCAAAGCTACGCACATACAGACTCTTTAAGAAAAATTATGCTATTGAAAAATATATTTCCATGAATATGGATAAGTCCCACCGCTCCATACTTGCACAATTTCGATGTGCGATTTTACCTCTGCGGATAGAAACCGGTCGATTTAGAAACGAGAAAATCGAACAAAGAATCTGCATTATGTGCAGCTCTGACAAAGTTGAAGACGAAAAACATTTTCTTTTGTATTGTCCCTTTTACAATGACATCCGGATGTCTCTTTTAAATTCCGTCCCAAGATATATTAACGACATGTTTAAAACAGACCACATTGACGACTCTTTTAGTGAGCTAATGTTATTTCCCCGACAACTAGCAAAATTTCTTTTTGATGCTTTTATGCGAAGAAAACGATTCATATACAAGTAAATTATACACCAAACGTATCAACATGTAAGAATACAAAATATATAAACCCGAATATCTCCAAATTGTGTAAGATTAAAATGAAATTCTCTACTTTATATTCTCTTTATATCATCACTGAGGATAGTCCACATGTGTTGGACCAAACCATGTACATACTTATACTATTAAGCGTGACATATAGGCCCTATGGGCCGGGTGCTAATTGTAATTGAAATATATATATATATTAATGATTTATGTATTGCACATGTCACGTTAATAAATGATTATCTCTCTCTCTCTCATACTCAGTGAGAGCTTTCCGATGAATGGCAACAAGCCATATTTCCGACTAAATCCTGAAAAGTTACCCATAATTCTGCTGTGGTTAAGGAGTCGATTATTTAGGGCATTACTGTATATATCAATCCTCTTAACACTAAAGAATTCCATAGAGTGCATGTTGTTGGAAAATAAAATCAACCGCTCTCTTTGTCTCATTATTTCAACGATTATATGTATCGTTGTGCTAACCAGTAACCATCGCATGTAGTGTTAACCCTTTACCCAACAGAAGGGCCCTGTGCCAATGCATTCTCTTATATATGCGAGTCGACCATAGGTCGCCTCGCATATATAAGAGAATGCATTGGCTTAACACATTCAAAATTATAAAATTGTTAAAGAATGTAAGAAAAAATGGTAAAAAGTGTTAAAAAAAGATTTTTGTTAGGCCAATGCATTCTCTTATATATGCGAGGCGACCTATGGTCGACTCGTATATATAAGAGAATGCATTGGCACAGGGCATAACTGTAACTATCACAATGTGGTCAAGGAGCCGGTTCCAATGATATCCATATTTGTATGGTTCTATTGAGACAGACCAAAGATATTTTAGGCTGTTGAAGCTTTATTTGGCCGGTTTTGGCCGGTTTGTTGGGTAAAGGGTTAAACTCTTTACCGATTATCAAATGGAAGATGGTCATGCAATTCCTAATAGAAATGTAATATACGGTATAGGCCTATACATACCTGTCCGTGTTTCTTGAAACAATTTTTTTTTTATGATTTACATTTTCTTCCATCTACGTTTAAGATGGAGATGCAAGTTTTGCATAAATACAGCCAAATATGGCAAGAGATCTGGCGAAAAATCTTTAATTTCACATTTCATCATCTTCATTGTATGTACATGTATAATCTGAGCAGTTATTAAGTGACAACAAAAACAATGGATTTTAATACATTTAGAGGTTGAACAGCTTATTATCTTGGCTCTATGAGAGGAGGCTTCATTTGTATCATAATGATTTTAATTGCATAATATATTGTCATACCCCCATATATTATAATGAAGAATTAAGCAGTCAGAAATATTCCAGCCCAATGAAAACCACTGTTGATATGCAGTGCAGTCCACTCAAGCAGGGAGCCATCAACAGAAATTAGGTCACAGTGTTATGATATATGGTGGTCAGCTTTAAGCCATGACCCAGAACTCATCTCAGCCCAACTTTTCATTGAACAACATGAATGACATGAAAATTCTCAAATATAGAAAATTATTTGTGGGTAGTTGTCTTTCTAAGTGAAAATAATCATCAAATTTCATGAATCAAGAAAATTTAAGTCTCCTCTCATGGTATTCAGATATGATATCCTGGATATATGATCTGCAATTTTGAAACAAATATAATTTACGGAAGTTCTTGGTACCTGAAAACGGTGATATTTTTTAATATTTTCCATGCCATAAAAGTGAAGTAAATGAGATTATAATAACTAATTGTTCGATGGTTCTTAAATATTGTATCACAATAATCGCTTGTGCCAAATTTCACAAATAAATTCCTGACAGATTTTGAGAAAATCCATTTAGAAATACCAGGAATTTTGGCCAAACTTGCATCTGACCTTTAATTGGTCGTTGAATCGTTTGATTCCACTGAATCGTTTGTGCCAGGCCACCGAATCACTAAATACGTCACTGAATCGTCTGAATCTTGCCGTGTGGGGAAGCGGTGGTGTGATAGTTATATACCGGAGTACGTTACAAGCTCCCCGGGCGTACCTTTCCACAGAATAATTATTCAGATGTTTGTATTCCGATAACGCGCGGATATTTTCCGAAGTGTCATATATGTGTTTACCCCCGCCCCATGGGAAGGGTCGGGGAGGTGGGGGGGGGGGGCTCCGTCCGAGAAATAGGCAGTGGCCATGTTATTGGATGTAAACATGATGAGCGATATTCCTATTTCATACATGTAATGCCACATTATACTCAGCTGATGTGTTTTCTGTCTCTTTTTTTTCGAGTAGAAAATCATGTTTCGATAGTCAATCAGTGCAACTCTATATATAGGCCTATATAACAGATTACCCGGTGGCATATGGCCTAAAATTCCTTAAATCGACATGTAGTTTGCAATCAAATCGAAAAAATAAATTTTCGATATGCCGGTTATCATCATCATAATATGAAAATATAGTATGTGTGGAATGTGTCACGTTAAAATGAGCACCGGAGGATCATGTTCATATTTTTCAGCTGCCATGAAAACGGTAGGCACTTTTATGCATGTTTTCTCCGTTACCAACCCGAAAGGGTAGAATATGGGTAAGTACAGTCCATTTAAACATGTGGCAACAGTTTTATATTGTCACAATCAATACACAATGGTGGCTATAATAGTCACATGCATGCAATTTTATAAATACTCATGATCCGAGCTGTCACTATAGCCAGATGTTTAGGGTCAATCGCTACCCGTATATCTTAGGATTACCGTGCAATTAAAAATTAATTCCGAATCGAACACTCTCTATCATTCTATATGGTGTATAGACAGACGAAATGGGCCAATTTCTTATGTGAGGATATATACGTTTTCGAAAACAAAACATGTGGAAAATATTGATGTGGCGTTTGTGATATGCGACACACATACATTACAGTGGGCGTGGTAACGGAGAAAACACATTTGGGGTCTTTATGTTCCTAAATATTGCGAATCGTTGATACACACTAAATTTTGAATAATATGTGACACAAAAGAGTTCGGTTTAATTTCTAACTTCGCTGGAAACATATTAACTATTATTTGAAACTACATACAGTCCCATGTACTTTGAATGTGTATGTGTTTCCAGTAAACCCATATCATTGATCTATGCTGGCGCACACAATTCTGTGCATCTAAAAATAAGACCTGCGTAATCATGCCATTCAATTTTATTTGATTACATAAATATAAGAATGTGCAATATATGTCGAACAAGGAATACCTGACAATTCAAACACCCGATGTAATATTAGCATGGACATGATGGTAACGGAGAAAATATCTATATATAGTTTATATATAGTTATATATATACGACATGTATGCAAGTTTATGAATGAGGAATATTTTGCTATATTCAAACCGGTTTTGGACAAGTTTCCAAAAAAACTGCCAAAACAAAATGCATTGTTTTATTCATGGATTGGTACTAGTATACAATATGATTAAAATTCGAAATTAATTTTAAATAGCTAGTAGCCTTCAATTAATTTCCTGCCTATATAAATCAATTGAATAATTGTCATCGTTACTAGTGTCATTCACATTGAGTCTATTATCTATATGTCTAAACATGACAAACACGTGGTGAAATTATCACCGTCGTCAAAGACACCATAATCCTCCCCGCAACCTTCATGAAACCACTGCCACAATCTGAGCACAACACCCATTCGTCGCGTTTACTGGGGTCGAGTGGATCACCATAAACTCATCCACACTTCCCACAAGGATACGCATCTTGACAGTTATTTTCCGCACTCTTTTTTTAAGCTCGCTTGCCTTTGATGACCGTTGACCGAGAACCATTAGACTCGCGAACATGTGGTGCAGACATCGTTGTGAACTTCCAATTGCATTTCAGGTCTGATTCACCATTTGAAGTTAGAAACTTTAAAAAAATTGGCGCAGAAACATGACGTTTCTCTGATAGCGATGCCGATTGCGTGTTTAGTAGGAATAACCGCGTGTATACCTTGAGTGTTCCAGGAACGGATATAGGACATCGGGTAAAACCAATTTCATGGCGCTTTCGTTGAGGTGAATAAATGCGACATTAACATTGGCGTGATTGCCCCAATCACAAAATGCGGCGGCGTTCTGTGTCACGCATTTACCGGTCTTCACTGCAACGTCAGCCAACCTCTTGGAGGTCCCTCCAACTCCATCACACGGCCCCTTTCCATTACCTGCTTCCAAATATTGCCAGGTAGCTTTCACGCCCATCTTAGAATGATTACTGACAAGGTTGAAGATATGTCTGTTTCGATATTGGCTGGTGGGTGAATCCGAAATATAGTGGATGTATTTGACACCAGGAACAATATATAACACCCTTTGTTTTACCTAAATCGGCCAATGGGCTGAGAAATAGCATGGGTGTCCTATTTTGAACCCCTCTGGACAGCGACAATTTTGGACCAGGTTGAGGTGTGTGATGTGTTTGGAAGAGTACCTGGAAGGGGCACCCTACAACACCCTTTGTTTGACCTAAATCGGTCAACGGGACGAGAATGGCATGGATGTCCTATTTGAACCATTCTGGTCGGCGGCCATTTTGGATCGGGTTGTGTGAAACGGGTGAATATTTAGATTATCTTGGGGCACCCTTTGTTTTACCTAAATCGACCAAGGGGTCGAGAAATGCCATGGGTGCCCTATTTGAACATCTCTGGATGGTGTCCATTTTGGATCGTGGTGTGTTGAAGGTGAGGTATTTAGATTGGCTCCTTACACACACCTTTTGTTTGACCTAAATCGGGTGAGAAAAGGCATGGTGCCCTATTTTAACCCTTCTGGACGGCGGCCACTTTGGATCTGGATGGGTGCGTCGATAGAATATATGTGTGGGGGGGGGGGGGGGCACCATACAAAACCCTTTGTTTGACATAATTATAAAAGTTTCGAATAAGTGATAAGGAATGGAAGTCACCTTCGTTTTAATCGGTATACTGTAACGGGGTGAATATATCGTTAAGATAAATAACTCTGGTCGCCAGACAAGAAACCATCCTACATAACTCAACAGAAACTCATCTACCACTCAGAGCCCGTCTGTCTGTAGCAGTCTGAGCAATGGCAACCCGCACTGTCTCTTTGATTTTGCTGTCCCATTTTGCCCGGATAGCCTGGCACATTGTCCCACTTTGCCCAGTGTGGTGTCCCGCTTTGCCCAAAGGCACGGGCAAAGTTGGACAAAACAAGAGGTTCCAAAAGGGACATACCGAGATGTTGTTTGATATCAATGATCACCCGATTATATGCGCCGATGAATTATATACCAATCAACGGCTGTCCAGTTTTTTTCCGGCGAAAATCCTATCTAAAATCCGTGAAAACATTTGGTGTCCCGCTTTTCCCGGATCTCCCCTATTTGTAATTAACATGGTTAGTTTTTTGTGTTTGTCTGAGTCAAACAAACCCAGACTGCCGATATAGTATCGCCACGGGGTTCATATGTGCCTAAAGAATGACCTTCTGGTGTTCGCTGGTAACAGAGAAAACCGCATATTGTTTACAACCATATACAAAAGTCTTGTGATATTAATGTCAACATGCTCATGTGATATTTTGGGCTTGATAGACGTTCCGTCAGATGAGATTAGCAGTTGGGGTTAACTCGTCGATCTTCTGTTTTATGGTGGTAACGGAGAAAACATCCTTAAATAAACTGTTTTGGGAGTGGCAACTCATCTCTCGTTATTTCTACGTATGATTCATTTACATTTAGAGCTATATGTTCCCCAGGTTACACGTGATACTGCGTTTCTTTGTATAAAATTTGGCACGTACAGGAAGTTGTATCTGTCAGTTATGACGATTTAAATTGATGGTAACGGAGAAAACACCGTTTTCACGGACAACACAACATACCATGCTGGTCTGCTTCCAAATATAGTAACGTTATAGAATAATCGGTTTTTAATGCGAGAATCGGTCATACAAGTGAGATAATTACATAGGACTTGTATAATATAGTAACGGATTACTCAAGTTTCTGAGCTCATAAAATCTGATACCCAATAACGGACACCCCAAAAACAGCCAATTTTGTCACTCAAACCTCCCATTTGTGAAATATAAGGAAGCCAACCGGATTTTTCTATGTGATATATATTCGACATAAGACCCCTGTTTAATGATGTGTTGCTATCGAGATGGCGGTCGAGACATGCATGAGAAACACCCCTCGGACACGTATTTGCCATTTTTTCTCTATAAGGAATTTTGGGCCATATACCTGTTAAACTTTAAAGTTAACATAATGATGCAAGAATATTCTTATAACTAAGTCGGTTAAGGGATGGCGCCAGGATTTCCCCGATGCATGGTCTACGATCCCGGACAGCAGGGCTATTTTGGATCCCATGCATGCAGACGGTACCGGACTGACCATTCTAGATTTCCCAGATGGTGGGCTAACACTCACCGACAGGGGGTTGTAGCACCCCCCCCCCTTATGACCCCGGCCCGTCTGGTGCCACCCATGGACGGATTTGGGGACAACCTTTTAACCTTATCCAACCAGGAGGTAAGCGTTCATCTATACATATATAATACTAGCAGGTGGACCCGACTTCGTCCGGGCTTTTTCCCCTCTGCTTTTCGGCGAATTGCGCGATTTGACCTTGAATTGTCCATTTTGAAGGTCAATGTCAGGTGGGGTCACGATTTGACCCGTCCAAAAGACTGCCCGGACAAAAATAGGCCTACCCGACAAAAGTACCCGTCGAAAACATCCGGTTTTACCCGATATGACCTTGAATTGATCATTTTGAAGGTCAAGGTCAGTCGGGGTCACGATTTGACCCGTCCAAAACACTCAGTGGACAAAACTAACCCTATCTATAAAATTTCGTCGAAATCCCATAAAAATTCACGATTTGACCTTGAATTCCCCTCTGCTTTTCGGCGAATTGCGCGATTTGACCTTGAATTGTCCATTTTGAAGGTAAAGGTCAGGTGGGGTCACGATTTGACCCGTCCAAAACACTGCCCGGACAAAAGTACCCGTGGAAATCCATCCGGTTTTACCCGATTTGACATCGAAATGATAATGTTGAAGGTCAAGGTCAGGTCGGGGTCACGACTCGACCCGTCCAAAACAATCAGTGGACAAAAGTAACCCCACGTATAAAATTTCGTGGAAATCCCATCAAAATTCGCGATTTGACCTTGAATCGACCTGATTTCAAGGTCAATGTCACGTCGCACGGGCAAATGAATAGGCTTATGAGACTCGATCCCCACTCGAAAGTATCCCGAGAAACTAATTTTCATCGAAATCCCGTGATACTCGATCGGGCGTTCGACCTTGAAACGACCCGATTTCAAGGTCAAGGTCACGCCGCACGGGCAAATTAATAGGCCCATGCCACTCCACGGCCGAAAGCACCCCACATACCAAGTTTCATCGAAATCGGTTCGGTCGTTTTCGAGTCCATCGCGAACAGACAGACAGACACAGACACACACACACACAGACAGATCTTCCAAAAATATATAATAGAGTATGATCTGTCCGCCTGTCTGTTCGGATTTTTCTCCCAGACCCCTAGATCGATTTCAACCAAATGTGGTGTGGTGAGTCGGGGTACTCTAGCGAAAAAGTAAAAAAAATAAATTGTTTTTTTTGTAATCAAACTGTTTAAAACGATGAACATGTGCGCGAATCGCACCTCTGTCTCACAGGCCCCTCTGGGAAATACTAAAATACCATTATATATTGTCTGTCGTCTGCTGTTATTTCATGAACAGCCCTCCAGATAAATAATAGACCGTTCCAATGTATGCTTTTATGACTGAGTGGGAGAATCCATTTATTGCAACTTGACCAGTCAGTGGTGTAGTCTATATGTATTGGTATTTTAGTATTTTCCCCAAGGGCATGCGTATGCTCTGTCCAAGTACGTAAAATAAAGGTACATGCTCTGTCTAATAGCAAAATGTGCCGCAAGTCCCTCCGACGATCTTATTACACCCCACGACACGCTTCTCTGGACCAGGTGTCAAGACACCTTTGTGAACTACATAAGCAGGTATTGTCACCGGAACATTCAACACTCAGCATACAAATCGATACACTTGAAAAGTGTCGCCGGAATACGTTTTTCAAGGTTCTTTGTTGTTGTTGTGTGGATCAATAATAATTTAACGGGATAATAAACTACTCACGGACAAGAAAGCAAATAATAATGACTCTGGGTGAAGTATGAAACACCCCCGCCGGGAAATCGACTCGTCCAATGGGAAGTCCAAATTCCCTGCCAACTAGTTTGTTTATAAATGGACGCCGACACGTGCAGGTGCGCGCTGGTATTATGGTTCCCATTTAAAGTTGTTCTCGTTCTTTAAAAGTTTAAAGTTTTTATCTAGTTTAATGGTGCAAGTGGCATTTCTTTCGCTGCTGATTTATGAAGTTATGACAGAGGATAATGACAATAATTCACTTGAGCATTACAACCGTGCAAAAGATCGAGAACTTCAGGAAAAACTTCTGGAATTGGATGAGAGTATTTTCAATGCAAAGTTGACTGCTGGGAATTTAAAAAATCGGTCTGTTAAACAGGATGTTGAATTTTCTGAACTTAATGGTTGGTTTCCTAAAGCCAAAATAAATTTCCGGAGACCAGAAAAAGAACTGAAATCTCCGCCTCACAGAAAAGAATCGAAGAATGAACTTTTGGATCAAACTAGAGATTATTTTGGATATTTCTGTCGAGATTCGCGACCGAAAAAGCCAAATGATTTCACATTTAAACATTATATAGATATAAAAAAATATATCTTGCAATATCGGCATGAACATACGTGTTGTATCAACACCAAGTCGAATCCCTATCAGAGCCATCATGAACTTTCGCGGCGAATCGTGCAATCATCAAGTTCAGCTCAAAATCATTCATCCATTCCTTCCATCAACAAAAATCAGACTGACCAACAAAATGCTGTGCTTCATTACACAACGCGGAAAGAAACCGGAAGGCCCGCTCTCCAAGACTTAGCTCATAAATACAAACTTGCACCAAATATTATTGCAGTTCGAAATTCAAATGTAAATGATATTGAAGATGAGCAAGAGAGAAGTTCCAGCAAAAATAGTTTGCGGCAGAAAGTCAGATCACTTAGTGCTAATTCTCTTTCAAAGACTCTGGGAACTTATTCCGAACATAAATCACACCGGCTTACTAACCGGGTGAAGTCGCCTATAAAAGTCAATCTTCCAGATGACCTGATCAACAACAGAAAGCCTCCTATTCAGACATTGACAGTGTGAGTAATTACAATAATATTATTAATAGTTAATTATTAGCCCTTTCTTTACTAAATACTCATTGATGAGTTAGTTATACCGGTACCTGACAGGAAATTTTCAGATAATAAGTTCAACAAATGACCATCTGAAAATTCCCCCCAATGATTGCTTCTGAATTTTCTATTGTCTGTCGTCTGCTGATATTTCATGAACAGCCCTCCAGATAAATAATAGACCGTTCCAATGTATACTTTTATGACTGAGTAGGAGAATCCATTTAGTATAGAAAGGGTTAACATTAAATTAACAGATTCATCAGTTTGAAGCCCAAATTATATGGTGTAGTCCTACATACGGTATAAATTATAATACCGGTATGTGCTTCAAACTGATGACTCTTGTGTGTCAAATTGCAGCCAAATTAACATAAAATGTTTGCTAATGCTGCACCACGTGCACATACCGTATACATGTACCGAATCAAACTTATTTTTTCATGTTTTATTCAATAAAACAATAAATTATACTATATTCTACTTACTTAGTTAGTTTTATTATTTTATTGTAAATTAAAAACAAGGAGAAGCAGTCTGGGGGGGGGGGGGGGGTATTCATATTTATTTTGAGGAAAGTTGAAAATGAAATGAAAAGCCAACACCCCCCCCCCCCCTATTTTTTTTCTTGCATGTCACATGAAACACAGGTATATATATTTTGTTTGGCCTAAGTCGGAATGCAAAAATAGGACGCTCGTCATCGAGATATTTTTGTACAATTTTCAGGCAAATGTATCAAAAAAATGTTAATATATTACCGGTATATGCACAATATTCCCAAATACTCATTAAGTTTATTGTATACAGTACTCAGTACATGTACAAATGTAAGTATATTGGGTTCATGCCCTGTATCAACATATTTGTTTTCACATGATGTGTGCCACGCGTTGCCTGATCCACTACATGTATCTGTCAATTAATTTTATTACGTTTTGTACATGGAAATTCGTAACGTACGTTTTATTGCTGGAGCCATAAAGTAAATTTATATTAAATTATAAAAAAAATTCTACGATAACCTGTTAACCTGAACTTTGACTCAAATTAATTATTTTTCTATATACTGTTATTTATCGATATTAGATTGTTGTTATTACCAGGAGTTTATTGAAATTGGCATACATGGGATGATCATGACATAAATGTTGAAAACTAATTATTCACCAGTAGTACTGGTATTACATGTACCGGTATATACATTAGCAGAAATGGTCAGGATACTACGAATCCGGTGGCTAACCTGGCCCCTCAAGTAGTACTGGTGTAGTTGAAACGAGTCAAGTATGTTTAACTCTTTCAGTGCCAGGGGCCGATCTCATTGGCCCTAATTTCGGTCTGTAGAGTGCCAGATTTTTTTTTTTTTTGGGTTGAATTTTTTTGGGTATGCTTAAGCATGCTATAGCGAATTTAAAACAAACTGGATAAGTCCTTATGGGCATGTTATAACTCAAAACTATCACCAAGTATTCATAGTAATAATTTTGATGCCCATGAAGATTCCCTGGCACTAAACCTACAAAATAAGCCTGGCACTGAAAGAGTTAATACAAATTAGGTGTTAATGTTTTGGCCCTATAGGCCATAGCGTATATTCTTACCATATGGCAAGGTACATGTACTACCATGTAGGTATTAATTGAAGAAAACTGAAAAAAAGTAAATAACATAAAATGTAGGCATGCATACATATTATAATTTAATATAAAATTAATACAATCAGGGTTTGAACTCATGTTTTAATTGGGAGTGTTCAGTCACTGTCAAACTGTCCACAATCATATCAGCAGCTTCTAGTAAAAAATTCAAACAGGTTTAATTGCACGGATTTAGAGATGATTTATTCTACAGTATAGTATGTTGTTACAGCAGCTATTCCAATATTGATGCTATAGTCTACAATATCAGTGCAGGGGAAAAGAGCATGCACCTTCTACATATTAAACATGTTTGGGTTGTTGGGATATCAGTTTATATATGAGACCTCCGTGGCATATGTATTATCTAACTGTTTGCTGATAGACACTAGGTCACAAGTAATCTATGGGTTATTCAATGGTTTGTTCTCGATAACCGTCATGGCCCACACACTTTTTCTAAACACAACTCGAGGTGTGTAAACGTGGGATTTGGTTAAACCTTTAAGTCTTTTAATTATCTAACATTGTGCATTTCATGTACACCATAGAGCTCTCTATGAGATTAGAATTTCTATGTCGACTTTGGCTGAACAAAACATTTAAAAGTATTTCAGCTTTGATAAAATCCTAATGAATAAGCTTAGTATATTGGTATTTATTCGTCAATGTTTGAGACTATTGGTATTTGATGACTTCAGTTCTATTTCGATAATACCGTACTGGCTACAGATTGTATCTGCTACTGTTTGATATCATATAAATATTATGTGCTTAAACTCTGTCTTTTGATATTAGATTGTCATTATACCGGTATGAAGTTATTGGCTGTTGGCGACTGAAAGTCTATATTTCGTTTATAATACCAGGCTAATTACATATTACAAAGTACATGGCTCAATGCGTAAGCCACAAGCAGGCTAGCATCACTAAATTCACCCTTTGGTGATCTCATTCTTCTTAGGCCTCATCTTCTGGGAAGTATCTATAGTCTCAAATTGACGTTGTTTTTAGTTAATTTTTCCCTTCTGTTCAGTTTCTATATCCCCTTTTAAATTTGCAGAAAATAAAATGCATAATCGAAGTGACTAATGGATTAACATCCCCAACTTCAACTGGGGAACTTCAATCTGATTATTCTGCATGTAGGTCTCCCATAGCAGTTGAGGCCTCAGCAGAATGAGGTTCCCATAGGGCGAATTTGGCAATGCTATCCCACTGTGTGGAATATCGTCAATAAATTCACCCTCGGGGAAGCTCATTCTGCAAATGGCAGACACAATATTTGAAGGCTTATCAATGCATTAATATTCATTTAATAACAGTATTTATCACATAATTTGGCCATAAAAGCAGTTTCATAATTATCGGTAATAGACACGTTTAATATCAGCGCGTGCGATGACGTCACGGCGTTCTTCAAATAACTTGCGATCGCTGTAGTTTATGATTGTTGTTTTCGATGAATATTTTGCTTTGCTTCGGGTTTATTTGATCATGTGATAAAAGGTATCTCACACTCGTCCTATTTTATACGTAATTTATCAACCTCGTCCTCTAAATTCTATTTGAGCCTCGGTAAACCTCGGCTCAAATCGAATTTAGTGAACTCAGTTGATAAATTCCGTATAAAATAGAAACTCATGTGAGATCCTCTATATGTCAGTAACTGTAGGGTACCGGTATGTACATGTAAATCGGGGAGTAATAATAAGATGAATTTCAATTAATTTTGTCGATATTTATTATTTTGCTGATAACTCACATGTACATTAATTTGTGAATTAAACTTTGCCATACAATTCAGATGGTTTCTGCTGCTCTTCATCATGTCCAATATTTTCTCATTCTCCTCAAGACTATCATACAAATACAATATATGGGTTGCTTCAATATCCCGGAACATGCATTTATTTAATATCTACTACATGTATTACCTCATTTTGCATGATCTCATCAGCTATGGGAGACCTGGACTCAGATTTAAGTTCCCAGGCGGTGAAGATGGTCAAATTATTAAACAAGTTTTTTTTATAGAAAGTTTCTTTTACTTTTTTAGTTTAGTCCAGTTTCTCAATATCCACAAATTGACAGACAACACAATGCATAATTAAGGTGCCCAATGGGTGTACATGTACATTACCATCTTCACCATCTGGGGATTTAAATCTGTCTAGATACACCCATAGCAGATAAGGCCATGCAAAATGAGGTCCTCGGAGGATGAATTTGGTGAAGCTACATTGTATGTCACTAAATTCACCCTCTGGGGACCTCATTCGGCAAATGTCACGCACCATATATGTTTTTTTTCAGGCGGGATAGTGATATGCCTTCACTGGATCCATACCATCCCTATCAGACATTCACATATACTGCCCCGTGTACATACTTCATGATTTGGTTATTTGATTTATTATGATCTGGTAAACATTGATATTTACTTTGTAATTCATAGAGGCACAAAGTAAATACATTGTGGTGTTTGCAAACACGTTCAGGTGCTTCTTGTGGTGGAAACAATTATATTCAATTTGTTGAAAATAATTGGGTTTATTATGAACAAGTGAATATCCATGGGTTGCTTAAGAGGCCGTGTCTTCGTGCATGGGAGGGAGGGGACTTATAATCAATGTTAACCCTTTCATGATTGGAGATGCGCTGGTGCAGCTTTAAAGATCATGTGCCAGTGCATTCTCTTACATATATGCGAGTCTCGCATAGGGAGCCTGGCATATGGAGCCTCGCATATATAAGAGAATGCACTGACTTTCAAAGTAAATTCATACTCTTATATATGCGAGGCTCCCCATGGGAGACTCACATATATAATAGAATGCATTGGCACAGGGTTTTCACAAAATTTCTGGAAGCTCCAGCCATGGAAGGGTTAATAGCCTGGTTTACAATCTCATCCTACAATTTTTACTAAATATTACAATAGTTTTTCGCAGCATCTCATTTTGCATAAATTTACCTTATTTTCCATTATGTATGTACATGTAGCTTTTCAGGAAGAAAAACTTCAGCTTATTTATATATTTTATAATATTAGTAAAACTGTCATTTGCAGAATGAGGTCCCCAGATGGAGAATTTAGTGATGCTACCCCGCATAGCGGGCTAGCATCACCAAATTCACCCTCTGGGGACCTCATTCTGCTTACACCTCAGCAGAATGAAGTTCCGAGAGGGTGAATTTGGTGATGCTAGCCCGCTATGCAGGGTAGCATCACTAAATTCACCCTCTGGGGACCTCATTCTGCAAATGACAGGCACACTATTTCAAGGCTTGTCCATCATTAACCTTTCCATGACTGGAACTTCCTGAAATTTTTGCGAAAACTCTGCCAATTAGGCATTCTCTTACATGTATGCAAGTCTCCCATAGGGAGTCTTGTATATATAAAAGAATACATTGGCCTAATAGTGAACGTTCAGACGAACACGATACAATCGTAAGTGGAAAGATTTCCGTCGTAGGAAGTAACCGGTAGTTGGACTGCACATGCTCACGTAAAAATCGTAGGTCATAAAATAATATCAAGCGCTGTTTGATTTTAGATGCGAAATCTTGGCGTATCATTGGTTACCTCCACTTGCGACGTAATCGCAGTCGATTGTACGTAAAAATCGTAGCTGGAAATGACCGTAGGGTAGTCAATCACATGCTTTAGGAACAACCTACGATATCATAATGCACGACGACATCGCAATCGTCTGAACAAACTATCCACGATCTCGTCGGGCCTGATTCCTCCGCTTACGATTGAATCGTGGTCGTCTGAACGTACACTAACAATATTTACTTTGACCTTGTAAGCCAGTGCATTCTCTTATATCTATGCAAGGCTTGCAATAGTAGACTCGCATATGTAAGAGAATGTTTTGGATCTTTTAAAGGGCTAAGACAGTCACTAAATGTGTCTGTCACCATTTGTAAAGGACTTTTATTGTTGGTTGTTTGCAATGTGAGTTATAAATATTATATATTATGTTTTTAACCCTTTCAGTGCCAAGTTCGATTTTTGTATCAACCCATATTTCCTTGATCATTTTTCAAATTTATTGATTATAATAATGTGATACATTGATGGAAAGAGCTCTAAGAGCTCTTTCCATCAATGTATCACATTATTATAATCAATAAATTTGAAAAATGATCAAGGAAATGTGGGTTGATACAAAAATCGGATTTGGCACTGAAAGGGTTAATGAACTCATATGGAGTGTTTTGATACTTATAAAATTATTTTAATGCCATTTTGTAATATACAGGGCATGGAGGTTGAAAAGGTGAGGTTGTCAGGAATGGTGAGGTTTTCAGGAATATACACATATCCTCCATTCTCTTCTTCTTGGGTCTAGTTAGTTCTGAGGATCTTTTTTGTTTCTTTTACCATCATTAATATATTTTTTTTTATGAGAGTCTTCGCTGATAAAATTGGAGACGAAGGTTACAAAGATGGATTAGTGTCCATTGACAGAGATTTAGGGCAAATTACCATAGACCCGACTTCACCTCTGTTACATGGACAGTACTCTCTTTCTTTTCTGAAATAAACATAATTGCTGTCAAGAGGGGCATCAAGTATTATTATTATGACAAATGTTCATGTGCTACTCCAGAAAATTAAATTACGTGCGGGTATCAGTTACAGACCATGTAATTTGGACTATAAGATAACGTGTCTGATAGTTCGCAGTGGGCTAAAAGAAACCCACTGTTGAACAGACTGTATTTAAAAAATATAATACAGCCACCTCACTATTGGTTGACTTTTCCCCATCATTCTTATAAAATATTATAATCTATTGATGCATGAAGTGTGTAGTAGTTGGATCTAAACCTGTCTAATGTCTCAGTCGAAAATGAAGAAGATCCTCAGACCAGGTCTACGGTACTCTCAGCTTCTTCTATCCTATGGTGATTTGGTTGTAAGGGGGGACCTCATTCTGCTTAATAGGCCTCATCTTCTGAGAAGTACATGTATCTATAGTCCCAAATTAACATTGTTTTTAGATAATTTTCCCTGTCTGTTCAGTTTCTACCGGTGTATCCCCTAATATGCTGAATATGAAATTCATAATGGAGGTGACTGATGGTTGAACATCACCAACTTCAACTGAGGATTTTCAACCTGATCCTAGGTCGCCCATAGCAGTTGAAGCATAAGCAGAATTATTTATATATATTACACATTTATAGCTCTTGCTTGCATAGCTGATAGTTGTATAGCATATAAATGCCTTTGATTTTACTGCTTACGATTGCCAATATTGCATATTTAAATTCTTGTATTGATCATTGATGGGCTGCATTTGTTGCCGTTCTGTGTTGAACATTTTGCATATATGAATTCTGACTGTGCATTTACTTACTTTACCAACGATAAGATCAGTAGTCTGTGACACTGAATGCTCTCTATTTATTCACACCAGAAGCTACTCTAATTTGTTTCGTGTCTTGATTGATCATATGAAAACTTTTTGCTTTGAGCTTGGTGAAGTCAAAGAAAGCTATGCATGGAGTTTGTATTTCGATTGATCTGAGTCAATGATCTGTTTCTGTCATGTACTAAATATCTAGAGGTCATACAGTAATGCCCTAAATAATCGACTCCTTAACCACAGCAGAATTATGGGTAATTTTTCAGGATTTAGTCGGAAATATGGCTTGTTGCCATTCATCGGAAAGCTCTCAGTGGCAACAAGCCATATTTCCGACTAAATCCTGAAAAATTACCCATAATTCTGCTGTGGTTAAGGAGTCGATTATTTAGGGCATTACTGTATTTGGTCCGGCCATCATTAAATTTATTCTGTCATATTGAAATGGTACTATTTTAGGTGGGAAATTTTCTGATTTAACCCTTTTTATACTAAATGGATTCTCCCACTATATTATAAAAGTATTCATTGGAATGGTCTATTGTTTATCTAAAGGGTTTTCAGGGAAAATAAGCAGACAACAGATAATAAAAGTGCAGGAGGAGTCCAAATTTATTGGAGGGGAATGTTCAGATAATAAGTTCAACAAATGACCTGTGGTTGTTTGTTGAACTTATTATATGATCATTTCCTTAGGAATAACTACTCGTCAATGAGTATTATGTATAGAAAGAGTTAACAAGTTTTTATCGATGTTATTGGATCCTGCATGATATTGGCAGCTACAATAATGCTCTAAGTAATCGACTTCTTAACCACAGCAGAATTATGGGTAACTTTTCAGGATTTAGTCGGAAATACTAGTATGGCTTGTTGCATTCATCGGAAAGCTCTCGCCGAGAGCTTTCCGATGAATGGCAACAAGCCATATTTCCGACTAAATCCTGAAAAGTTACCCATAATTCTGCTGTGGTTAAGAAGTTGATTAATTAGAGCATTACTGTAGTTGATCAGTTCTCAATGCAACTGGCATGCAAGGAGGTTCCCCATCAGGTGTGCTTTCTTGGTTACCTCAATTCACCACATCTAATTTGGCACAAGTAGGGTTAGATACCAGTATATTAATTGAAATACTAGCATTAACCCATTAATGACTGGAGCTGGTGCAGCATTAAATATCCTTTGACAGTGTATTCTGTTATATATGCGAGTCTCCCATAGGCTTACAAGGACAAGGTTAACTTTGTTAGGTCAATGCATTCTCTTATACATATATACGAGGCTCCCTATGGGAGACTTGCATATATAAGAGAATGCATTGGCACAGGGTTTTCGCAAACTTTCAGGAAGCTCCAGTCATGCAAGAGTTAATGGATCAATCAATATACATGTACCTTCCAAATTTGGTTTCTAAAGTTTTCTGCACTTATTATGAAAACTTCTTCATAATATAATTTCAATCCTTTTCAATCCTCTTCTTTAAAAAATATCTTCCCATTGTTTCCGAACTGATTGTTATAATGTACAGCAATACCTATCATACAATGCAGTGAAGGAACCTGAAAAAATATTCATAGAAATCAGACAGTTAGCTCTTTAGAATAATTTAGGGGTAATGCATGTAATTTACAGCAGGTTCCTTCAGTAAAATGAATACATGCTTTTTGTAAGGCCAATATTTCTTCTGAGAATATCTGTTTGTCTCCAGGCTCTTCACTGTATTTAAGTACCAACAAATTATAGACCTCCCAGGATAATTAAAAGTTACACTGCTACCTGCTGTATATCAATAAGAATGCCTGTATACTGTCCACCGATTTTCTTCTCAAGTACTATTTTCCAACAGGGTAATTATATATCTTAAGGGCTTTCGTGTGAAGCCTTATAATGTCTGCAAAAGCAACTTTACAATTTTCTTTTTGTATGTTAACCTTCAAGTATCTGTCAGATCACAGGGTAGAGAAATTATGCGTATTATTTAAGGTTCTTATAAAACCTGCTTCATAAAGAACAGGTATAATTTCATGGATCAGAATAATTTGTTGTCAATCTATCCCAGAGGTTACATATGGTTTTCAAGAAGACAGTGACAAAACGTGCATAACTCAACCCACTCAGGTCTGAATTGATTCTTTCATTCAGTAATTCTCAAAGTGTATCACCCCTGGTTAAGTGGTCTTGCTAATTTTCTATGATGTTGGTGAGTCCTGCTGAATAGGGCAAAGCGATTCTGTTAAGGAGTTTCCATGCCTGAGCTACAGTAATGCTCTAATTAATCGACCTCTTAACCAAAGCAGAATTATGGGTAACTTTTCAGGATTTAGTTGGAAATATGGCTTGTTGCCATTCATCGGAAAGCTCTCGGGGAGAGCTTTCCGATGAATGGCAACAAGCCATATTTCCGACTAAATCCTGAAAAGTTACCCATAATTCTATTTGGTTAAGAGGTCGATTAATTAGAGCATTACTGTATGTCAGGAGGTGGAAAGTTTAGATGGAAAACTACTTACATGTAATTGTTAAGCTAGTACATGTACCACATGAAGGAATCTGTGCTATACAAGACCACATCAATCATATTATATAAACTAAAAATGTCTAAAAGATTACTTTAATCATAGTTTTAGAAGGGAAAGTTTTATTGTAAGAAGCCATGCATTACCATTAACTGTTATGTACATCAACGAACTAGCCCACTGTTGGTATGCAGGTCAGTCCACTCAAGCTGGGAGCAATCAATAATAGGCAACAGTGTTAAGAGATAGCTGGTAAGCTGGGAATTTGGCTATGGACATACATGTATGACCTAAAAGTGAGGCTAAAACTCATCTCAGATTCTTGAAGCAGTATTGAACTCAATTAAATTGCCATTCAAGCCATTTTTTTGTTGTTGCGAAAACCCTTTTCCAATGCATTCTCTTATATATGCGAGTCTCTCATAGGGAGTGAATACATTGGCCTAACAATGATTTCATTGACAGTGCATTCTCTTTCATATGCCAGGCTCTCTATTTGACTCGCATACATGTATATCAGAGCATGCACTGGCATACAGTAATGCTCTAATCAACTCCTTAACCACAGCAAAATTATGGGTAACTCGTCGAGAGCTTTCCAATGAATGGCAACAAGCCATATTTCCGACTAAATCCTGAAAAGTTACCCATAATTCTGCTGTGGTTAAGGAGTCGATTAATTAGAGCATTACTGTAGGATCTTTAATTTTGCACCAATGCAGCTCCCGTCATGAAAGGGTTAAGATTCTGTGGTTCGATTCCTTGATACTAGAGTTAGTACATGCCTAAAGCCATTTCTCCGATACACCAAATAACAAACATCAAATATTGGTGAGGATGATTGCAACGTCTGTCGGAAATTGATGATGTATGCGACATCACAGATGGCTACAGGGGTTGGTAAATATGGGACATGCTTTCTCAAATAGTCCTGAGTCTGCGACTGAGAAGAATATTGGATCAGTGACCGGCGATGTTTCTCTATAGTAAATATTATATGTTAGTAAATATTGGATATAGTTGATACTTTCTTTGATATCATAAGAAATGTGAAACCACATCTCTTTGTTCAATAATTCATGTTTGATTGTAAATAATGTTCATTTCAGTTCCATATGCAATTCAATTTGACCATTGATGGAAGTATTACATGTACTGTTATATTAATTTGTCCCCCGAAAATTTTATATTAACCCTTTCAGTGCCAGGGGCCGATCTCATCTCATCGGCCCTAATTTATGGTTTGTAAATTTTTTTTTTTTTTTATTGTTTTGGGTTGAATTTTTTTTGTGTATGCTTAAGCATGCTATAGCGAATTTAAAAACAAACTGGATAAAACCTTAGGGGCATGTTATAACTCAAAACTATCACCAAGTATTCATAGTAATAATTTTGATGCCCATGAAAAACGTAAGATTCCCTGGCACTAAACCTACAAAATAAGTCTGGCACTGAAAGAATTAAAGAATATAAGAAAAAATTATTAAAATTGTAAAAAATAATGAAAAATTGTTAGGCCAATGCATTCTCTTATATATGCGAGTCGACCATACCTATGGTCGACTCGCATATATAAGAGAATGCATTGGCACAGGGTATATGGGTTGATACAAAAATCGGACCTGGCACTGAAAGGGTTAATTTGTCCACCGAAAATTAATTTCGGGGACTATAGAAATCAGCACTGTCCGTGCCGTGCGTGCGTCCATACGATCTGGTCGTAGGCGCAATGACTGGAACTAATATTAACCGATATCAATTTTTTTGTTTTTATGAGTTGGTTGCCACAATATCTCGGATGAGTTCGAAAACAAGTTTCATCCGATTTTTCTCACCTGAGTTATGCCCCTTAGTTTGACGATTTCTCACCAATTTTTTGTCGTAAGTGCAATAACTCGAACAAATATTAACCGATTTCAATAATATTTTGTTCATGAGTTGGTTGCCACAATATCTTCGAAAATCAGTTTTGTCCAATTTTTCTTACCTGAGTTATGCCCCTTAATAGTTGTCATACATGTAAGCACAATAAATCGCAATAACTTGAACAAATATTAACCGATTTCAATAATGTTTTTTTTATGAGTTGGTTGCCACAATATCTTGGACGAGTTTGAAAACCAATTTCATCCGATTTTTATTACCTGAGTTATGCCCCTTAGTTTGATGATTTATCGCCATTTTTGTTTGTTGTAAGTGCAATAACTCGATAAAATATTAACCGATTTCATTAACACTGCCAATCTCAGAGTCAGCCACCTTGGAGTTATCCATCGTTTCAGGGGATATTGTGGTCAGCGACCTTTTAATAATTTAATATTACTGTTCAAGCACTATAAATACAGTACTGTAATTGTACACCCTCTTTATGGGGGTGGGGAAATAATACTGGAATGACTTTATCTGCCTATAGACATCCTTCCTGGCTTATATTTACATGTATACAGTAATGCTCTAAGTAATCGACTTCCGAGAGCTTTCCGATGAATGACAAGCCATATTTCCAACTAAATCCTGAAAAGTTACCCATAATTCTGCTGTGGTTAAGAAGTCGATTACTTAGAGCATTACAGTAGGTCTCAGCCATGGGTTAATATTGATTATGAATGAAACTTGCATGGTACGGATGTTTACCATCAGGAGTGCTTTCAAAAGAATGCCCAACAATGCTTGCGTCTTCCATCTCTAGTTACCATTAACGTTTTGGTTTTTCTGGAAATAATGGTTCTCTGTTCATCCACGCAGATAAGCCATAATTTATTAGATCTCAATAAAATATTTATGGCATGGAGATTCACCATCGGAAGTGCCTAGAACGCAGGATTGACACCCCTCTGTTAACTGGTACTCGGGATTCATATGTCCATTTTAATCGGTATTCAGGACTCGTCAACAAGGCTTGGTACGCAGCTTTTATAGCACCATTTGTTCCAAATTTGATTGTTTATTAGCCAAAATGGCATATTTTGATGTAATTCAGTATCATACATCTTGATATGTTGAAGGTAGGTATGACCATTACATTAGTAAATTTGTGAAAATTATCATATTAGTGTGGAATAACTACAACTTGTATTCTTATATATACATGTAGTTTCTTAACTGGTAGGCAGGTTTCTCCCCTCTATTTTATCTGGTATTCAGGGGGTGGGGTAGGATGGTGGTAACCTCATTCTGAATTACTTTTATTTATTTGGAAATGATGGTTATCTGGCCTGAAAATATGGTGCTGGTTGTTCACAGAATGAGGTCCCCAGAGGATGAATTTAGTGACGCAACCCTGCACAGTAGGCTAGAATCACTAAATTCACCCTCTGGGGACCTCATTCTGCAAATGTCCAGCACCATATTTTGAGGCTTGAAGACTATTCCAATGTATACTTTCATAATTGGAAGGGAGAATTAATTTTGTAAAGAAAGGGTTGAAATCCATTTTTCTTGTCTTCTCTAAATAACTTTTGTGATTCAATATGAAATAAATATGGTATGTGAAATTCAATAGTTTTAATCAAATACTTCCAGAGAAATTCTTTGTTGAAAATGTCTGGATAAATTTATTCAAAACCCACACTGAGGACTTAACCCTTTCAGTGCCAGGGGCCGATCTCATCGGCCCTAATTTACGGTCTGTAAAATCGGCCCTAAAATAAAAAAAAAAATTAGATTGTTTTTTTGTTTTTTTTGGGTTGAATTTTTTGGGTATGCTTAAGCATGCTATAGCGAATTTAAAAACAAACTGGTTAAAACCTTAGGGGCATGTTATAACTCACAACTATCACCAAGTATTCATAGTAATAATTTTGATGCCATGATGAAAAACGTAAGATTCCCTGGCACTAAACCTACAAAATAAGTCTGTTAAAGAATATAAGAAAAATAATAACAAATGATGAAAAATTGTAAGGCCAATGCATTCTCTTATATATGCGAGGCGACCTATTATATGGTCGACTCGCATATATAAGAGAATGCATTGGCACAGGGTATATGGGTTGATACAAAAATCGGACCTGGCACTGAAAGGGTTAAAGGAGTTAACTCAAAACAATATAGTGCATAAATAAGTCATTGAGTTCCCCTGCTGGGTACATAAAAGGTACAGGCATCTATTGATGTCCAAGAATAATTACTACAGCAATTTATCAGATGTAATTAAGCATTCTTTAATCGGAAATGTCTTCACTGGTGTATATCGATTTGCTCCCTCATCAGTGTCCTTTATTGAATTTGTTTTATAGTTAACCATTATAGCGTGGTAAGAGGTTGTCTGACCAGGTGACCATTGTTTTCAAAATCCTGTAATGTGTCTATGGATCAGAGAATAATTAAAGCATACATGTAGTCCTCCGGAATGACAGTAAAATCACACATAGTCCTCTGGAATGACAGTAACAAGTCAGAATGGAGAACTGGCTCATGGCCTTTTGGCTTGTCAACTTAGGCATAGTGAAAGACGTAATGGCTTAAAACCTATCTGTTATTTAATTTCCCACATGATGAAGGTGGTACTTAAATGTATGGATGACATGTGGAGAAAGAGGAGGATGTCTGCTAGTCACATTAACCCTTTACCCAACAAACCGGCCAAAACCGGCCAAATAAAGCTTCAACAGCCTAAAATATCTTCGGTCTGTCTCAATAGAACCATACAAATATGGATATCATTGGAACCGGCTCCTTGACCACATTGTGATAGTCACAGTTATGCCCTGTGCCAATGCATTCTCTTATATATGCGAGTCGACCATAGGTTGCCTCGCATATATAAGAGAATGCATTGGCCTAAAAAAAAACATTTTTTAACACTTTTTACCATTTTTTCTTACATTCTTTAACAATTTTATAATTTTTAATGTGTTAGGCCAATGCATTCTCTTATATATGCGAGGCGACCTATGGTCGACTTGCATATATAAGAGAATGCATTGGCACAGGGCCCTTCTGTTGGGTAAAGGGTTAAAGAAGAGGCTAAGTAATTTAATGATCAGCTGGTCCCAATTTATCGCAGACAAATTGTTCCTTGTTCCCATTACATGAATTTTGAAGTGTTTTAGAATGTACCCGCAAATCAGCAGATTTTATTAGTTGATGTTTTGACGAGGGACGGTTGGCGGGCGGGGCGGCGGCGGGTGGACCTAAAGAATGCCTTATAACTTTGACATTTGTGAACGGATTAAAAAAAAATTTGGTATGTGAGTTGCTTCCAATGACTATTTACTACCTGTAGAAGAGTTATCCATATTTGATGACTTTTTTGCAATTTTATCACCTGTTAGCGCGATAACTCAATCAAATATTAACTGATTCAAATCATATTTGATATAAGAGTCTCTTGCAACAATATCTCGGACGAGTTCGAAAACCAGGTTTGTCCGAATTTTTTCCCCTGAGTTATGGGCCTTAGTTTGTCTATTTTTAGCATTTTTTCACCGCTAGCGTGATAACACAATTAAATATTAACTGATTCAAACCATATTTGGTATATAATTTTAAGTCTCTTGCAACAATATCTCGACGAGATCGAAAACCAGGTTTGTCCGAATGTTTTCCCCAGAGTTATGTGCCTTAGTTTGTCTATTTTTAGCATTTTCTTTTCACCATTAGCGTGATAACTCAATCAAATATTAACTGATTCAAACCATATTTGCCAAGTTATTGGCAGAAGTTTTTTTCGACTGCCAATAAACTCGACATTGCGTACCCCTTGTTTTATACCAAATTAGCATTTAGACATTTTTGGAAAATTGACTCCAAATGAGTTGAAAAGATGTTCCGATATGATCATCATCAATTGCAGATTGCTAACTCTGTGCCATATACATGTACTAAGTGTATGTCACATCATGTTTCAGCTCATTCGATAGTTTTCATCAAATACGTCCAGAGAAAATCTTTGGTGAAAATATCTGGATTTATCCACCTAGGCCATAAAGTGTTAAATCAAAACAATGTAATGCATAAATAAGTTATGGAGAGTTCCCTCCAGGGACATAAATAAGTCATGAAGTTCCCGCTGGGTGCATAAAAAGTACAGGCATCTATTGAAATCCAACAATAATAACTACAGCAATTTATCAGACCTAATTAAGCGTACATTAATCGGAAATGTCTAATCTGTTGTATATTGATTTGCTGCCTTATCATCTTCCTTTATTGAAGTTCAACAGTTCACGGTTCACACGCATTGATTGGTTGAAGCTTATCGACAGAATGTTAAAGGCGTCAATCCAATCAATTGATACACAAGCCCCAGCAGTTCACCCTCTAGATTCATCAATAATTAGCTTGTAGTACACAATAAGTTAAAGCCTTGAAATAGTGTACGTGTCTGTTGTTTGTAGAATGAGGTCCCCAGAGAGTTAATTTAGTGACGCTAGCTAGCATCACCAACTTCATCTAATTTAAGGAGTCTCCATACCTGAGATACATGTATGTCAGGACTCGTGGAAAGTTTAGATGGATCCACACAGAAAAATACAGTAATGCCCTAAGTAATCGACTCCTTAACCAGAGCAGAATTATGGGTAACTTTTCAGGATTTAGTCGGAAATATGGCTTCTTGCCATTCATCGGAAAGCTCTCCCCCGAGAGCTTTCCGATGAATGGCAAGAAGCCATATTTCCGACTAAATCCTGAAAAGTTACCCATAATTCTGCTGTGATTAAGGAGTCGATTACATAGGGCATTACTGTACTTAATTGTTAAACTAGTACACCACATGAAGATTTTTATGCTATATGAAGGCCACATCAAGCATATTATAGTATATAACAATAAAACTATCAAAAAGATGTCTTTAATCATAGTTTTACAAGGGAAATTTTGGGAAGAGAGTTCTCAGCAAGTATATAACTTGAGTAAAAATAAATAATTGCCAATATAAAAAGTACATGACCTGAGCTAGTAAAAGTCCTCTGGGGACCTCATTCTGCAAATGACAGACACACTATAATCAGACTTGGATGAGGACAATTCAGTCCTTCTGAGTATCCCGGACAAGGCCCCTGAAACACATTACAGTAGATTCCATTTAGTAATTAACCCTTTACCCAACAGAAGGGCCCTGTGCCAATGCATTCTCTTATATATGCGAGTCGACCATAGGTCGCCTCGCATATATAAGAGAATGCATTGGCTTAACACATTAAAAATTATAAAATTGTTAAAGAATGTAAGAAAAAATGGTAAAAAGTGTTAAAAAAAGATTTTTTTTAGGCCAATGCATTCTCTTATATATGCGAGGCGACCTATGGTCGACTCGCATATATAAGAGAATGTATTGGCACAGGGCATAACTGTAACTATCACAATGTGGTCAATTAGCCGGTTCCAATGATATCCATATTTGTATGGTTCTATTGAGACAGACCGAAGATATTTTAGGCTGTTGAAGCTTTATTTGGCCGGTTTTGGCCGGTTTGTTGGGTAAAGGGTTAAAGACGTGAGTGAAATCAATTGATATACATGTACTGTAGAAGTATGGGCGGTCTCCCTCTATACCATCATCAATAATTGACTTTGTAATACACAATAAGTTATTTGTCTTATGATGACGGACAACAAGACATGTTTGTTCACTGTATCTAGACGGATGTGAGGTGCTAATTATGTAGGAAGATGGCCCGTTGGAACTTCGAGCACTCAGCAAACTCTTTTATATGTGGAGTCTCAACAGTTCTCAATCAATATTGCCATCATTCATAAAGAGTTCAATCGACCTTCAATCTTCAGAAATGGAGGAATCAATTGATGCTGAAAGTGTTGTCTGTATGTTTTACAAGAATTACAGTAATGCTCTAAGTAATCGATTTAGTCGGAAATATGGCTTGTTGCCATTCATCGGAAAGCTCTCGGGGAGAGCTTTCCGATGAATGGCAACAAGCCATATTTCCGACTAAATCCTGAAAAGTTACCCATAATTCTTATGTGATTATAAGAAGTCGATTACTTAGAGCATTACTGTATCTATCCAGGAAACACGCTGACCCTGACCTACGAAATAACCGTCTGTTTCTTTCCGTGCACATTTTGTTTAAAGGGGAGGTCAAGTGACCAATTTTGAATGGGGATTTCCATGCAAATTTCTGGAGCAAAAGTTATGTATGAAGCAGTTGTTCGAGAACCAAAGCAGGCATATTATTGAACAATCATAACATTTAACTGGCAGGTGCGCTAGGTAAATTTATAAAATTTTGCATTAATTAAACTTTTGAGAATTGTTTTCTGGAATTACATGTACATCACATGACCTAAAAAATTGAAAAATCAATATAAAATTCAAAAATAAATACACCAACATTATAATGAAACAAGTTCCAAGTGGACCCACCAGCAATATACCTGTTGTTTCCAATACCACATCAAGTCACACTCAGAAGTATGTGCAACTCTGTAACGTTTGCTCCGAAGATTTGCATGGAAATCCCCATTAAAAATTGGCCACTTGACCTCCCCCTTAATTGTAAATATAGTTATTCCTGCAGTCCTACAGTAATGCTCTAAATAATCGACCCCTTAACTCTCAGTGAGAGCGTTCCGATGAATGGCAACAAGCCATATTTCCAACTAAATCCTGAAAAGTTACCCATAATTCTGCATTGGTTAAGGGGTCGATTATTTAGAGCATTACTGTAGGACTGCAGGAATAACTATTAGCATTACTGTATCTCAGTGTTAATCAAGCCTGAGTATTGTGTGCCTGTCATTTTCAGTATGAGGTCCCAAGAGGGTGAATTTAGTGACGCTATCCCGCATAGTGGGCTAGCATCACTAAATTAACCCACTTGGGACCTCATTCTGCTTAGGCCTCATCTTTTGGGAAGTATCTGTGGTCGCAAATTAACATTGTTTTTAGTAACTTTTTCCCTTCTCTTCAGTTTCTATATCCCCTAATTTGCAGAAGATAAGATGCATAATCGAGGTAACTACATGTAATGGGTGAACATCACCAACTTCAACTGGGGAACTTCAATCTGATCCTAGGTCTCCCAGTTGAGACCTCAGTAGAATGAGGTCCCCAGAGAGTGAATTTGGTGATGCTAGCCTGCTATTTATTATCAAATTTCTATAAAAAGTTCTTCACAAAGATTCTATTTCTTTTTTTTAGTTTAGTTCTATATTTCCAAAATGGCAGACGACACAATGCATAATCGAGGTTCCCAATGGGTGTACATAAAAATATTCACCATTTGGGAACTTCAATCTGAGTCTATGTCTCCCATAGCAGTTTAGGCCTAAGCAGAATGAGGTCCCCAGAGGGTGAATTTGTTGATGCTAGCCTGCTATGCGCGAAAGCATCACTAAATTCACCCTCAGGCTCTCATGGGGACCTCATTTTGCAATTGACAGGTACACAAAACTCAGGCATAGTGTTAATATATGTATTGTTTGAGTACGCAAAAATATACAAATTTATCATAACTTTGTATCAATGAGCATATCAATGGGAACTATTAACCCTTTACCCAACAAACCGGCCAAAACCGGCCAAATAAAGCTTCAACAGCCTAAAATATCTTCGGTCTGTCTCAATAGAACCTTACAAATATGGATATCATTGGAACCGGCTCCTTGACCACATTGTGATAGTTACAGTTATGCCATGTGCCAATGCATTCTCTTATATATGCGAGTCGACCATAGGTCGCCTCGCATATATAAGCGAATGCATTGGCCTAAAAAAAAACTTTTTTTAACACTTTTTGTAGCTCATACGTCAGCCTTTTTCCAGGATATATAACTCAACACCGTGGCAATTGTTTTTGGGATAGTGATTCACAGTGACCCATTCAACACCGAAATCTTGAGTGGCAAGGATGTAATAATGAGCGCTATACCGATATGTTGTAAACAACTTTGTGGCAGTTTTGACCAATGCTAAAATAGTGGGGTCACCCCAGTGTTGAGTGTGTTGCTTATCACACACTCTATTTAGCTTTTGTTTAACCCAGCATATGACATACTTGACAATAACGTACTATTTGCGTGATATTTATGATTGGTATAAGAAAAAGTCTGTCTATATTTTAATATTCTTTCTGTTTATAGCAGTTTTTACAGGTGTGACTATTTTTTCAGCAATACCATCGTAAAGGCCATCCGTATCTTTAAATCATTCCTTCAGTGTACTTCACTCAACATTTACTTCATCCTATCTTTCAACATTCACTTTGCTGCATATTTCACTTGTTTGTTATTATTAGTAATATCTTACATACTATGCTGTTTCCTGTGAGCAAAAATAGCATATGTTGTTATGCAGCTCAATAAATCCAATTCATCAATTATTTAAAAAATTATTTTTTTAATTATTTTAATAGCCAGGTTCAGATCGGTCAAAGCTTCCAACAATAAACTTCAAGTGTTGTTAGATACCGATTGTCAGCTGATTCTTATCATCACCAAACTGTGTCATATGAATAAAGATTCATAATCTTTATTTGTACAAAGTACAGTAATGCCCTAAAGAATCGACTCCTTAACCACAGCAGAATTAAGGAGTCGATTATTTAGGGCATTACTGTACAATATATATTGATATTAATATGTCTGGTGATCTGACACATGATTAAACTGACCAGGTGAATTATTTTCCCTTGATTTGTGAATAAATAATAAGGTAAATTTTCACCATTTCTTTCCAGAGCTGGGTTTTCAAAGCAGAATGGTGGGAGAACGATGGAACAATTATCAAACTCTGAACCTCAGGTGAGTCGAGTCACTTGATAAAACAAGTGTCTTAATTATAATATCACATGATGCAATCATACCACTCATCCTAAACTCTTCAAGTTAGTAGCTTTTTTCAGTTATCTTTCTTGGTTATCATTAATTTGCGATATGACTCTTGCATTTTTTGGTTGGCTGTTTTGTTAAACTATTTGGGTATACCTTCATTCAATGTGGTTCTAAAAGATCTGAATGTTCATTTATTCTTTGGACAACTGAAAAATAGTAACGGTGAAGGAATTAAGGCTGAAAGAACTTTTTTTATGCAAATTCAAACGAAAGGAAATGAAGGCCATATCACAAGTCTGAGTTTAGTGTGCCTGTCATTTGCAGAATGAGGTCCCCAGAGGGTGAATTTATGGATGCTATCCCACCTAGTGGGCTAGCATCACCAAAGTCACCCTTTGAGGACCTCATTCTGCTGTGGGAGATATAGACTGAGATTGAAGTTACCAAATGGTGAATATTGTGATGTACACCCATTGGGAACCTCGATTATGCATTGTGTCATCTGCCAATTTGGGGATATAGAGAAACTAAACTGAAAAAAGAAATAGAATCTATGTGAAAAAGTTTCTACAGAAATTTGATAATAAAGAAACTTTCCAGAGAAGATGAGGCCTAAGCAGAATGAGGCCCCCCAGAGGGTGAATTTAGTGATTCTAGCCCGATATAGGATAGTGTCACTAAATTGACCCTCTGGGGACCTTATTCTGCAAATGACAGGCACACTAAACTCAGGCCTGATGCTTGCTTACACTCATAGAAGCCTTGAAATTTTTATAATTTTTATAATTTTTTATAACATTTTTTAACAATAAAAATATAAAATAATAGTATAAAATTTGTTAGGCCAATGTATTCTCTTATATATGCGAGAGGCGACTTATGGTCGACTCATTTTTAAGAGAATGCATTGGCACAGGGTTTTCGCAAAATTTCAGGAAGCTTCCATGATGAAAGGGATAAAGGCCCACTTAATTTTCGAACCCCCAGATCATTTTATATAAAATATATGCCATATTATATACCATTTGAAAGAGGAAGCTCCAAAACATTGTATTATCAAATTATCTGGTGTAGTAAACTGTGAACATGTTTTTGTTGAGTTACCGGCATGTTTTTTTTTTAAAGATTCATCTGGATTGTAGTGCAAAGTGTATTATTTTCAATGAAAGGATAACAACTGTATATCTTAAAGATAGAGTTATTCCCCTTCCATTGAAAATAAATATATAGATTGAATAATGGGGGAAATGTGTGTTTGATTTCAGCTATTTTCTATTACTCTATGGTCACCTTCTGAGACACAGACGTTCCAAATGGTGATGATTTATAGTATTTTAATTATATTTTATGGCATAGATTGTTATTAAAACCATATATCAAGGCACTATAAAAATAATTGGTGAATCGAAAATTAAGTGGGCCTTTCAATTCTGTTTCACATATAGATCGCATTGTTTGTTTCATCTCTTGACACTATCTAATTAATTTGAATTAACAATACAATTACCGTAAAACATAACATTTTACATGTACGTCTTGTGGGTCGTGATGCAATGCAATTTTTAATTGGACTTTAGTTGCACACAATATTTTTAATTCTACTTAACATACATGTACATGTATTTTGTTCTGGTGGAAGAAATGGTATCAACATGGTAACTTCTCTATTACTGGTTCTATACAGTAATGCCCTAAATAATTGACTCCTTAACCACAGCAGAATTATGGGTAATTTTTAAGAATTTGGTCAGAAATATGGCTTGTTTCCATTCATCGGAAAGCTCTCAGTGAGAGCTTCCGATGAATGGCAACAAGCCATATTTCCGACTAAATCCTGTAAAATTATCCATAATTCTGCTGTGGTTAAGGAGTCGATTATTTAGGGCATTACTGTATATTGTATCAGTTCAAATTTATGTTGCGTGTAAAAATATTTCTCTTTCTTCTTGTATGTCCTCTACTGCCCTCTTCTCTCTATCATGAAATTCCATTCTATACAAATTTCTAATCGAAGAGTCTTTTCGAACTGTTTCCCATCTACTTTGCACCAGGTGATATTTTTTTACCACCCGTGGTAAGGTTAGTCAGGTAATATTTGTTTACCACCCGTGGTAAGGTTAGTCAGGTGATATTGTGGTTTCAAAGCTAATTCCAGAAGAAAAGACTTTAGACAAGTTCATAGTTTGCTGTCTAATCCCAGATCTAAATTTCTCTATAATCATACATGTAAGTGTATTTCTATATAATCATACATGTAAGTGTATTTTGTGCAAAAGGTGTTGTTTTCTTAGGTTTTGCAGCGTTATCTATCATGGAAATGTTAATCTTCAAGATTACCGTCTGCGTCTGTCCATGCGCTGTTTATTTATTTATTTATTTCCATGGATACATACAGAGATGAATTTTAATTATATTCCTCTATTTTTGGTATATTTTAATTATACATATTTTAATGATGAAACTACTTGAGTACTGCAAGAATAAGCATATTTATCCCTAAACAAAGTGCGCGTGTAAAGACTCGGGTGCAGTTATCTCATATTTTGATGTTTTCAGGTTAGATAACTTCACAAAACCTATGAAAACTACACATTTTGCATACTTTAATACTACACCAGCGCAGCTCCCATAATGATAGGGTTAAGATGATCTCTTCTTTGATATTTCTGCATTGATGTACACTTTTAACCCTTTACCCAACAAACCGGCCACAACCGGCCAAATAAAGCTTCAACAGCCTAAAATATCTTCGGTCTGTCTCAATAGAACCATACACATATGGATATCATTGGAACCGGCTCCTTGACCACATTGTGATAGTTACAGTTATGCCCTGTGCCAATGCATTCTCTTATATATGCGAGTCGACCATAGGTCGCCTCGCATATATAAGCGAATGCATTGGCCTAAAAAAAATCTTTTTTTAACACTTTTTACCATTTTTTCTTACATTCTTTAACAATTTTATAATTTTTAATGTGTTAAGCCAATGCATTCTCTTATATATGCGAGGCGACCTATGGTCGACTCGCATATATAAGAGAATGCATTGGCACAGGGCCCTTCTGTTGGGTAAAGGGTTAAAGATGGTCTATCTCCTCCAAACAAGTTTTATACAATGTACATGTATACTTTCCAGGTTATAAAATACAAAATATGAATTGATGACACCTTTCCGGAAATGCTTCTGTCCATTAATATTGATTTTACATGTATTTTGATTTATTCTGGTATGATCAGGTATGATACATACAACCTTTCAGAACATTTTTATGAGCTATTTTTAGAACAGAAACTTCAGATGCATTCGGAGCATAGCAAGAGGGAGAACTCTATCTTGTTAGCACTCTCCATCAAGGGGGAGAACTCTATCTTGTTAGCACTCTCCATCAAGGGGAAGAACTCTAACTTGTTAGCACTCTCCATCAAGAGGGAGAACTCTATCTTGTCAGCACTCTCCATTAAGTTGAATGTCATTTGATTAAGATATTTTGAAGGAATAAACCACTTTATTATGCATTCATAAACAAATATTATACACAGTAATATCCTAAATAATCGACTCCTTAATCACAGCAGAATTATGGGTAATTTTTCAGGATTTAGTTGGAAATATGGCTTGTTGCCATTCATCGGAAAGCCATATTTCCAACTAAATCCTGAAAAATTACCCATAATTCTGCTGCGGTTAAGGAGTCGATTATTTAGGGCATTATACTGTACCCTCTTCAGTTTTGTCTGTGTTTTCTTCACAGAAAAATGAGTTTGTATTTGAAATCTGGTTTTATAAAAATTATGTTGTTGTAATTGTGGTCCAGAAGAGATAAACCATCTTTAAGTCAAATGGGCAAGCCTGGGAATACTGTGTCTGTCTTTCACAGAATTAGGTCCCCAGACGGTGAATTTAGTGTTGCCTAATTATGCTTAGGCCTCAACTGCTAATTAAGACCTAGGATCAGATTGAAGTTCCCCAATCATAGTTGGTCACATCGATTATGCAATTTATCTTCTGCAAATTAGGGGATACAGAAACTCATGAACAGAAGGGAAAAAGTAACTAAAAGCAATGTAAATTTGCAACTGCAGATACTTCTCAGATCAGACTGATGCAAAATGAGGTGCCCAGAGGGTGAACATAGTGATACTAGCCCACTGTGCAGTGATTATAGCCTGCTTTGCGGGATAGCGTTACTAAATTCACCCTCTGGTGACCTCATCTGTAAATGTCAGACACACTATATCCAGGCTTGGTTCTAAGACCAGATGTTTCTTTTGTTTTTTGGAGAACAATTACGCAAATGTTTCTTAAAGAAGTTTTTGTTGTTGTTGTTGTTGTTGTTGTTGGAGGAGATTGGGTATCATTAAAAACGTCATGTTCTTATTTTTCGCTGATTTTATAGCGAATCTTTCATGATTAACAGTGTTTTATACCACAACTCAGTGTTCATTAGGTGTCACAGAATCTCCAGAGGGGAATCAACGTTTCCGCCCTGAGACGAAAGATGACAAGAAACACTCGGCAAGTACGACAAGAAGTCAGGCAGATAAAAAAGACGGCATGGGAAACAGCTCAGCCAGCGGTATAAGTGATGACAGCAGAAACTTGGACAATTTTTCAACAACCTGCGTCATCGATAATAAAATAAATTCATCGAAAAGTAATCGAACCGATCCCTTAGAGAAACCAAATTCATCAAAAACTGTTGAAACTCTTTGGATCCCATCAAAGTCATCAGCCAATCAATTAGCTCAGAAGAAACGGAGGTTAAGGAGGTCGAGTATTGATATTTTCTTGAGCAATCCATTCAAGTCTCCACAGAATAAATATTTAAAGGAAAGTTCAGTAAATACTCGACAAAATCAAAAGAAGACAGCGAAAGAAAAGGACAATAATATATATTTTGATTTACCAGATGATTTTTCTTCCAATGACAATGGTAGAAATTCACCTAAACATCCTAATTCATTCTTGCCGAGATCTCGATCTGCTAAAAGTACTAAAGGAGAGAGCGTGTTGATCCAAGCTGTGGTCAAAGATATCGTCAGTGCAGCGGACAAATCAAAACACAAGGAAAATAACCCGAAATCACCTGGATTTCAACTCCGACCTTACAGTCATGGGAGCTCGAAAGATGGTGAAGATATCAAGCTTCCTTCCCCGAAACCGTACATGAAATTCTGGAAGACGAGCTCGACTGACCAGTGTGAGGAATGCGACGGTGATATTGAAGATAAAAATGAGTCGACGCAGCCTCCCAATGGTAAAGGTCATGGGATCCTAAAGTGGTCTCCAAGGAGTCACTCAGAAGGAGTGCGTCATATCATCAAGCAGGGACCTTCTATAGTCAATGGGGTATATCATTTAATTTTAACTGTCTGGTGCACATTGGTTTTGTTCATCACCGATTGATTGATATGTACAGAAATGCCCTAAATAATGGACTCCTTAACCACAGCAGAATTATGGGTATTTTTTTCAGGATTTAGTCGGAAATATGGATTGTTGCTATTCATCAGAAATTTCTCGGACTAAATCCTGAAAAGTTAAAGTTACCCATAATTCTGCTGTGGTTAAGGAGTCGCTTATTTAGGACATTACTGTATATTAAAGGTTTTGCATGTATATTTTTTAACATTCATCACATTTGGCACTCTTGCATGTCTACAGATTATATATCTTAACACTCACTTCATTTGAGATGGTGGTGGGCACATTTTTATTTTTGATTGCCAGATTTGCATTCATGATTTACTTATATGGTGAGAATCCTAGTATTCATGAATCCTATGCAGTAATGTCGATTATTTAGGGCATTACTGTATTATGGGGAGAATCGTAGTATTCAAGAGTCCTATATATATTATGCTGGATAGTTTCATTTGATTTTAGTAGGATGGAGAAAAACTCTGTGATCAGTTTGATTACATGAAATTTATATCAGGGCTTTGACTTTATTGAGGTATAATACCGTAATAATAACACATCGATAATATTAACCCTTTACCCAACAGAACGGCCAAAACCGGCCAAATAAAGCTTCAACAGCCTAAAATATCTTCGGTCTGTCTCAATAGAACCATACAAATATGGATATCATTGGAACCGGCTCCTTGACCACATTGTGATAGTTACAGTTATGCCCTGTGCCAATGCATTCTCTTATATATGCGAGTCGACCATAGGTCGCCTCGCATATATAAGAGAATGCATTGGCCTAAAAAAATGAATTCTCTTATATATGCGAGGCGACCTATGGTCGACTCGCATATATAAGAGAATGCATTGGCACAGGGCCGTTCTGTTAGGTAAAGGGTTAACTGAATATTATGACATTCGTCACATACAGTAATGCCCTAAATATTTGACTCCTTAACCACAGCAGAATTATGGGTAAATTTTCAGGATTTAGTCGGAAATATGGCTTGTTGCCATTCATCGGAAAGGTCTCAGTGAGAGCTTTCCGATGAATGGCAACAAGCCATATTTCCGACGATTATTTAGGGCATTACTGTACTGCAAGAGGAATGGGAAGCCATCATGTTTTGAAAATCTTGTAAATACAATGAGAGCACATGCCTTCATAACAGTTTACTAAAATTTGAACTGAGCACTACATGCACCCAAACAAGCCTGCAAATAGTGTGTCTGTCATTTGCAGAATGAGGTCCCCAGAGGGTCAATTTAGTGACGCTATCCCGCACAATGGGCCAGCATCACCAAATTCACCCTCTGTGGAGCTCATTCTACTTAGGCCTCAACTGCTATGGGAGACCTAGGATCATGAAGTTCCTCAGTTGAAGTTGTTGATGTTCAACCATAAGTCACCTCAAGTATGCAATATTTTATCTTCTGCAAATTAGGGATATAGAAACTGAAGAGAAGGGAAAAAGTAACTAAAAACAATGTTAATTTGAGATTAGATACTTTCCAGAAGATGAGGCCTAAGCAGAATGAGATCCACAGAGAGTGAATTTGGTGATGCTATCCAGCTGGGTGGGATAGCATCACTAACTTCACCCTCTGGGGACCTCATTCTGCAAATGACAGACACTATTTGCAGGATTGCACCCAAACAAGTTGACAGTTATTTGAGTATACCACCACCCACCCACTTAACATTACCTCAACCCGATAAAACTCCTCTCAATTACTATTTCAATGGCTTCGGGGGTCAAAAATATTTGATTCGAGTCGAGGAAGTCACCCATCAAAGCTCAGATTTGTTAGATATCGATTTTAGAAATCTATTATTTTTCATTATCGGGAATACTATCTGGCCCAGAACTCAGTCAAAATTGCGTTAAAATTACCACTTGATTTTAGAGTTATTCATCCTTGTCTGTTTGAATAGATTTGGAGTACACATCCAGAGCAGATTACGGCAGTTATTAGTACTGATCTCGAGAACATAACAAATTTGAAAAATCAATATCTAATAACTCTGAGCTTTGTTTGATGGATTCCTCGACTCGAATCAAATATTTTTTACCCCCAAAGCCAAAGAAATAGTAATATAGGACCCTCTGATCGGATTGTTGTTGTTGGAATCTGTTGAGATGGGGACCCTCTTTACGGGTTGAGTACCTTTAACATTACCTCAAGATATATGTGCGGGTGGACTCTTTACTTTTTTGGTCAAGTTTCTATTCCAGTTAAAGATTGTGTATATCTTCCAAACCAAAATTACAACAACAACATAACTTTTATAAAACCATGTTTCAACTACCTTTTTCTGTGAATAAAACACAGACAAAACTGAAGATAATGGGATATTATTTTACTTTTAGGCATAACAAAGTGGTTTATTCCTGCCAAGCCTTGAAATAGTGAGCCTGTCATTTGCAGAATGAGGTCCCCAGAGGGTGAATTTAGTGATGCTGTCCCACACAGTGGGCTAGCATCACCAAATTCACCATCTGGGGACCTCATTCTGCTTAGGCCTTAGCAGAATGAGGTTCCCAGAGGGTGAATTTGGTTATGCTAGACCGCTGTGCGGGATAGAATCACTAAATTCACCCTCTGGGAACCTCATTCTGCAAATGACAGGCTCACTATTTCAAGGCTTGATTCCTGCAAAAATATCTGAATGAAAATGGCATATTACCTTGATGGAGAGTTCTAACAAGATAGAGTTCTCCCCCTTGCTATGCTCTGAATGTGCCTGAAGTTTCCGTTCTACAAATTGCCCGTAAAACTATTTCGGAAGATTGTATGTATAACGGTATACCAGAAAAAATTGAAATAAAATTATATTAATTTAATAGAAGTGTTTTTATTATATTTATTATTTTTTTACTCCGGAGACTGTATAAATCAAGATAGGGAGAGATAAATCACTTTTAATAGAACAAAATTTTCATGACTTTTAAGAATTTCTTGTGTGAACTTTCCGATTCACGACATTTAGTTTAATATTCTCCAAGTCTGGAAATAACTCAAATTTTGGGGCTGTACAAAATGAATGGCACCAATAATTAGTTTGTGCCTGTCATTAATAATTTTGTGCCTGTCAAAATAAATTTTTACAAAGTATTTGCTATGAGTTACAGACAATTGAGGTATCTAATAAAATAAAATTATTTAACACAATGTTTTTAATAAAATTGGTAAACACCAACGAAAACACTGAAAAATACAATTATTTTTTTTACGTAACAACATAGTTGATACTATTCCAAAGTCATACAATTTCATGCAGTTTGTTTATTTGAGGAATGAATTCCATTGATCATGACTGGACACTTATTTCCAGGGTTTTTTGGCCAGTCATTGACCATGACCGGACACTTATTTCCAGGTTTGATATCTTCATTTATATATTCAGTGTTCACTCATGTGTATATTATTTCTTCATACATATTTGTATATTTTTCTTGCATTGCCTAATTTCCAAGAATTGTTATTGGATTAAAATTATATGAACAAAGGAGGTGTTTGATGGCTATATATTACTGATTATTGTAATGTATGGTTGTGGTTATAATTATTACCAATCATTCTCATACTCATACATGGCTATAAATTATGAATTATTGTAATGTATGGTTGTCGTTATTACAGATCAAGGTAAGATTGAGGTTATCCTCAAACATTGCTATAAATTACGAATTATTGTAATGTATGGTTGTCATTATTACAGATCATTCTCATATTCAAACATTTACATTACATTTATTTTAAGCTTCTAATAATCTTCTATATCAATATCTATACTTGATAACCAACCTACTTTCAGATGTGGTTTGATGCACAGGGCCGCGCCTATGTCAGCTTGAATACCCGCTATGACCCTCTCAAGAAGTAACTTCTATATATAGGTACAGGTTTCTCAACCGAAGCAGGTGACGGCTCCCATAACTGCATGGCTTTGTTTCCATACTAACATATCATTCCGTGGTTTGATCCCCTCCCAATAATCTATTGGTGTCATTGGCACAAGGCTCCAATCACATTTCTAGCCAACTTATACAAAATGGTCACAAATCTAGTCAGATTTAACTACAGTAATGCCCTAAATAATCGACCCCTAAACCACAGCAGAATTATGGGAAATATTTCAGGATTTTGTCGGAAATATGGCTTGCTGCAATCGGTCACAAATCTAGTCAGATTTAACCTATAGTAATGTCCAAAATAATCAACCCCTAAACCACAGCAGAATTATGGTGAGAGCTTTCCAATGAATGGCAACAAGCCATATTTCCGACTAAATCCTGAAATATTTCCCATAATTCTGCTGTGGTTAAAGGGTCATATATTTCGGGCATTACTGTATATATTGATAGAGGTATTATTTTTACAGATAAATTGGTAATTGTTCCATGGTATCATGCAATAAGACACCCGGCATCTCTCAAACATTCAAAAAGACACCCAAAATCTCAAAATCTCATCAAAAACGTAATTTAGATTAGTCATCTGCTAATTATTATTATATTATTAAGTATTTATTTCTGATTGGAATGGAATATCAATGATATGAATGGTCATTCCATTTGCTTTGAGTTTGATTGGCATCATAGTTCCGTATCATTGAAATGCTGGGTGATTTTTTGCACATTTGGCAGATCCTTGATGTCTTTTTGCATGAAACCATGCCACAATGACCAATTCAGCGTTATTACTGTGTTAACTTTTGCTAATCATGCATATATAAACACCAGTAATTATGTGCTTTTTATATGCCCGTTATTGGTCCGTCTGTCCATCCATCTGTCGGTTCGTTTTTTTTTCCATTTCTGGATGATAACTTTAATATGTCTTAACTGAATGAATGAAATTTGTTATGTGGGTTTACTAGCAAAAAATACAGGTCAAGCTCAAATTTTGGTTCCACTCGTCAATTTTCACAAGTGTTACAACACTTTTTGTTGGAATTTTCACTCAATTTTTGTTTATTGATAACTTTAGTAGGTCAAAACTGAATGGAATGAAATTTGGTATGTGAGTTCACTATCGCAAAATACAGGTCCTGTTTATTCGAGAATTATGGCCCTTCATTGAAATTACCATGGGCGTTTTTAGCCACGCCCTTAATAATAATAATTTAATAATTTATTTTATATAGCGTAAATACATTGACATGCTCTAGCGATGCTCTTGTTATGAAATAGTATTGAGTGACAAATAGCATCAACTTTTTTGAAGTATTTAACCCTTTGAGTGCCAGGGGCCGATATTATCGGCCCTAAACCTACACAATAAGTCTGTTAAAGAATATAATAAAATATATTAAAATTGTAAAAAATTGTAAAAAAAAATTTAAAAAAAATTGTTAAGCCAATGCATTCTCTTATATATGCGAGGCGACCTATGGTCGACTCGCATATATAAGAGAATGCATTGGCACAGGGTATATGGGTTGATAAAAAAAATCTGACCTGGCACTCAAAGGGTTAAAAGTCAATTGCCAAAATTTTGCCGAATGTGACTTATTTTTACATTTGGCAATCATCAGCATGAACCATGTTCTATATTGATCGTGTTGGAAGCCTGAGTCTGTTTTACATTCCCACAAGCATAATATGTGGCATTGATTGAAGACCTTAGACTTTACACAAATGTTTGAGTCATTTCATTCTTCTGCTCAAAATTTGAGTGACTACATAAATGTATATTTATATAGTCTCATGATATGAAAAGCTGGCTACAAATGTGACCAGATTGAAAAGTTGAGCCACGAATATGATCGGAGCCTTGTCAGTTATCCCTTCAGCCCCAAATAACATGTATATCTTGCTGCTGCACTAACATAGTTACCAAACATACAGCTGCCAAATTAGGATATATAAGCTACAGTAATGCCCTAATTAATCGACTTCTCAACCACAGCAGAATTATGGGTAACTTTTCAGGATTTATTCGGAAATATGGCTTGTTGGCATTCATTGGAAAGCTCTCGGTGAGAGCTTTCCGATGAATGGCAACAAGTTATATTTCCGACTAAATCCTGAAAAGTTACCCATAATTCTGCTGTGGTTGAGAAGTCGATTAATTAGGGCATTACTATACATGTATATGTTGAAGCTATTTCAGGTCATACCGTATTTATCATTGCGAATAATCAGATAAAAACTCACATTTTATATTTTCTTTGATTGTTAAAGGGACGTAAGACAATCACAGTGCGTTAATGTGTAAAATTAAAAAGGTTTGTAAAACATCTTCACTGAGAATTTAACATGGAAAAATAGACTTTTTTCTTATTTTTAATATTGATAACTCAATAGCAAGCCTGAGTTTAGTGTGCCTGTCATTTGCAGAATGAGGTCCACAGAAGGTGAATTTAGTGATGCTATCCTGCACAGTGGGCTAGCATCACTAAATTCACCCTCTGGGGACCTCATTCTGCTTGGTCTCATCTTCTATGTGAGACATAGACTTTGATTGAAGTTCCCAAATGGTCAATTTTGTGATGTACACCCATTGGGAACCTCAATTATGCAATGTGTCGTCTGCCAATTTGAGGATATAGAGAAACTAAACTAAAAAAGAAATAGAATCTATGTGACGACATTTCTATAGAAATTTGATAATAAAGAAACTTTCCCGAGAAGATGAGGCCCAAGCAGAATGAGGTCTCCCAGAGGGTGAATTTAGTGATGCTAGCCCGCTATGGGGGATAGGGTCACTAAATTCTCCCTCTGGGGACCTCATTCTGCAAATGACAGACACACTAAACTCAGGCTTTCTTTCCAGTGACAAGATTTCGCATGTTAAAACTATTGTTATTTAAACATTACTGTTACAGTGAAAGTCATTTTATTAACCATCCAACACTGGAGCTTCCTGAAATTTTGCGAATACCCTGTGCGATTGCATTCTCTTATTATATGCGAGTCTCCCATAGGGAGCTTTGCATATATAAGATAATACATTGCCCTAACAATATTTGCCTTGACCTTGTAAGCCAGTGCATTCTCTTATTTAATATGTGAGGCTCCCCATGGGAGACTCGCTTATATAAGAGAATGCACTGGAACAGGGTCATTAATGCTGCAACAGTGCAGCTCCCATCATGAAAGGGTTTTATATAATATACATCATCAAATGTTTTGCAAACAAAATGTAAAAGTTGAAAATGCGGGAGAGCGTCATTAATTTCACCTTCTGGGGACCTCATTCTGCAAATGACAGGCACACTAAACTCAGGCTTGATGAGAATTTACTCAACTGTTTGTTGATAAGATGGCTGATACTGTAACAGTAATGTTTACATACCAAAGGTTTTAGCATGACGATGGTTGCATGTAGAAACATTTATAAGTGTTCACATTTACTGTCTATGACTGCCTTATGTCTCTTTTAATATTCACAGTGATCAATGTGAATACTTAAAATCATTGCACTCATGTAATGGTCATTGCAAATATATGCAACTCAATGCAATCACTATTCCCCAGTTCCTTATCATATAGCTGAAAATAGGGTAATAAATTTTCTGTCACTATCCTAATTTTGCATGGTGTTTACAAGTTTATAAATTACGACAACAAATTAAACACTAAAAATTGTCTATGAAGAGTCCAGATTTGACTAATAATATCTAGCAAGGATAACAGAATTAAGTATTTCTAAGATTTCAACAGTTAACCCTTTACCCAACAAACCGGCCAAAACCGGCCAAATAAAGCTTCAACAGACTAAAATATCTTCGGTCTGTCTCAATAAAACCATACAAATATGGATATCATTGGAACCGGCTCCTTGATCACATTGTGATAGTTACAGTTATGCCCTGTGCCAATGCATTCTCTTATATATGCGAGTCGACCATAGGTCGCCTCACATATATAAGAGAATGCATTGGCCTAAAAAAAATCTTTTTTTAACACTTTTAACCATTTTTTCTTACATTCTTTAACAATTTTATAATTTTTAATGTGTTAAGCCAATGCATTCTCTTATATATGCGAGGCGACCTATGGTCGACTCGCATATATAAGAGAATGCATTGGCACAGGGCCCTTCTGTTGGGTAAAGGGTTAACACCCGGTTTTGTTATTATGAGATATCTGTCAATCATAAAACTGTTAGTGCACTGTGATGTCATACTGCAGGGATTCCCTGGAGAAGATATTTTATAGCGGCAGCAATATGAATGATGGTGAAATCATTCAAATCGGGATGCATAGCTTGTTTAATAGTATGATTTTAATAAGACTGGATTGCATTGTGTTCAATACACATTTTGGTATGAATGAGTTTTCATAGTTATGTAAGGCCAATATAAATAAATTGCTTGATTTACCTCAAACGTATTCAGAAAAATGGGTCGGCGGGTGAATTTTATTTTTTATATTTTATTCTTCCTAACATAAATGGTCAGTATTAACAAAAGTATATACAGTAATGCCCTAAGTAATCGACTCCTTAACCACAGAAGAATCCCGAGAGCTTTCCGATGAACGGCAACAAGCTATATTTCCGACTAAATCCTGAAAAGTTACCCATAATTCTGCTGTGGTTAAAGAGTCGATTAATTAGGGCATTACTAACCTAACTCTAGTATCAAGGAATCGAACAACAGAATCTTAATCCTTTCATGACGGGAGCTGCGCTGGTGCAGAATTAAAGATCCTATGCCAGTGCATGCTCTTATATATGCGAGTCAAATAGAGAGCCTGGCATATGAAAGAGAATGCACTGTCAATGAAATCATTGTTAGGCCAATGTATTCTCTCCCTATGAGAGACTCGCATATATAAGAGAATGCATTGAAAAATGGTTTTCGCAAACAAACAAAAATGGCTTGAACGGCAATTTAATTGAGTTCAATACTGCTTCAAGAATCTGAGATGAGTTTTAGCCTCACTTTTAGGTCAAACATGTATGTCCATAGCCAAATTCCCAGCTTTCCAGCTATCTCTAACACTGTGGCCTCTTGTTGATTGCTCCCAGCTTGAGTGGACTGACCTGAATACCAACATTGGGCAAGTTCCTTGATGTACATCACAGTTAATGGTAAAGGCTTCACACAAAAAAGTTTCCCTTCTAAAACTATGATTAAATTGAGGAGGGGACTAGAAATAGGGTTGGGAGGGGATGTAAAACTAGCAATTTTTTTTATATTGGCCTATTAATGCTGGTGATGGCTCCCATAACTGCATGGCTTTGTTTCCATATGGATGGGTGTTCATAGTTATGTACGCTGGATCTGGAGTTTTATTTCACCCCCCCTTTCCTCCTCCTCCCTATACCTGATGACCCTAACAACCAATAGTTGACTCAATCCAATAATTTTCAATATTTATAGGTTGTACAGTAATAGCCAAAATAATCGACTTCTTAACCACAGCAGAAAGCATCGGAAAACTCTCACTGAAATATGGCTTGTTGCCATTCATCGGAAAGCTCTCACTGAGAGCTTTCCGATGAATGGCAACAAGCCATATTTCCAACTAAATCCTGAAAAGTTACCGATAATTCTGCTGTGTTTAAAGACACGGTTGGCCTTGGCGGTGGGTATCCTGTGAAAATATCTCCGCCCGTCAAAAACCGCCACAAACAGAAAGAACATCAAAATGTAGATAGACTTTGACCGTATACAAATAAGAAATATCGCATAAACAGTATGTTATGGTCATGTGTTTGACCATTGTTATGTAAACAAAAGCATAAAAAGTAACTTTTCTGGTGTTTGTTTATATTATGATGGTAAACATAAAGAGCGTTCTTTGTTGGTGAATACCTGATATGGAACTAATAAAGAGCGTTTATGCCATTTGTGTGTGATTAGCCAGTAGCATTGTGCTGTCTTCTGTAACACAATCAGGCTCTTGTTTAGGTAAAATATAGTATGTCTTTATGATAACATGCTGTTTACGCGATGGTCATGGTATATATGAACGGAACTGTATGCGTTTTAATGTTTTCTGTTTACGGTGTTTGGAACAAATATGAATATTTTCGACAATTAAGGCCGCACGTGCCTTTAAGGAGTCAATTATTTAGGGGATTACTGTAGACCTTTACTGTATGTCTTCCTTTATATGCTTCTCCTTTAATACAACTTATGGATTGTTAGTTGATAGGTGCAGCTATGATGTTTCAGACCGTTATCAATTTTTGCATGACCCAAGAGGGCTTATTCCTCTCCTAATGAGTTCATATTGAAGGGCAAGTTATGGAGTCCAAGTGGGCGTCACTTGGCGATATGGGGCTTTGTCATGCTGTTGTAGTATGCAAGCCTGATTATAATTTTTGAAATTGGTCGAAATAACTTACACAATTGTAATTCTGAGTAGGTCATTGTAAAATCAAGTCTATATTTATGCTCCCCAAAAAATCATGTGGTGGTCCTCATAGATAAAGTTATAACTCTGAATGAAGATGACAAAATTTCATGATCAAAAATAGCATTACTCCAGCTAATTGTTTTTAAATATTTATCTAGTCTAGCATAATAAAACACAAACAAATTATTTTCATTAAATAAAATAATATACATTATGATTCATATAAAACACAACATTAGATTAACACTATGAATACAAACATGAGATTTTGGATGTGGGGGGTCCTCGAATGTAATTTAGCCCAGTCCCAAGATTTTGTGTCAAAAGATTCACGCCCCCCCCCCCCCCCCTCCCCCCCCTGGGGTGTATACAGTAAGTCAAATAATAGGAAATTCTCCAAAGCCTAAATCACCAAATAAACTATATTTAAAGGATAAATTTGTCACTTTGTTTGATTTTTAGTCGAGTTTTTTTCCAAAACTCGACTTATAGTTTGATGGGGGACGGTGGGCGGACGGGCGGCGGACAGGCTGGCGGCGTGTTTTGCTTATAACTCAACCGTTTATTGACGGATTAAATTTTTTTTTGGTGTGTGAGTACATATCCATGCTCGTAAGCTGCAGACAAAAAAATCGGGTTCGTCCGCACATTTATTAGAGTTATGGCCCTTTGAATTTTCAACTCGTTAGCGCGATAACTTCAACAAACGTTATCCGATTTGATTGAAATTTGGTATATAGGTGTCTCCCAAGAATATCTCGGATGAGTTCGAAAACCGGCCTGGTCGATAAAATTTGATAGAGTTATGGCCCTTAATTAGTCATTTTTCACGAATTTTCAGCTCGTTAGCGCGATAACTTCAACAAACGTTATCCGATTTGATTGAAATTTGGTATATAGGTGTCTCCCAAGAATATCTCGGATGAGTTCGAAAATCGGCCTCGTCCGATAAAATTTGATGGAGTTATGGCCCTTAATTAGTCATTTTTCGATTTTACCTATTAATTAGTCTACCGATACTGATGCACACAAATTGGCGGTAGCCACCGGCGGTAAGCCACCGAAAACGAGACACAGCATCTCTGACGCCACCTCTTGTTGATATTTACTGTATAGCAGTCAGATGTAGGTCTCTATTGATGCTTGGATACACGCACAATGGTTCAATGCACACGCAATTGCTTGAGTATATGCCGTGAGAGTATAATACCGAGGCTTCGTACATCTCGTGTGCATTGCTTGAGTATATGCCATGGGAGTATATTTACATACTAAGTGTTGTTATCACTAAATCCAGCATTCTGATTGGTCGGCGCCCACGTGGCTGGTTGCAATTATTTCTCGGTGAATGCGCAACAGCTAATAACTGCAAGCTCATAACAACATCGATACGTCATTTGGGTTTGGAAAGACGAACGCGTAATGTTTTGGGATCATTTGGATTCGTGCAGGATTGACTTAATAAATAATCGGGTTTCAATTGTTCCTGTTAACTTTTGCCAAGGGTGCTATGAGATATTTTGGGCTGGTTTTGTCACGATACACATTTCGATTTAAATACATTTACAAAAGTGGCTTTTTCGCTAAATGTATATAAATATAAGAATTAACTGTCATGTGGACTGTTTTTTATGGAGATGTGACCGTGAGGTAAGTGGTCATAACTTGTATGTAAAACCCTTTGGGTTTTACACAAGTTATGACCACTTACCTCACGGTTACATCTCCATAAAAACAGTCCACATGACAGTTAATCCTTATATAATACAGAGGCTTCGTACATCTCCTGTGTATTGCTTGAGTATAATACAGAGGCTTTGTACATCTCGTGTGTATTGCTTGAGTATATGCCGTGAGAGTATAATACAGAGGCTTCGTACATCTCGTGTGCATTGCCTGATTATATGCCATGAGAGTATAATACACAGGCTTCGTACATCTCGTGTGTATTGCTTGAGTATATGCCATATGAGAGCATAATACAGAGGCTTCTTACATCTCGCGCTGGTCTAGCAGTTTAATAGTTATTGTCTATCTCTTCCTGGCCACAATTACAACAACAACATAAATTTTATAAATCCCAATTTCAAGATTACAAATGTCTATTTTGTGAATAAAATATTTAATACTGAACATGGGGTATATTATATGTTGATAAAGGCATAATAAAGTGGTTTATTCCCATCGTAATTCAGGGTAAATCCCTTCGCTGATCTGCAATTTGCCGTGATTGAGGCTGCTAACAAGATAGAGTTATCCTTCTTGGTACGCTCTGAATAATTTCACATGGATTTCTGTTCTAAAAATAGCCCCTTAAACTGTCCCACGATTGTCATAAGAAATTTTAATTAAATGTGATATTAATTGGACAGGTGTCCTCGATTCATATCTATTGTTTTATACCCTGAATCGAGGACACCTGTCCAGAAATAAATCAATTAATCATTTAACCCTTTACCCAAAATAACGGCCAAAACTGGCCAAATAAAGCTTCAACAGCCTAAAATATCTTCGGTCTGTCTCAATAACACCATACAAATATGGATATCATTGGAACCGGCTCCTTGACCACATTGTGATAGTTACAGTTATGCCCTGTGCCAATGCATTCTCTTATATATGCGAGTCGACCATAGGTCGCCTCGCATATATAAGAGAATGCATTGGCCTAAAAAAAATCTTTTTTTAACACTTTTTACCATTTTTTCTTACATTCTTTAACAATTTTATAATTTTTAATGTGTTAAGCCAATGCATTCTCTTATATATGCGAGGCGACCCGCATATATAAGAGAATGCATTGGCACAGGGCCCTTCTGTTGGGTAAAGGGTTAATCAATTAAACTTGTTGGGATGATCTTTAAAATATTAACGGCAGACAACCATTGTCTCCAAACTCAACATTGTCTGCTGAAATGAATATAGAAATTAAACAATTGTTTCTATTGTACAACGGAGCTATGACATCTGAGTCGTAGAATGAATAGATCATAGATGCTTATTGTCATTATATGTCATATCCGTTCCCTGCTGATCATCACTAGATCTGTGCCTCACTCGATACAATAATCATGCAAGCATTGCTTTCAAATGTCATTCTTTAACCTTTTCTTTACAAAATGGATTCCCTCATTCAGATTGGAATGGCCGACTATTGTTCATCCGTAAGGGGTTATCAGAAAAAATTAGCAGACGACAGATAATAAAAGTGGAGAAGGAGTCCTAGCTATTTATTGGAAGGAAATGTTTAGATATTAAGTTCAACAACAACCTATTGATTGTCGTTTGATGAATTTGTAATCTGAAAATTTCTTAACCATTTCAGTGCCAAGTCCGATTTTTGTATCAACCCATATTTCCTTGATCATTTTTCAAATTTATTGATTATAATAATGTGATACATTGATGGAAAGAGCTCTCAGAGCTCTTTCCATCAATTTATCACATTATTATAATCAATAAATTTGAAAAATGATCAAGGAAATATGGGTTGATACAAAAATCGGACATGGCACTGAAAGGGTTAAGGGAACTACTCGTCAATGAGCATTGAGTAAATAAAGGGTTAATGGATTCCAGTGTGCTGTGAGTTAAATAACCAGGTTGTTATCATTTGTTGGTACTAATGTTTCGTTGACATATCTACTACAGATTGACTACTTATTATGTGATGTTCTTTTTTAGTCTCCATAGTGCTGCTGCACTGCTCTTTATTGGCATACAGTAATTCTCTAAATAATCGACTCCTTAACCACAGCAGAATTATGGGTAACTTTTCAGAATTTAGTCGGAAATATGGCTTGTTGTCATTGATCGGAAAGCTCTCAGTGAGAGCTTTCTGACGAATGTCAACAAGCCATATATATTTCCAACTAAATCCTGAGAAGTTACCCATAATTCTGCTGTGGTTAAGGAGTCGATTATTTAGGGCATTACTGTATTTGTGTTATTTGGTACCATGCTTTAAGATAGTGTATTTTCACAGAAATTTGGCATCCGTTAACGTGGTGCGTCTTACTCACATTTAAATTTGTGCCGTACTATATTTCGTTTAGTTTTTAATTCTTGCTGTGCGAATTCAAAAGTGACAAATATTTTTTCAAAAAAGTCTTTCCCCTTAAAGGGTTATTCATGATGACTTTGTTTATCTTGATATGCATGTTTTCTGTCCATCCGAGCAGATATCTCAACCATAAGTTGTCCATCCATGTCCATGGGTTATCGGTATGCCCACACTGGGTGGTATCCCACATGGGGGTATGCACCGGATGAGAGTCCAGCTCTTGTTGATATGACATCTATTCACTCATGATAATTGATACTGTAGACATGACATTATGCCTCACTGAATACACAATATTCATGCTGGCATATTGCTTTGAGATATTATCCTTTTAATGGATTTTCCAGCTTGCTGTCAGTTATAATCAGGTTGTTGTCCTTGCTTGCCTCAATGTTGATGCTCAATTGTTCTTTATCTCATGGTTTTAAGTACTGGTGTGCTCAAGTTATAAAATCCATATTAGGTGTTTAACTACTCGGGTACTGCAGAACTGATTTCAATAACCTTGGGTACTAAATTATGATTGTTTTAGGTACATGAGTACTGGAGTTTGTAAAAAAATTATAAAAAATTGTCTTGTTGAGGTAGGTCATAATGCCTTTTTTTAAAGGTCCACTTAATTTTCCAATCCGCAGATCACATTATATACAACATATTCTATATTATATAGCATTTGAAAGAGGATGCTCCAAAACATTGTATTATCAATTTATACAGTCGAATAAACTGTGAACATATTGTTTTTGTCGAGGTACCGACGTGTATTCTGTGCTTAATTTTGATCTGGACTGTACTGCCAGTCTATTATTCTCAATGGAACCACTCTTATCTCTTAGTTTTGAATTCTGATGCATTCTGGGTATATAAAGGTGGAAGTCTTGGGCTGAATCTGAGAATCTCTATCACCTGGTGGACACTCCTAGTGTTCTGTATTCTGGTGGAATATATATATTTTTGGTTTTATTTCATGCCAACAATAGTTAATAACACTGACTCTGTTTAAAAATAATCGGGGACTCAAACATTAAATAGGCCTTTAAAGGACCACTTAATTAACCCTTTCAGAGCCAAGTCCGATTTTTGTATCAACCCTCTTAGAGCTCTTTCCATCAATGTATCACATTATTATAATCAATAAATTTGAAAAATGATCAAGGAAATATGGGTTGATACAAAAATCGGACTTGGCACTGAAAGGGTTAATTTTCGAGTCATTGATTTTTTTTTTTGTTATAGTGCCTTGATATATGGTTTTAATAACAATCTATGCCATAAAATATGATTAAAATACTATAATTCATCACCATTTGGAATGTCTATGTCTCAGAAGGTGCCCATAGAGTAACAGAAAATAGCTGAAATAATAAAATCATTTCCCCGTTATGGCTCCCAGAATGCAACAGAATTCCCCTTCCATTGAAAATAATCAACTTTGTGCAGAAACTTTAGCACATAACAGATGCCGATATCTCAACAAAAACAACGTTCACAATTTATTACATCGAATAAATTGAAAATACAATGTTTTGGAGCTTCCTCTTTCAAATGGTATATAATATGGCATATATTTTATATAAAATGATCTGGGGGTTCGAAAATTAAGTGGGCCTTTATCCCTTTTATGATGGGAGCTTCCTGAAAGTTTGTTTTTAGAACAAATGTTGAATAGTTTCCTGCAGAATGAGGTTCCCAGAGGGTGAATTTAGTGACGCTATCCCGCATAGTGGGCTAGCATCACTAAATTTACCCTCTGGGGACCTCATTCTGCTTAGACCTTATCTTCTCAGGAAAGTTTCTTTATTATAAAATTTCTATAGAAACTTCTTCTTTAGTTTAGTTTCTCTATATCCCCAAATTGGCAGATGACACATTGCATAATCGAGGTTCCCAATGGGTGCACATCACAATATTCACCATTTGGGAACTTCAATCTGAGTCTATGTCTCCCATAGCAGATGAGGCCATGTATAATGAGGTCCCCAGAGGGTGAATTTGGTAATGCTAGCCCACTATGTGGGATAGCACCACTAAATTCACCCTATGGGGACCTCATTCTGCAAATGACAGGCACACTAAACTCAGGCTTGGTAAGTATATGATGTTACATGTCTGCTGTAGTAACATTTCATTATGTATTTCAGGATACAGATGTTCTGCACCAGCTCTCCAGATTCAACCTGCATGCACATGACCTCAACGAAAGTTTGAATGCGTCAATGTCTGCTCTTCAACTGAAACAGCAGAAAAAGAGCAAGCTACCTCTGCTCAAACACATGGATATGTCGTCAATCCGTGCCTACAAGCCAAATCTATATGATCAACGGAGGATAAAACACATGCTAGAACAGTCGAAACTCAAACATTTCAAACCTTCAGCGGAGTTCTTTAAAGCAATGGGAATGAAGGGGCCTCGACGTCACCGCCGTCGCAGGCGGCATTCCTCGTCTTCCGACTCCTCCAATGGCAGTAATTCCACTATTCAATCAAGTATTTCCGGGTTCTCATTCTGTAACGGGTATAATTTACAGAGTTGTGGAATGGTGACGGATCGTAATGAGGTGTCGGAACTAGTCACTGCTTAATCTCTGCCATTCACAAAAATCATGCTGATGAATATCATGAATATCCTTGTATCGCAGTTGCTCATAAATTGACCCTTCCATGACTGGAGCTTCCTGAAATTTTGCGAAAACCCTGTACCAATGCATTTCTCTTATATATGCGAGTCTCCCATAGGGCACCTCGCATATACAAGAGAATGCATTTGCCTAACAATCTTTACTTGACATTGTAAGCCAGTGTATTCTCTTATATATGCGAGATTCTCTTTGGGAGACTCACATATTTAAGAGAATGCACTGGCACATGATCTTTAATGCTGCACCAGCGCAGCTCGCGTCATGAAAGGGTTAACATCTTAAAGATCCACAGGCCGATTTTACACCATAACAAATGTTCTATGCCAGAAAATAATTGTTCCAATGAAGCCATTAAAGGGAACCAAGGCACTCACAGTGGGTACATGTGCAAAAACTATAAAGGTATGTAAAGAACATCACCACCAAGAAGAACATGCAAAACTAGATAAGGCATTTTATTTTTTAACCCTTTACCCAACAGAACGGCCCTGTGCCAATGCATTCTCTTATATATGCGAGTCGACCATAGGTCGCCTCGCATATATAAGAGAATGCATTGGCTTAACACATATTAAAAATGATAAAATTGTCAAAGAATGTAGAAAAATATTATAAAAATTGTTAAAAAATGTAAGAAAAAATTATAAAATTGTTAAAGAATGTAAGAAAAAATGGTAAAAAGTGTTAAAAAAGATTTTTTAGGCCAATGCATTCTCTTATATATGCGAGGCGACCTATGGTCGACTCGCATATATAAGAGAATGCATTGGCACAGGGCATAACTGTAACCATCACAATGTGGTCAATGAACCGGTTCCAAAGATATCCATATTTGTATGGTGTTAGTGAGACAGACCAAAGATATTTTAGGCTGTTGAAGCTTTATTTGGCCGTTTTGTTGGGTAAAGGGTTAATACTCGGTTTATGGATTGTTAGGTAGGGGAGGTGGGAGGAAAAAAAATAAAAATAAAATCTGTATAATTTATTTTTAAATTGTCAAAAAATAGGGTGGGGACAAATAAGATACTTTGTGTATAATAATCTCCTCATCTAAAACAAGCCATCATATTGCCCACAGCAATGCTTTGCTTTTTTGTATTTGGAAAAATATTGCCAATATCAAAGTATATCATGTTGTCGTTGACATTCAATACCATAATGATTAGCAGGAGGCTTCACTGTTCAATCTATGTATATTTTATGCAAACTTACTTTTTTCAATTTCTTTTATATCTGGATTAATATTCCCATTGGCAGAAATATCAAAAACTAAACATTTTATTTTTTTTGACAAACAGCTTTTTATTGGGCAGGGAAATCCGTAAACCAAGTAATAAAAAATAAAATGCCTAAACTTTCTTCTTATATTCATTATTGATAGGTATCCCGTAATGATATTTCATGGATATTCATTATTGATAGGTATCCCGTAATATTCATTATTGATAGGTATCCCGTAATGATATTTCATGTGTTGAATCATTGTTATATAAAAATAAATCTGTTGTAGTGATTTGTCAACAAACATCACTTATAATTTGTAGTAAGATAAAATATTTTAGTCTGAATATGATTTTCAGCATATTTTTCAATGCTTTGACCTTTTCCAATGTTTACTGGTGCAATGACTGTCACGTTATGATTAAACTGAATAATTTGAATAATTGGACTTTTATCGGTAATTCTACTGTAACAGCAACATTTTGAATAACAATGGTTTTGACATATGAGAAAATAAGAAAAAAGTCAATCTATTTTTTCATGTACTGGTTGATGATAGTTATTTTACAGACAATTTAGCTATTTCCCATGAACCACTTCACATGAACCCACTTCACATGAACCCACCTCCCATGAACCCACTTACCATGAATCTACTTCACACGAACCCACCTCCCATGAACCCACTTACCATGAATCTACTTCACTTGAATCCACTTCACATGAACCCACTTCACATGAACCCACTTCACATGAACCCACTTCCCATGAACCCAATTCACATGAACCCACTTCACACGAACCCACTTCACATGGACCAACTTCCCATGAACCCAATTCACTTGAACCCACTTCACATGAATCCACTTCACATGAACCCAATTCACACGAACCCACTTTACATGAACCCACTTCACATTTAAACCCACTTCACATAAACCCACTTCACATGAACCCACTTCACACGAACCCAATTCACATGGACCCACTTCACATGAATCCACTTCCCATGAACCCACTTCACACGAACCCACTTTACATGAACCCACTTCACATGAACCCTCTTCACATTTAAACCCACTTCACATAAACCCACTTCACATAAACCCACTTCACATTAACCCACTTCACCTGAACCCTCTTCACATGAGCCCACTTCACATGAACCCACTCTGTGAACCCACTTCACATGAAACCACTTCACATTGACCCACTTCACATGAACCCACTTCACACGAACCCAATTCACATGGACCCACTTCACATGAATCCACTTCCCATGAACCCACTTCACACGAACCCACTTTACATGAACCCACTTCACATGAACCCTCTTCACATTTAAACCCACTTCACATAAACCCACTTCACATAAACCCACTTCACATTAACCCACTTCACCTGAACCCTCTTCACATGAGCCCACTTCACATGAACCCACTCTGTGAACCCACTTCACATGAAACCACTTCACATTGACCCACTTCACATGAACCCACTTCACATGAATCCACTTCACATACCCAATTCACATGAACCCATATACATGAACCCAATTCACATGAACCCACTTCACATTAATCAACTTCACATGAACCCATTATACATGAACCCATTTCACTTGAACCCACTTCACATTGAACCCAATTCACATGAACCCACTTCACATGAATCCACTTCACATCAACCCACTTCACACGAACCCACTTCGCATGAATCCACTTCACATGAACCCACTTCACATGAACCCACTTCACATGAACCCAATTCACATGTACCCACTTCACATGAACCCACTTCACATGAACCCAATTCACATGAAACCACACACTTTGAAGACCTTGAATCCCTTTAATGAGGTTGTGATGGTCAGGTATTCACTTTCAAAATAGACCCAAGTCTTCTTGGTCGACAACAGTTTAATAGGGTATTGGTTAGGTTGATGCTATTTTGGACTGAGCCCTGTCCCATTACTCTTCTATAACATAATTTATGCCCAGAATTGTGGGCGGGAGTTATCTTGCTTGAAAGTCTTCGGATTAGGTCACTGGAAGCGTTGCGTATATGAATATAGAGGGCACCCTTTCCCAAGCATGATGATTTCAAACATGCGTATATCAGAGGACAATATGTTAAACGATCGTATCATTACTTGACCTATTTCTATCACAGTGATTGATATATCATTTTGAAGACAGAAAAATTGTGGACATGTCAGATGATTTTTCACATTCAGGGATTTGCATGAATGCCTAGGCTCCATGTGTCAATGAAAGACTGTTTATATAGAAGAGTAACAGGATGGGACATGGTCCAAAACAGCATCGACCCAACTGATATCCCAAGCTGTTGTGGACCGACAAGACTTGGCCTATTTCAAATGGGTGAAGTTTTAACACACATTGAATTTTTGGCAGGCAAGAACAAATTCCAAGGATCGTCTCTAATAAATAGCTTCTATGTTTCCATCATCCAAAAGTAATAGATAATAAAGAGTGTTCTCAATAATGAACACTTTTTAATAGTGAACACTCATTGATGAGTAGTTATCACGTAGGAAATGTTCAGGTAATAAGTTCAACAAATGCATGTCGTTGTTGAACTTATTTTCTGAACATTTCCCTCAATAGACAGGAATCCTTCTGTACTTGTATTATCTGTCGTCTGCTTACATTACCTGTACATGTACATCCCTCAAAATAAATAATAGACCATTCTGATGTACACTTTTTTTAACTTGGTGGGAGAATCCATTTAGTATAGAAAGGGTTAAAGTTTGACTAATTTGGTGTTAAATCGGACTGGGCATCTCAATCCATTTATAACTGGATACTCGCTGATAAGTATAGTTACAGTAATGCTCTAAGTAATCGACTCTTTAACCACAGCAGAATTATGGGTAACTTTTCAGGATTTAGTCGGAAATATGGCTTGTTGCCATTCATCGGAAAGCTCTCCCTGAGAGCTTTCCGATGAATGGCAACAAGCCATATTTCCGACTAAATCCTGAAAGTTACCCATAATTCTGCTTTGGTTAAGAAGTCGATTACTCAGAGCATTACTGTACTTGTTACCCTTCATTTTTTTAACCCTTTCTATACTAAATGGATTCACCAATAAGTTATAAAAGTATATATTGGAATTGTTAATTATTCAATGGAGGGGGTCTGGTTACACTGGATGAACGGAAGTAATTAGTTTCACGCGTATTCGTATTACTGTAATTCGAGGCGAGTGTTACCAGAAAATAATTTTATAAACAAAAAATATTTCAACATCCCCGGTAATAACTGAGGTTATTATAGAGCCCATGTTCGGTGTCATTTTATGTTGAGACAACAACAAATAGCTGTCTGAAAACAAATCTTTGCAAATAATAACTTTAGTTCATTACTGGTGTTAAATGAAGTACGAAGCTGAGTTTGGAAAGAAATTATATTTTAATAAGCTCAATGTTGAGGGAATATATGTCTGTAAGGTCACCAATTACCAGGTTGCTCTGGAATTCATAGAGGAACCTGTCCTCTGGCAATATTGACTTTATTTTCATTGCAATGTTGATGTTTCGAGAGATTTATTGACAATTAAAAGTTATTTTGTTATTGAAATTAGTGTTTCTTGATATTTTTCCATGAACTTCCCACACCTAATATAATGTCCTCATTTAACCCTTGCATAACTGGAGCATCCTGAAATTTTGTGAAAACCCTGTGCCAGTGGATTCTCTTATATATGCGGTCTCCCATTATAAGGGAGCCTCGCATATATAAGAGAATACATTGACCTAACAATATTTGCCTTTACCTTGTAAGCCAGTGCATTCTCTTACATACGCAAGGTTCCCTATGGGAGATTGACATGGTTAAGAGAATGCACTGGCACATGGTATTTAATGCTGCACCAGCGCTGCTCCCATCATGAAAGGGTTAAGCTGGTGCTGAGGTGACTAATGTCTTCACCATCTTGGATATAAAATTCACAAGACATGATGCCATTGGTTTTCAGTCTTATTAAACTGAAAGGCAGATCTGTCATGATCAAACTCAGGTAACAATGCATTGAACAGAACAAAATATTTCTAAAAATTAAATTAAATTATTCTGTTGATCTTGAAAACAAAATGTCATTTAAAAAAAAGTTTTCAAATTTATGCTTTTATATCGGTAGCTGTTCTCAGAAAATAAACAAACTCTTACACTTTTTAGAGAATTTTCCTTGAAAACTCTATAGTTTATCTTCCACCACCCCCCCCCCCCCCACCTGAATTTATTCACCTTAATGTCTAAAACCCAGTTACTCTCATGTTTCTCTGAGTCGCATAGTCACATTTAATGATGATCATGGGGGGTAAACTAGGTAACGTTCTCAATCTCAAGTTCTCAATGTTCCACTGAAAATAGTTTATTGATGTGCGTGGCCCCATTATTATTTTAATACTAATAATATAGTTCACACCATTGTGATATGCATTAGACATGAATACACAGGAATAAATAAATATTGTCCACATTATTTGCTTTTTAATTTACATTTACAATTGCATTTGAAGTCTTGGAATGCTCTTCCGAAAATATACTATGCCGTCTTGTTTACACGGGCCCATGTAGATTTCAATTCAAATATTGCAATTACACCTAGATTGTTACCATTCATCACCTCTGCAAATTCATCACCTCTACAAGATATTCAGTTTATTAGGACTCATGCAGTGTACCATCTTCGACTCAGTGCTTGGAGTGAGTACCTGGGGGAAGGTAGTGCTCAATCCGTAAGTCACAGAACCATTATGAGGGTAGTGTTCAATCCGTAAGTCACAGAACCATTATGAGGGTATAGTGTTCAATCCGTAAGTCACAGAACCATTATGAGGGTAGTGTTCAATCCGTAAGTCACAGAACCATTATGAGGGTAGTGTTCAATCCGTAAGTCACAGAACCATTATGAGGGTAGTGTTCAATCCGTAAGTCACAGAACCATTATGAGGGTAGTGTTCAATCCGTAAGTCACAGAACCATTATGAGGGTAGTGTTCAATCCGTAAGTCACAGAACCATTATGAGGGTAGTGTTCAATCCGTAAGTCACAGAACCATTATGAGGGTAGTGTTCAATCCGTAAGTCACAGAACCATTATGAGGGTAGTGTTCAATTTGTAAGTCACAGAACCATTATGAGGGTATAGTGTTCAATCCGTAAGTCACAGAACCATTATGAGGGTATAGTGTTCAATCCGTAAGTCACAGAACCATTATGAGGGTATAGTGTTCAATCCGTAAGTCACAGAACCATTATGAGGGTAGTGTTCAATCCGTAAGTCACAGAACCATTATGAGGGTAGAAAACTCATTTAACCCTTTACCCAACAAAACGGCCAAAAACGCCCAAATAAAGCTTCAACAGCCTAAAATATCTTCGGTCTGTCTCTGCAACACCATACAAATATGGATATCATTGGAACCGGCTCCTTGACCACATTGTGATGGTTACAGTTATGCCCTGTGCCAATGCATTCTCTTATATATGCGAGTCGACCATAGGTCACCTCGCATTTATATAAGAGAATGCATTGGCCTAAAACAATTCTTTTTTTAACACTTTTTACCATTTTTTCTTACATTCTTTAACAATTTTATAATTTTTTCTTACATTTTTTATAATATTTTTCTACATTCTTTGACAATTTTATTATTTTTAATATGTGTTAAGCCAATGCATTCTCTTATATATGCGAGGCGACCTATGGTCGACTCGCATATATAAGAGAATGCATTGGCACAGGGCCGTTCTGTTGGGTAAAGGGTTAACCCTTCCGTGACTGGAGCTTCCTGAAATTTTGCAAAAACCCTGTGCTAATGCATTCTCTTATATATGCGAGTCTCCCACAGGGAACCTCGCACATATAAGAGAATATATTGGCATAACAATATTTACCTTGAACTTGTAAGCCATTGCATTCTCTTATATATGCAAGGCTCCATATGGGGGAATCCCATATATAAGTGAATGCACTGGATATTTAATGCTGCACCAGGCAGCTCCCATCATGAAAGGGTTAAAGACTGACGTGAAGAACATCATAGTTCTATATCTAACCCCATGTCACGACAAGAAATGGAGTCATCATGCCCTCATTGTAATGAGCAGTCACTGCTATGATGATGAGGAAATTTGTCGCATCAGAACTAAACTGTTTTGGCGGGAAAATGAGATATTGGTATCTTTCGATTCGGTGTGGGATTTCCTGTCCGAAAATCACCAGAAATCGTGTCCAGCGTATACCAAATTTGAATGAGAGGCTGTGTAAATCTGTTCCATCTCAAAAATTCACTTTTTTGACAGTGCGAATTTGTTCTATCTCCACTGTGGTCCAATGAATCTATTTATTTTGTACCACGTGATTAAATCAAGTTCAGTGCTAAAATGTTGTAAATCTGACCTTCAATAGAAAGCAATGGAACCCGAACTTGTCAGATTTCCAGTGAAGTGACTAGTTGGAAATAATGCTTTCTCACTCCTAGGTATGAACATCTTATTCTAGGATAATTATTTGGTTAAAATAACACAGAAAATGGCATGATTTTGGTTTACATGATTAAAAAACAAAAAGACTATAGCACGAAAAAATAAAAAGGGAACATTTTATGCAAATTGTTCTATCTCCAAATTCTATCATACCCACTGTGTACTATCTTCCGAAACAGAATGAGAACATGTGAACCGGGGAGGGGGGGGGGGGGTAAAAACTTTAAACTCGATTTCCCCCAAAACTGAAAATATGGAGATAGAACACTTTAGTTCTGACACGACGGAATGTCATATGATTTAACCCTTTCATGATGGGAGCTGCGTTGGTGCAGCATTAAATATGTGCCAGTGCATTCTCTTATATATGGGAGTCTCACATAGGGAGCCTCACATATATAAGAGAATGCACTGGCTTACATGGTCAATGTAAATATTGTTATGCCAATATATTCTCTTATATATGCGAGGCTCCCTATGGGAGATTCGCATATATAAGATAATGCATTGGCACAGGGTTTTTGCAAAATTTTAGGAAGCTCCAATCATGGAAGGGTTAAAGACTAATGTGAAAAACATCTTAGTTCTGCATGTACCCAACGTCACAAGAAACGGAGTCACTATGCCCTCATTGTAACGATTAGTCACTGGATCAGTATTCCTGCTATGAGACCGCCAATTCCTCCTGCAGGAGACGAGGAATGTCATATCATTTTCCCCTTTCATGACGGGAGCTGTGCTGGTGCAGCATTAAATACCATATGCCAGCTCATTCTCTTATATATGCGATTCTCCCACAGGGAGCCTCACATATATAAGAGAATGCACTGGCTTACATGGTCAATGTAAATATTGTTGGGTCAATGCATTCTCTTATATACTCGCATATATAAGATAATGCATTGGCACAGGGTTTTCACCAAATTTTGGGAAGCTCCAGTCATGGAAGGGTTAAGAGTCATTATTCAATCTTTGTAGACTACTCACTCCCTTTGGAGCCATAGGAACCAATTCACCAATGAGAGGGCCACAAGTAGTTAACCAATAATTTTTACATTTGAGCATGACTTATTTTTGGCCATATTTCGTTGAACAAAATGTTTATAAATAACATATTTTGGGAAATTTGATACAGTTGACAGTGGTTAGCATTATTTAGTTGCAATTAATCGATTCTGATAACTAAAGCGTATTTTGAAGAAATGTTGTTGTTGTTGTATCTTGATGATATGGGGGCCGTCTGATCAGATTGAGTACCTTCAAGTTCATCAAAAAGGAAATAAGAGTCATTATCCAATCTTTGCAGACTGTTCACTCCCTTTGGAGCCATAGGAGCCAAGTCACCAAGGAGGGGCAAGCAGAATGAAGTCCCCAGAGGGTGAATTTGGTGATGCTAGCCCGCTATGCGGGGTAGCATCACTAAATTCACCCACTGGGGACCTCATTCTGCAAAATGACACACACTATTTCAAGGCTTGAGGAGAGGGCCACATGTCATTAAAGGCCCACTTAATTTCCGAATGCCCAGATAACATTATTCCATATTATATACCATTTGGAAGAGGAACCAAAAAAATATATATTCCACCAGAATACGAAGCAGCTGTGGCCTAGGACTGTCCACCAAGTGATAGAGATTCATTCAAAGACTTCCCCCCCCCCTTGTCAGCCCAGAATGCATCAGAATTCAAACTAAGAGATAGAGTTATTCCTCTTTCATTGAGTATAATAGACTTTATAGTACAGTCCGGATCAAAATTAAATACAGGACACACCATGGTACCTCGACAAAAACAACATGTTCCCAGTTTATTTGACCGGATCAGTTAATAATACAATGTTTTGGCGCTTCCTCTTTCAAATGGTATATAACATGGAATATGTTATATATAATGTGATCTGTGATTCGAAAATTAACCTTCAACCGATAGTTTTGACATTTGAGCATGACTTATTTTTAAGTTCATCAAAAAGGAAATCTATTTCATTTTTTGTAGGGAGTTCCTAGCATGCAGGTAGAGTTCTTGAGTTTTGTTCCAATTCCATAAAGAAAGTGGACTGAAAATTCCACAAACCATCACATTCTTTGTTTTCCTGTTCATCAAAAATTTGTATGTTTATTCATGGGTAACGAAGGACAAGCAAACAAAAAATGGAATCATATAATTTAATATAATGGAATCAAACAAATATGGAATGGATACTAGAATACACAATAGCAGATCATTACAGAGTGTATGTTCCAAGCAGCTTTGTTGAATCAGACAAGGCTGGAAACATTGTCTGACATTTGCAGAATGAGTCCCCAGAGGGTGAAATAAGTGACGCTATCCCACAAGGTGGGTTAGCGTCACCAAATTCACCCCCTGGGAGACTGTGAACCTCATTCTGCTGAGACCTCAACTGCTATGGGAGACCTAGGATCAGATTGAGGTTCCCCAGTTGAAGTTGGTGATGTTCACCCATTAGTCACCTCATTTATGCAATTTATATTCTGCAAATTAGGGGATATGGAAACAGAACTGAGATGAAAAAGTAACTAAAAACAATGTTAATTTGAGACCATAGATACTTCCCGGAAGATGAGGCCAAAATAGAATGAGGTCCCCAGAGGGTGAATTCGGTGATACTAGCCTATTGTAGCAGGGCAGCATCACTAAATTCACCCTCTGGGGACTTCATTCTGCAAATGTCATACACACTATTTTCAGGCTTGGAATCATATAGCAGCGGTGAAACAAATATCACAGTTGTGGTTAAATAATACTGTTCAAATCGACAATGGTTTCATGTACATGAACATCTAACAACGAAAATGAGCTACAAATCACAGGCACCTGGGGAAAAAATACCGAATATACTAATATTTCACCTCAATCAGAAATGGCGCCTTCTGATTGGTCGAGAGAGGTGTACTATAAGGTGTAGTGTTGTGCTAACTTTTCTACTATACCAAACTCGCAAGCAAAAAGCAATGAGCAGATTTGGGAGGTTGGTGTGTAACATGTATTTTTGCCAAAAATCGGACTGTTGAGCATTGTCTTTCATACAGTAAATATTGGTATATTTGGTACTCTTTCCCCAGGGGCCTGTACAGCAGATTATACCAGGCCAGGATTGAGAGTAAGTTTGTGATATGATAAGTGAATTTGAAATGTTTTGGAGAATGAGAGATGATTTAAGAAAGTAGCAAATACATATAAAATTATAAATGCAAATCAGATCTCAAAACATATAAAGATGTATCCAGGTTTCCAGGCTAATATTTAACACCCCATGACTGGAGCTTCCTGAAATTTTGCGAAAACCCTGTGCCATTGCATTCTCTTATATATGCGAGTCTCCCATAGGGAGATTCGCATATATAAGAGAATACATTGGCCTAACATTATTTACCTTGACCTTGTAAGCCAGTGCATCGTCTTATGTATGCAAGGCTCCCTATGGGAGACTCACATATATAAGAAAATGCACTGGCACATCATTAAGGATATGCCATTGCAGCTCCCGCCTTGAAAGGGTTAAGGAATTGATTTTACTTTTTATTTAGATTCTACTGTAAGAAACAAGAAGTTCCACTAGAAAAATGCCATTTTATTTGATATTGAATTTTCTATGCATTTATTTCATATTGTTTTGATGCTTTGGAGGGACACACACAATTATTTATTCAATTTGAAGACATATTATGGACTTGTTGGGTGCGTGACACTGATAAGTTAGGACTCAGGTGTTATGCCAACTGGGGGAATATAGCATTCTACTAACATCGCCGAAAATATCAAAGAAATCAACCATACCACTCCATAGAAAACATCGTTGAATTGTAAATATTTACATCATGATTCTGGACGCAGCTATCAGTGATAAACTAATGCAAATGATTTCGTCATCGTGAGTCATTACATTTTATTAATAAATAAGAATGAAAATGTGTGTTATCAATTTGGATTAATATTTGTAAAAATAACTACTTAAGGCAAGATTAATCTGCATTGCTATTCGATGACCGGAGTGTTTCACATTTCTTTAATTTAATTTTTCAATGACAAAAATTATATTATGTTGTATTATATGACTAGTTTATATGTCATATTCAGTTTTCAAAAAATTTACAACAGAAAGAAGTAGAAAAATATGTGATTTTTGGTTGTTGTTGTAACTGGAGGTCTGGAACCCTGAATGCATCTTTAAAGAGTAAATGCTGTTTTTCATAATGCTACTGTCATGACATGAATTAATCAGGCTTTCTCTCATGTCCGTGATTTTGTTTCATTGTTTATCAGCTCAGGCACATCCTGGATTCAACTATTATAGTTAAAATAAACAGTGCCAAATCCACTATTTCCCTCTTTTGCAGTGTTTTGTGCAAACATTGAGATCGGTATTACAGTGCAGAGCCAAATTGCACTAACTCTTCCATGACTGGAGCTTCTAAAAATTAGCAAAAACCCTGTGCCAATGCATTCTCTTATCTATGCGAATCTCCCGTAGGAGCGAGTCTTGCATATATAAGAGAATACATTGATCTAACAATATTTACCTTGATCTTATTAGCCAGTGCATTCTCTTATATACACGAGGCTCCCAATGGGAGAGTCGCATATATAAAGGAATGCACTGGCACAGGATATTTAATGCTGCACCAGCACAGCTCCCATCATGAAAGGGTTAACAATATTGCAGCAATTGAACAGTCTCCAGATAAAATTAGTTTTGCAACCTTTTTGTTCCAGCTTATTTTATTTATAATGATACAAGTATGCCTTTCTATACAATGACGACTCAATCGCTTCTTCATAACAATATTTAAACCAATTGAATGTTAACTGAATTCTTTAGTATGTGCCATGGTGATAAACAAGCCTTGAAATAGTGTGTCTGTCATTTGCAGAATGAGGTCCCCAGAGGGTGAATTATTTAGTGATGCTACCCCGCATAGCGGGCTAGCATCACCAAATTCACCCTCTGGGAACCTCATTCTGCCGAGGTGTAAGCAGAATGAGGTCCCCAGAGGGTGAATTTGGTGATGCTAGCCCGCTATGCGGGGTAGCATCACTAAATTCACCCTCTGGGGACCTCATTCTGCAAATGACAGACACACTATTTCAAGGCTTGACAGTGATAAATCATTTGCATGGATCGAAACATGTTATTTCGTCACAAAACCAAACATGGAACCGAATTAATGGGACACTGATTTTTGAATTATTTTGTGAAACATTATTTATTGAATTCACAGAACGACAAGACCCATATTCAACTATCATAGTTAAATCCTGGACGTGCCTGACCTTTTCATAGCTATGTGGCATCAACTTGATGCTAGCAGTTTTCTATGCTTAAAAGGCCTAAAAAGTAGATGTGTTTCCCTAACATGTCGAAAATTTCATTGGTCAGCAGGTCAGGAGAAAGGTTCTGTGAAACAAAGTTTTTTGCCATTGCCAGACTGCACTACAGTACCCTTTATTTACTAAATACTCATTGAAGAACAGTTCAGATAATAAGTTCAACAAATGACCATATGTTGAACTTATTATCTGAACATTTCCCTCCGATAAACAGGGCCCCTTCTACACTTGTGTAATCTGTCATCTGCTTACATTACCTGGACATCCCTCCAAATCAATAATAGGCCATTCCAATGTATACTTTATAACTTAGTGGGAGAATCCATTTAGTATAGAAAGGTTTAAATACATTAGCATTTTGAAAATCAATGGCAAAATATCAGATATAATTATTTCCTTGGATATAATGTAGCGGATATAATTATTTCCTCGGACACATTAACCCTTTGATGATGGGAGCTGTGCTGGTGCAGCATTAAATATCCTGTTCCAGTGCATTCCCTTATATATGCGAGTCTCCCATAGGGAGCCTTACATATATAAGAGAATGCACTGGCTTATAAGGTCAAGGTAAATATTTCTTTATTGATACTCTTATATATGCGAGGCTCCCTATGTGAGATTCGCATATATAAGAGAATGCATTAGCACAGGGTTTTTGCAAAATTGTCCAGATAGGTGGGTGACTCTCCGTCTCAGAGGCTGTTGGTTAGTGGAAACACAACTATTTTTAATTTAGGCCTTACAACAAATAACCACTAAATGTTCTTGTTTTCTGTCAGGAAAAGTTATCCAGACTCTGCAACTGTCTGTCAATCTCCTGCTGCCTCACCTCATTTTCACGTAGTTGTTCCTGCAGCTCATACATTCTGAAAGCAGAAAAAAATAATAATAATACTTCACAAACCAATAAATGCCATACTCCTGATAACATGATGATATACTCCTGATAACATGATGATATACTCCTGATAACATGATGATACTAATATGCTCCCAAAATTATAGTAGGTACGATTTCAAAATAACTTACTATAGAACCAAAGAAGTGTATTACTATTAAAATGTTCTTGAAACAGAATTTGCCCGTGAAAAATAAATTAAAAATAACATACTTTATTACACACTTAGCCGTGATTTATAGGGATTTCTCGGTGAATTAAAAGTGATAATGTCACACCTGTGAATTACGGCCCTGATGAGCGCACGCGATCAGCTGATCGGTGACTATTTTGTCACATATTATCTGTATAATGAGCGCCTTTTAGTGATGGAAAGTGTGTAATAAACAGAATAATCAATTGGTTTCCATGACTACATGACATAATTCACTCGGGGAGCTGGTCCTATAGGTAATACCAGGCCTGGCTCACTTCGTGAATTATTTCATGCAATCATCGAATCAAACAATATTGTGATAAAGTGATGAAATTTGATTTTGCATTTACTGATATCGACAAATGATGTTCACAAACAATTCAGAAAGAGGCATTCGTTGTGAACACATGGTATCAGCTGTACACCTCCTCGACATTAACCCTTTACCCAACAGAAGGGCCCTGTGCCAATGCATTCTCTTATATATGCGAGTCGACCATAGGTCGCCTCGCATATATAAGAGAATGCATTGGCTTAACACATTAAAAATTATAAAATTGTTAAAGAATGTAAGACAAAATGGTAAAAAGTGTTAAAAAAAGATTTTTTTTAGGCCAATGCATTCTCTTATATATGCGAGGCGACCTATGGTCGACTCGCATATATAAGAGAATGCATTGGCACAGGGTATAACTGTAACCATCACAATGTGGTCAATGAGCCGGTTCCAATGATATCCTTATTTGTATGGTTCTATTGAGACAGACCGAAGATATTTTAGGCTGTTGAAGCTTTATTTGGCCGGTTTTGGCCAGTTTGTTGGGTAAAGGGTTAACGAGTGAGTGTGATGGCACGAAAAATTATGAAAAAACAGGCATGTTGTCACATTGTCATCAAATCAAATTGATTACTCTCTATTTAATTCATTCAGTGTCAAGATTAAAGATGCATAAAAAATATTTGATTATTATTATTATTATTATTATTATTATTATTATATACATTTAAAAACGCATTATACAATAAAGTTTCAATGCGCTTTACAACAAAGCGAGACAAAAATAACATTGAAATGTAAAATTTAAAAAGCATAGTAATAAGGTAAAGGAAGTTAAGATGATGACTAAGAACTAGATTTAAACTTAACGATTAACTTGCGGGAAACATTGTCTAAAAAGTAAAGTTTTGAGATCGGTTTTGAAATCCTTCAATGTAGAACATCGTCGAACAGTTTGTGGCAGACCGTTCCATACCTGCGTAGCCAATTCCTGAAAACATTTTTTACCGTAATTCACGTTGGGTTTCGCTATTGTCCTAATGTCTAAACCGCTTGTCGTTGAACGCGTAACTCTGCCGGATTTTAGGACAAACATATCAGATATGTACTCAGGCGTTGTCTTTCTCAATGATTTGTATATAGTCACCGCACATTTGAACTTAAGTCTGAATTCGAATGTCATAATGTGCTCCTGTATTAGCGTCTGTGTGATATGGTCGAATTTGGCGACATTTTTTATCAATCGGGCGCAGCTATTTATCACAAGATCAATACGCCGAATATTCTCTTGCGTGATGTTCGTCAAAACAGTGTTTAAATTATCGATCCGAGACAATACAAGTGAGATAACTGCATGCTTCATGACATCATCACTTAAGTATCCTCGAATGCGTCGGAGGCAGCGAAGGTGGTAATAACAAACTCGGATCAAGTTCGAAACCATTTTGTCCATGGACATCGTTGAGTCAAAATGGGCTCCAAGATTGCGTAGATCTATGCATGATGTTATCACACTTTGGCCCAGGTGTATATCGAAACGGCACTCGTCGTTGTTGTTGACAAATTGCGAAAGGGCACTCAGTGAATATTTTGACCCAATAACGAGAAATTCTGACTTGTCGTCGTTAAGTTTGAGTTTGTTTTCCAACATCCAGTTTTTGATATCGACATAGCAGTCCTCGAGATGTTTTTTAGCTTGATGATACGAATTTAAATCCTTTCTAGAAAATTCTAAATACACCTGAGTGTCGTCGGCGTAGAGATGATATTTGACTGCATATTTTTCTAGAATACGTCCCAAAGGCAGAGTATAAATCAAAAACAGCAGAGGCCCTAATATGGATCCCTGAGGGACACCAACATCCAGGCATACTTGCTCTGAGAGAGTCTCGCCAATAAGTACCTGTTGTTTCCTGTTAGTAAGGTATGATTTAAACCATTCGAGTGCGATGTTGCTCACTCGAATATCACTACGAAGCCGTCCTAATAAAATGGTATGATCGCAAGTGTCAAATGCCGCACTTAAGTCAAGCATCAGAAGAAGCACACAGTTGCCACGATCCAAGGACAGGTCAATATCATTTTTCACTTTCGTCAGCGCAGTCTCACACGAGTGATGTTTCCGGTATGCGGACTGAAACTTGTCGAAAAGAGAATAACGATTGACATGGTCTAATAGCTGTCGACTAACTACTTTCTCTAAAACTTTCGATATAAATGACAAGTTGGATACAGGCCTATAGTTTTTAAGAACATCTCGATCCAAAGAAGCCTTTTTAAGAATCGGTGTAACAACTGCATTTTTCATGATACCAGGAACAATACCATCCATCAAAGAATTGTTTATCACCTTAGTAAAAATTGTAACGGCTTGAATTCTCACGGATTCACATTTGAGAAATTTAGTTGGAACAGGATCTAATAGGCATGATTTGCTTTTCATGCTTAACATGAACGTTTCGACATCACTCTCGTGAACAAGGTGGAATTCTGAAAACTCAATAACTGAACATCTCGTGTCTCGCATCCGAATGGTCGCTGGTGGAACACATGCATTAGCATATCGCACTCGAGCATCCGTTGCCTGTAAATCCGTGTCTCGCATCTGAATGGGCGCCGGTGGAGTGGGTTGAATCTGGTCTCGCATGCGAATGGTCGGCCACGATGTATCGCAGTCCGTATCTCGCACTTGAATGGTCGTTAGCGAAACAGCTACATCAGCACCTCGCATTTGTATGGTCGCTCTCATAGAAGGTACGACGGTATCCTGAGCGCATATATTCAAATTAAAATATTTCCTTATAGTATCTATCTTATCACGAAAGAAATAAACAAAGTCGTTAGAAAGTTCCAAATGTGACGAATGCTTGGGTAGCTGGACTTCCTCTCTTTTTGAGAGACTTTTCAATCCATCATACATTTGCTTCTGGTTTACATTTATAAAGAATGATTTAAAGTGCGACTTTTTTGCACACTTAACCATGGTTACAACAGTTTGAGAACATACAATTAATTCATTCCTGTTTTCCTCAGATCTGTGTCTGGAGTATTTCACTGATAGTTTACGACGTCGTTTCTTCTCCAATTTAATTTCATCAGTAAACCATGGATTCTGATGTCGACCCAGTTGTACCGATTTCAATGGAATTTGCTTGTCAAGCTCTGCAGTCACACACGCGTTATAAGATTCAACATCCATTATCGAGGCAAGGTTAGATTCCAGACCATCTGCAAACACTTCAATATTCAGCTGTTTGAATTTCCGACGCATCACACGTTGTTGATTCGAGTAGAGGAACCCACCTATCAAAGCTCAGAGTTAATCTATTATTTTTCACCATCGAGACTTATTAGTGGCCCAGTAAAAAGTTGACAAGCCGATGGTCGCAGACCAAATTGCGGATGAAGATGGATAACTCTAAAATCAAGAGGCTTTGTGTTGATAATAAGGCTAAATTTCGTCGAACAACATGTTGATAAACTTACGAAGATTCAGGAACGGCTGCAACTGATGCTGGCTGGATGTAAACCATCTCTGCTCGAACAACACCATTATCAGCTGTATCATATACCCCTACGGCTGTGACTGGATCTGTGTGTGGGAAACAAACAAAACTGGTTAAATGGCCCTGTTATATTTTAAACTGTCATTTTCATGGAGTGAGGCAAAATATTCGAGAAAAAGGCATAACCTGTTTTGCAGATTCAAGAATGTAAATCAGTAAAACTGTTTCGTCAATGGCTACACTAATTGATGAAAAGTGATAATAAGTGTCAACTTGATTGCAATATTAACCCTTCCAAACTGGAGCTTCCTGAAATTTTGCAAAAACTCTGTGCCAATGCATTCTCTAATATATGGGAGTTGCCCATAGGGTGCCTCGCATATATAACAGAATACATTGGCCTAACAATATTTACCTTGACCTGGTAAGCCAGTGCATTCTCTTCTATATGTGAGGCTCTCAATAATTTTCATTTTCAGATGATAACTTTAGACAGTCTGAACTGAATGGATGTGGATTTATTAGCACAAAATACAGGTCAAGTTCAAATTCGGGTTCCGTCTGCCAATTTTCACCAGAGTTTTGTCCCACAGGAAATATATATATTTGCCATATACCACCAGTATGGATATTTAATATATATTTATTGATTATAATGGTGTTCTTACTCACTATAATGGTTTTATAGATGAGCTTTTGTGTTGCATAATACTTATTGGACCATAGAAGGGTGTAAATTGAACTTCAGCCATTGTTACATCTCCCTAATAACAGTCCACTTCTCCCTAATAAACAAACAAGGAGAAGTAACTTCTCCCAAATTGAAAGCTCTAGTCTGGTCCCAGATATAATCCAAATAATTCATAATTACTATACAGTCACTTTCAAAACTCAAAATACACTTTCAAAACTCAAAAATCTGTCAACATAATGCCTCTACACTCATCCCTAACATAACACAGAACCCACCTAATGGAGGTAACAAGATGAATCGTTCTAGGCCATTTGTTGAACTTATTATCTAAACATTTCCCAGCAATGAAAATGAATTCTTCTACAGTTGTATTATCATTTGTCTGGCTGTTGTCTGCTAATATATCCTTAACATCCCTCCAAATGAATAATAAACCATTCCATTGTATACTTTTATAACTAAATGGGAGAATTCATATAGTATAGAAAGTGATCTCCCTGGATTCCTATCAGTATAGATATACTTATTCAACATGGATTCCTATCAGAAAGAGGGACCTCACCTATCCACATAAAGAGGGACCTCACCTATCCACATAAAGAGGGAGGGACCTCACCTATCCACATAAAGAGGGACCTCACCTATCCACATAAAGAGGGACCTCACCCATCCATATAAAGAGGGACCTCACCTATCCACATAAAGAGGGACCTCACCTATCCATATAAAGAGGGACCTCACCTATCCACATAAAGAGGGACCTCACCTGTCCACATAAAGAGGGACCTCACCTATCCACATAAAGAGGGACCTCACCTATCCACATAAAGAGGGACCTCACCTATCCACATAAAGAGGGACCTCACCTATCCACATAAAGAGGGACCTCACCTATCCACATAAAGAGGGACCTCACCTATCCACATAAAGAGGGACCTCACCTATCCACATAAAGAGGGACCTCACCTATCCACATAAAGAGGGACCTCACCTATCCACATAAAGAGGGACCTCACCTATCCACATAAAGAGGGACCTCACCTATCCACATAAAGAGGGACCTCACCTATCCACATAGAGAGGGACCTCACCTATCCACATAAAGAGGGACCTCACCTATCCACGTAAAGAGGGACCTCACCTATCCGTGTAAAGAGGGACCTCACCTATACACATACTTTATTTGAAAACATTAAAATAACTATAGATAAAGTTATCATCTGGAAGTCAAAATAAATGGCAAGTCTAAAGATTCCATAAAGTATCCCGAAATATTTATTTCCGGGAGATAACTTTATAACTTACCTGATGGAGGTAACGCGATGAATTTATCGTCCCCGGTCAAGTTTAACCGCCCAAGAATCCTATCATATAACTTACCTGATGGAGGTAACGCGATGAATTTATCATCCCCGTTAACGTTTAATCTCCCAGGAATCCTATCAGAATGAGGAACATTGGCTGCCGTCTGCCTCTGTCTATTATTATAAGCAACAGGTGGCTTACCGTGTCGCAAGTTCCCGGCACGAATTCCGCTACCAACACTAACGTCTGAATTCATAGAAGCATTAAGGATGGAATCATCATCAGGCCGCAGTGGCTGACCTAACTTTTTCTGAGACAGATCGGTCGCTTCGTTGTGAGAGGAAACAAGTCGTGTCATCAAAGAATTATTATCACGTTCAATTGACGACTGCATCATCATAACGTTCCCATTCTTAAATCCTTGCGGTGACTGTGGTGCACTGAATGAAGTTATTTTGACAGACGGAGAATTCGATTGGATACTCGTTAATTCCATACTGCACTCAGACAGTTGCGTGTCATTCGGGTTTCCTGGCATGCTATTGTTTGAGATTAGGGACATGTCTTTAAGTTGATTTGTCTGCTGTAGGAATTGTGAGACCGTGTTTGGGTCGAGCACTCCGTGTGACTGGTGTGAATCATCGTGAGGCTGAACGCCAGCAGACATATCTCTGTTGAACGAAGCGTTCAATGATGCTGTAGCTCTCTCGTATCCTGAGACCTTACATCTCAAGCGAGCAATCTCAGAGTCCTAAAAAATAACTCAACGTGAAATAAAATATATATATAACTGGAAATTTAATTTCATCACCTGTATATCGTTCCCTTTTGATTAGTTATTTACAATTGCATGCAATGGCCCAATTTATATAGTAAGCAGATTAGCCCGCCACTGGCGGGATTGGTCCCATGGCTTTGGTCGATCCATTATTTTTGTTTTTCAAGATAACCCCGTACAGGCACTACCCACACGTCCTACAGGGTCAATGACGTCGCCCGTTCAAGCAGCGCACCCTTATGACGTCATACAGATAAAGCCTCTTGGCGATGACGTCAATAACGGTATGATTACGAACAAACTCAAAAATTACCAAATTATGCTAGCCCCCCCCCCCATGATGTAGGCGAAGTAACTCTAAAATTTCGGCAAGTATTTAACCCATCAATCCCCATTACGGTGGTAGTTGAAGGGCGAATGGTCCGATGACACTTCCCGTGGCTTTTTACCCTTAGATAGGAAGTTTGGGCTCAATCGGTTATGCCGTTTTCGAGTCTATAAAGGATATATATATGTACATACGAAGTTTCAAAATATATAGTAATCACACTTTAACCCTTTTTTCACCAAATGGATTCTCCCATACATTGGAATGGTCTATTATTCATCCTGAGGAAATAAAATAGACTCCGACTAGTTCGAGATTCGATTCGTTTCAAAATCATTCAAATGAATCGATTTGAAATCGGTCGAGAGATGCATTTTTATTTTGAACGTTGGTTACACCATTTATTTCTTCATTTAATTTCGGAAAAATTGAGCAGAATTAAGCAAATGCACGTGTAATGTTGCATAAGACGCTAGTCTATATCCGAACATGTGACAAGTTAACGCAAAAATAATAATAATAGAGTTATTGCGCTTGCAAAAATACTTCCGTTCCGTCACCACACTATATGCTCTATTTCCGATTTCCAACATTTCATTGTCTAAAGTTATGATGGCGGAAATAAGAAATTATTTTGGCTCTTTTGAAGTTCCCATCAATCTCGGAAAAGTCGGAATCTAAAATAAAATAATGATATGTTCATTCTTTAATTCAGACATTATACTGCCTTCAATGTGATTGGATGCGTGGATGAGTTAGACATGCAGTGGCAAGGACTTAGACTATCAGTAGGTTAGTTCATTGTTATGCATGTTCAGTCATTTACTTTTCCGAACTGTTCTGTATGATTGAAAAAAAAAAAATCAGTTTAATATGATTGCCTTCGTGTCAGTGAAGTGTCAAGGGTGCAAAGCTGCAAATATCTCCTATTATCTCATCACATTTATGATCAATAGAAATTAATTATTTTTCTTGAAATACTTGAATATATCCCACACACATTGACGTGAGTCACATATATTCAACGGAATCCCAGCCATTGAATACATATTAGTGTATACCTCTAGTGGAATACAAGCCAGAACTATTCTTGTTGACGTTGTCGCCAAGAAAGATGACGTACATTACGTTGATAATCCGCTTCCGGTGATTCCCACATAATTAATGGTTATTTGTCAGATTTAAATCACAATAAAGGTAGCTATAGTAACAATGAAGGTGAACTTATCTGACTGAATGGTGTAGAATAAATACAGAACACAACTTGCATCATAATCTCGAATCTTTTATCGAAATCGTTGTGGACAGCGCAGTTATATTTCGCTCGAGCTACGCACTCGCGAAATATATCCTCGCCCCATCCGCAACTCATTTGATAAAAGAGTCTCGATTAAGATGCGCGTTGTGTTCTGTCTATAACTTGCGCTGATTTATTTCGAAAATAAATTCTTCAATATACACTGCATTGTATACTATCTGGAGGTTAAAATGACGCAGGCTGTCGCAGGTCTATCGAGTATCAAATCTATCCATTTCCACAAACTAAACAATTTCATTACTTAGAACCTTATATTTTTGTCTCTGAAAATTCTTAAGAAGTTTAGAGACAAAAATATAACATTCTAATTACTGTAATGGTACAATTTGCACCAAAAAAGACATTTCTGAACAAATCAGTGAGTATGAACAGGGTAGTGTGAAAATGTGAACACCAGCTGGTTGTATACCTAACACCTATCCCGGTCAGGATTGAAGAGAATTAATTTATTTTTTCCAACTCTTTTTATAGAGTAGACTGTCAGTTGATCACAGAATCAATAAACGTACATATTAAAGTAATGAAGTTTAATTGCAAATTACAACGAAACTGCATAATGTTTAAATGCAATCATGAAATGTTTGTTTCAGTACATCTAGGGGCAATATTAAAACGATGGAAAGAGAAAATTGTCATAAGAAGCAAATAGATAAAGAATATGAATCTTACCTTAATTAGCATCATCTCGTTAACATTACTGATATCCCTGTTATAAGTCTCGAGTTCCTTGAGGACATTCTGACATTTCTGTTTGTACTTTTCTGTGTTCTGTACCTGTATATTTAGCTCGTTGAAAACCTGCTCTTTTTCTTTATCAATTTTCTGAGTATCAAGCTTCAATGATGCAACCTGACGGAACACAACGATTTGTTAAAAATAATGACAATGATCCCAAACCATAGATTAAAACTGCCCGCTTTTCAAGAAAAAAAAAAAAAATCCTGACATTGATGCTTCCTAAAGGTACACTCTGTAATCACTTGAATGTGGTTCGGTGCTATATCCAGGTTTTGGCAGTTATATATCCCGTTCTCGGTGCACATATTTTCAATGCTGCCAAATTTCAACACAAAATGAGGGGTATTTCAAAGTAGTCCTATTATTTCTCTACGTTATAAATTAGGCAAGATATTCAGCCAGAGCGACAGAAATGGATCATAGATGCTGTGTTGTTATGAGAAAAGGGTGGCACAAAAGTGAACCTCTACGAAATTTCTATTCGAACATGGGGAAAAGAATCATTATTATTTTATTGGCATGCCAGCAAAAGTTTTCACATCTATTATTGTTGGGTGGTGTTAACAAGCCTTGAAATAGTGTGTGTGTCATTTGTAGAATGAGGTTCCCAGAGGGTGAATTTAGTGCTGCATCACCAAATTCACCCTCTGGGAACCTCATTCTGCTGAGGTGTAAGCAGAATGAGGTTCCCAGAGGGTAAATTTGGTGATGCTAGCCCGCTATGCGGGGCAGCATCACTAAATTCACCCTCTGGGGACCTCATTCTGCAAATGACAGGCACACTATTTCAAGGCTTGGGTGTTAGCCATGCTTACACAATTTGGCATATAAAACATAAAAGTAGATTTGACAGTTTTTTTGTGCTTTGAAGTCATTACCGTCGTAAACATTCCATACCCAGAGTTATAATTTGTCGACTGAAATAAATGCTCAATTCTTCTTCAAATATCACTTTTAGATGATGGGTGTTGAATTATGTGGTGAAAATTAACACCCTGCAAAAATGTAAAAAGTGAAAACTCTTTCATGCGATTACAGAGTGTGGAAGCTTTAATTGGGTGTCGTCAGTTCCTATGCTGTGCACAAGCTTCCAGTCAGAATTTAGATTTAATTAGTCCTCATAACTGGAAACCATTACTTTCCCAGTCGGGATTTTTTTTACCTGTGCCAATGAATTCTCTTATATATGCGTGTCGACCATAAGTCGCATCGCATATATAAGAGAATGCATTGGCCTAACAATTTTTTACAATTTTAATAATTTTTTCTTGTATTCTTTAACAATTTTATAATTTCACCCATACAGAGCCCCAGACAAACATGAGCAGACGACACTCTTCTATATGCTTCTATATATGTGTGGGGCTCCCTGCAGGGTAATGGATGTTTTTTTATTTTATGTCCTAAAAATTGTCAGAAACATTTATTTAAAAAAAATGATAAAAAATTGTTAGGCCAATGTATTCTCTTATATATGCGAGGCGACCTATGGTCGACTCGCATATATAAGAGAATGCATTGGCACAGGGTAAAAAAAAAAACCATTACTTTCCGGAATTGAATGATCGATTCTGGGCCAAAAAATATCAGGTAAACTAATGATTAACTTTCCACAATATTAGTCAATTGTTAATATTCACATGTTTCATACTGACTGGCAATGATGACATCTTCAATGATGACATCATCACATCTTGTGTAGAAGGAGAATGTAATGGAGGAAGGTGATCTGAAGGACAGGAGGCCTGCTGAACATTAAAAGGTGAGCTACCAAGTTCGCAAATAATATTGCCAACATATCTGTAAAAATTCAAAATGTTTTGCAAAATCTCAAGTTTGTGGTGGAACTTGTAAACTAACTATTTACAAAGTAGATTATTAGACATAGAAAAATTATGATAATTTGGACACAGTCATTAATAACACGAAAAAAAAAATCCTTTTCTCTTGTCGAAAACTATCCATGTAATGAGTATCATACCTGTGTCTCGTGTTTCTTCTTTATGTCATCCATTTCCTGTTTCAGATTTTGTACATCTGTCATAAATTTCAGTTCCGCTTCCGATTCCTTTGATTTGGCCAGAGCTACCTCCTGTTCCAAGCGAGTTGTGTCAGAATCTTTTGTCTAAAAAGATATAAAAGTGATAATGAAATAAATTCACAAAAATAGTTGAAGATTGTCTACATCACAAGATGGAACCCCAAATATTCAGAAGCTTAATATTTTTGGACTTTTTGAATTCTTTGGTTATAACTACAAATAACATGTGTCCAAACTGCTTATCTCAACCCTGATAATGTAAATTAAAGAGAATATTGTGAGTTGGTAGAGACTAATTGCTCATAACTCATCATTGATTATATAGACAGAACACCATGCGCATCTTAATTGAAAATCTTTTATCGAATGAGTTGCGGATGGCGCAAGGATATATTTCGCGAGAGCGTAGCTCGAGCGAAATATAACTTTGCACTGTCCGCAACGAGTTCGATAAAAGATTCGAGATTATGATGCAAGTTGTGTTCTGTATTTATTCTACACCGTTCAGTCAGATAAGTTCAATCCATGAATGTAACCTTCATTGTTACTATAGCTGCCTTTATTGTGATTTAAGTCTGACAAATAACCAGTAATTATGGGGGGATCACCGGAAGCGGATGATCGACGTAATGTACGTCATCTTTCTTTGGCGACAACGTCAACAAGAATAGTTCCAGCTTGTATTCCACTAGAGGTATACACTAATATGTATTCAATGGCTGGGATTCCGTTGAATACATGTGACTCACGTCAATGGTGTGGAATAAAGTTCCATAATTATAGCTGTGTGTCTTAAAGGGGTTCTGTACACTAAATCCGGCCATTTTTGGGACCATCTCCTGTTATGCTCAACAGAATATATGCAACAAATGGTTGAATTTGAGCCATGGATGAGTGCAAAACACACTCATTTACTTTATGAATGATGTGCAAACAACATTGTAATTATAATGAAAATGAATTTATGACTGCAGTCATAAATTAAATTTTATCATAATTACCATACTGCTTGCATCGCTCATAGAGCACACAGGGGTATTTTGCACTAATCCATGGCTAAAATTCATTCATTTGTTGCATATATTCTGTTGAGTATAAAAGGAGATGGTTCCATAAATGTCCGATTTAGTGTACAGTACACCTTTTAAGTCTATGCAGGGAGCCTGGTGGCTCAGTCGGTTAAGGTTCATGGTGCATTAGGCCAACATCAGCGGTCCAGTGATGGCAACACTGGTTCGAATTCCGAACGTTACAGATATATGAGCAGGAGTCTGCCAGACAAAAAGATAATAAAAGTTGAAAAGAATTTATATTCATTGGTGGGAAATATTCAAGTAATAAGCTCAACAAACGACCTAATGAGTATTTAGTATAGAAAGAGTTAACCCTTTGAGTGCCAGGTCCGTTTTTTGTATCAACCCATATACCCTGTGCCAATGCATTCTCTTATATATGCGAGTCGACCATAGGTCGCCTCGCAAATATAAGAGAATGTATTGGCCTAACAATTTTTCATCATTTGTTATTATTTTTTAGAATTTTTTAGAATTTTAATAATTTTTTCTTATATTCTTTAACAGACTTATTTAGTAGGTTTAGTGCCAGGGAATCTTACGTTTTTCATGGGCATCAAAATTATTACTATGAATACTACGCTATAGCATGCTTAAGCATACCCAAACAAAATTCAACCCAAAAAAATATATATATATAAAAAAAAAAATTTTTTTTAAATTTTTTTAGGGCCGATTTTACAGACCGTAAATTAGGGCCGATGAGATCGGCCCCTGGCACTGAAAGGGTTAACCATGCAGCATTAAAGGCCTTGTACCAGTGCATTTTCTTATATATGCGAGTCTCCCATAGGGAGCCTTGCATATGTAAGAGAATGCACTGGCTTACAAGGTCAAGGTAAATATTGTTAGGCCAATGTATTCAACATTTTCCTGACATAGATGGAGACAATTCATAAGTGAAAGCATAATTACATTCATTCACCAGTGCTTTCCAGATTCTTATTATTTATGTCGAAACAGAAATGACAGATACCTGATGGATAGCAGCGATTTCCTCGAGCTCTCTCGTCAGTCTGTCCTGTTCTCTGTGGGACTGAGCCAGCTCCCGGCGTGTAGCAATGAATTCACTGTGCTGATGCTGTAACTGCTCTCTGTTGAATAAAGGAGATTCATTCAAAGGGCGCTATACACATGCCACACTTGCAAAAAGTTAGATAGGGTGCGTATTAACAGAAATGAAAGTGTCAATGACACTGTAGCTCAACTTAGGTAGGGGAATAATTTAATGGTTTGACAGTAAATGGAGGAATAGGAAAGGTGCTAATTGAAATGTCTAACCTGCGCCAAAGGATTTAGTGATGCAAAGAGTAAAATACAAGATGGCTGCTGGTGGCCATTTTTTTTGGCCAATTGACCCCAAAAGGACTCGTTCCCATCTACGTATAATTGTTAACATCCATGACAAATTTTATGAAGATCTGACCAAAGCTACGACCTACAAATTTCATGATGATCAGACGAACAGTACGACCTGTAGACCGCGCCAATGGATTGAATTTTGAAATCCAAGATGGCCGAATGACCCCACAATGATTCGTTCCCATCTACATGTCAATGTCAACATTCATGACAAATTTCATAAAGATTAGACCAAAGGTACAACCTGTAGCCCGTGCCAAAGGATTTAGTCATGCAAAGAGTAAAATCCAAGATGGGTGCTGGCGGCCATGTTTTTTGGCCGAACGACTCCAGAATCACTTGTTCCCATCTACATGTCAGTGTTAACATCCATGACAAATTTAATAAAGATCAGACCAAAGGTATGACCTGTAGCCCACGCCAAAGGATTTAGTCATGCAAAGAGTAAAATGCTGGTGGCCATGTTTTTTGACCGAATGACCCCAAAACGACTCGTTCCCATCTACATGTCATTGTTATAATTCATGACAAATTTCATGACCATCTGACCAAAGCTACGACCTGTAGCCCGCACCAAAGGATTTAGTCATGTAAAGAGTAAAATCCAAGATGGCTGCTGGCGGCCATGTTTTTTGACCGAATGACCCCAAAACGACTCGATCCCATCTACATGTCATTGTTATCATTCATGACAAATTTCATGATGATCAGACGAACAGTACGACCTGTAGCCCGCGCCAATGAATTGAATTTTGAAATCCAAGATGGCCAACAGCGGCCATGTTTTTTGGCCGAATGACCCCACAATGATTCGTTCCCATCTACATGTCAATGTCAACGTTCATGACAAATTTTATAAAGATTAGACAAAAGGCAACCTATAGCCCGCGCCAAAGGATTTAGTCATGCAAAGAGTAAAATCCAAGATGGCTGCTGGCGGCCATGTTTTTTGGCCGAACGACTCCAAAATCGCTCGTTCCCATCTACATGTCAGTGTTAACATCCATGACAAATTTCATAAACTTCCGACCAACACAACGACCTGTAGCCCGCGCCAAAGGATTTAGACATGCAAAGAGTGAAATCCAAGATGGCTGCTGGCGGCCATGTTTTTTGACCGAATGACCCCAAAATCACTCGTTCCCATCTACATGTCATTGTTAACATCCATGACAAATTTCATGATGATCCGATCAAAGCTACGACCTGTAGCCCGCGCCAAAGGATTTAGTCATGCAAAGAGTAAAATCCAAGATGGCTGCTGGCGGCCATGTTTATTGGCCGAACGACCCCAAAATGATCGTTCCCATCTACATGTCAATATTAACATCCATGACAAATTTCATGATGATCAGACGAACAGTACGACCTGTAGCCCGCGCCAATGGATTGAATTTTGAAATCCAAGATGGCCACCAGCGGCCATGCTTTTTGGCCGAATGACCCCACAATGATTCGTTCCCATCTACATGTCAATGTCAACATTCATGACAAATTTCATAAAGATTAGACCAAAGGTACAACCTGTAGCCCGCGCCAAAGGATTTAGTCATGCAAAGAGTAAAATCCAAGATGGCTGCTGGCGGCCATGTTTTTTGGCCGAACGACACCAAAATCACTCGTTCCCATCTACATGTCATTATTAACATCAATGACAAATTTCATGATGATCAGGCGAACAGAACGATCTGTAGCCCGCGCCAATGGATTGAATCTTGAAATCCAAGATGGCTGCCAGCGGCCATGTTTTTTGGCCGAATGACCCCAAAATGACTCGTTCCCATCTACATGTCAATGTCAACATTCATGACAAATTTCATAAAGATCAGACCAAAGGTACAACCTGTAGCCCGGGCCAAAGGATTTAGTCATGCATAGAGTAAAATCCATGATGGCTGCTGGCGGCCATGTTTTTCGGCCGAACGACCCCAAAATCACTCGTTCCCATCTACATGTCATTGTTAACATCCATGACAAATTTCATGATGTTCCGATCGAAGCTACAACCTGTAGCCCGCGCCAAAGGATTTAGTCATGCAAAGAGTAAAATCCAAGATGGCTGCTGGTGGCCATGTTTATTGGCCGAACAACCCCAAAATGACTCGTTCCCATCTACATGTCAATATTAACATCCATGACAAATTTCATGATGATCAGACGAACAGTATGACCTGTAGCCCGCGCCAATGGATTGAATTTTGAAATCTAAGATGGCCGCCAATGTTTTTTGGCCGAATGACCCCACAATGATTCGTTCCCATCTCCATGTCAATGTCAACATTCATGACAAATTTCATAAAGATTAGACCAAAGGTACAACCTGTAGCCCGCGCCAAAGGATTTAGTCATGCAAAGAGTAAAATCCAAGATGGCTGCTGGCGGCCATGTTTTTTGGCCAAACAACTCCAAAATCACTCGTTCCCATCTACATGACAGTGTTAACATCCATGACAAATTTAATAAACTTCCGACCAAAACAACGACCTGTAGCCCGCGCCAAAGGATTTAGTCATGCAAAGAGTAAAATCCAAGATGGCTGCTGGCAGCCATGTTTTTTGGCCGAACGACCCCAAAATCACTCGTTCCCATCTACATGTCATTATTAACATCAATGACAAATTTCATGATGATCAGATGAACAGTACGACCTGTAGGCCGCGCCAATGGATTGAATCTTGAAATCCAAGATGGCTGCCAGCAGCCATGTTTTTTGGCCGAATGACCCCAAAATGACTCGTTCCCATCTACATGTCAATGTCAACATTCATGACAAATTTCATGAAGATCAGACCAAAGGTACAACCTGTAGACCGCGCCAAAGGAAATTGTTGATGGACACACGGACACACGCAGACACGGACACACGGACGACGGACGCCAAACCATGGCAATAGCTCAAACTTACAAAAGTAAGTTGAGCTAAAAATATAATATTTATCAATAATATTACTTTTTCCTTAAGGGAAGCCCGAAACTGAACTATATGGATTACGTCTCCGGCCTTGTGTCAATCAGGAGGGTTAAAATTTTATTGATGTGCCGACCCCACTCACACCCGTGTCCAGATTAGTCTCGCATGAATACACCCGCATTCTATCTATTGTCTAGTCAGTTTTTTATTTCCGACTTAATCATGAGATTTGCGAGTCGCAGGGTTGGGAATGGCACCACCATGGGAGGGATCTATGATAGTTCAGTTTCGGGCTTCCCTCAACTGAACTATATGGATTAGAATGCAAGCCCAGGAGGAGGCACGAGCAATAAAGTTAATTAATATCCAAATTCGATGGGAATGTACTCTTCCGAAACAGGATTCATGTAAATGTGATTTAGTCATGAATCAGATATGATTATGTTACGTGAAAGAGCTCCCAATTCAGATTACGACATTGCTCAAATGTGTACCGCCCCCCCCCCCCCCCCCCCCCCCCCCTTGTTTTTGGAATAAACATCCCAGGTAGTGCCATATAATTCATGCTAGCGAGACAACCGAGCAAGTATAACTTTGCTTCATCCTATTCCCTTTGTTATCTTCTTCGCTCTCTCGACAGTTCACATTATGAACTGATGTCACATGCAGCCATTGTGTATGCCATAAGATATCAGAATGCTTATGATACACCAGGGAGCAAATTAACTGGAATCGCATCGCGATTTGCTACTGAAATGTGGATACCGGTAATAGCGAGGAATTTTTTATACATTTATGATGTTATAAAAATGCTATCTAATCATGTCAATGTGAGATTATTTGCTAATCAAATATCGAAAGTAAATTGCTCCCTGTGATACACAAACCAGATATAAAAATGATATGCTGCAGATATCATAGCGAGGTATGAGGTTTCATTATATCATGCCACACATCTGTACTCCAGCCTCGTATAATGTAGAGAGCAGGGAACGCCATCATGATCCAAGGTATCATTGCATACCAGTATATATGGGATTAGAGAACACCCCTGAGGACTTGATGAACAAGCATAGAAGCATCAGTGATCTATGATGGCGCACATAACGAGTGTCGGGTACATTTAGAAATGATCAAATTTAGCAGAATGATCAAAATTGCAAAATGACCGGTGAAGGAGTGGCCTGGAGGTATCCCGAAGGTATTACGATTCCAGGAGATTGGACCCCATCGTGTGGAGATGTGGGCCACTGCACCGTGGGGAAGAGATAGAAGGCTGGTTGGTGCAGCTCTTGGAGGCACACAACAAGTCTTCCCCCACCCAGAACATTCAGCCTTTCTTTCCTACCGGTGAAGGAGTGGCCTGGAGGTATCCCTAAGGTATTACGATTCCAGGGGATTGGACCCCATCTTGTGGAGATGTGGGCCACTGCACCATGGGGAAGAGTTAGAAGGCTGGTTGGTGCAGCACTTGGAGGCACGCAAAAGCAAGTCTTCCCCACCCAGAACATTCAGCCTTTCTTTCCTACCGGTGGAGGAGTGGCCTAGAGGTATCCCGAAGGTGTACAATTCCAGGGGAGTGACTGGACCCCATCTGTGGAGATGTGGGCCACTGCACTGTGGGGAAGAGGCAGAAGCAGCTCTTGGAGGCACGCAACAACTCTTCACTTCCCCACCCAGAACATCCTCCAAAGGCTACAGTGCAGGATCTTTCCTGACTGAGATAAATACTTGTACTTATCGCAAATTGTTGAATTAAATGAAGCAATATAAGATATCAACCTGTATCCTCATCCTGTACAAAATCACTTAGAAGCGGAACATCAGAATCCTCGTCCGACAGTGTGCCTGGTGACCCACTGTCGACCCGCGATTCTTGCTCATCGTCGTCAAACCTGCCGACGCCACGCGATGCAGAGAAGCATGTCAAGATCGACGCCAGCCAACAGAATGGGCTGCATCAGGTTGGGATACCAGACTGTGGAAGAGGCCTACTCTGAAATGGTTCGACGCAAGACAAATGCTCTTGCATTTGGGATGAGTAGCTATGTCCTGTCCAAGGTCACCCCCTCAAAGTCTGGGGCACGAGCAATGGCAAATGTATAATAAGCTGTGCCCCCAAGGCCAGAGGGAATTAGTTCTGATGAGCCATTTGATCAGAGGAAGCCCCTTCCATGGAATCCCCCAAATGCAGTTGGTCCTGACCAAACTGGAATAAATGTCGACGACATACCACTATGATCACATGACGGCGGAGGAGCAGGCCCGGATGTATCCCGAAGGTATTACGATTCCAGGGGATCGACTGGACCCCATCTTGTAATGATGTGGGCCACTGCACCATGGGGAAGAGTCAGAAGGCCATTTGGCTGGTGCGCTATGTCTATGAGAGCAAAAGCGTCACGTGACAACGAGTCTTCCCCACCCAGAACAGCCGCCAAAGGCTACTCCCAGGTGCCCAATAATTGTGATGACCTATAAACAGATCTTCGTGGCATGAATCCAGGCCGAAATCAAATACTGATAGAAATTTCACTCTATCTTTTTTGTGGAATAATAGTAGATCGATGTGAATTTTCTCGAAATTTAATAATCGTATTGCCACTACCATTAGGCACCTGAGAGAAAGGTGCTGGAGCAATCGCCCGAGAAGATTGGTTTCCCGAATCAACCACTTGCAGCACCCGCCTACCATTGGTTCACACTGCCGTAGCAGGACCGGGTGGGGCCTGAACTGGTCCTGCCCGAGGTAAAGACTGGTACGATTGCTCAAAGTAGGTAATCATTGACTAATATGCCCTCACCCAACTATAACAAGTAATACACCCGTGAATGAGCAACCCGCACTGTGTGGCCAGCAAATTCGAATCACGTTCGACTGCAAGACATGCTGTTAGTTATAACAAAGCAAGGTTAATAGACATAATACAATACAATCTGTAGGTTATTGAGTAGAAAGTAAGGTTAATATAATTACGTTATACCCCTGGCCACGTGATCTTACCTGCTATGACAGGTAAGATACTGTCTTTTCTCGTATATGAGGACGATGAGTTCCGAATGCACATAGGCAAGAACTAGGCGGTTTCCGTTAGATACGAATGTCTTCATTTTCGTCATGATTGTATCGAATCGTTTTGTCACATAATCAGTGGATATGTGACAATAGACGAAGAGCCATGTCTTGGCCGCATCGGAAATATATTGGCAGTAGATGTGCGCAATATAAACGCTGCGCATGTAAGCTCGCTTTAGACATGTAACAATACAAATGCAGTCCTTTCTGATATTCTGCGCAATATAAATGTGTTGCATGTAACTGTGCATCATACACGAGTGAAAGCTATTTGGCAGAATATCGTTTTGATATATGTGGAAATAGAAGTTAGTGAGCCAAGTGATGGTCTCTACTGGAAAGACTATTGGCAGTGAATCTGGAGCACGTGACAATATGTATTCTTTCTATTTCGCTGTTTGCCGTTATCATTCACTGATGAAACTGCAAAGTATGTCAGTATTGGGATGAAAACTGTTCACCATATGTAAGCATACTAGTAGTCAGTTCTGACAGCATACATGAGGCCCTGATACCATATGATTGTCATGTACAATGTATGGAACTATTACGGCGTGCAATACATTATCGCAAGCTCGCCAATGCCGAGGCATATTAGATCCTACGGTAAGATGGCATTGAGGCACTTAAACCATAATATGTCAATGGGACCGAGAAATTGAATGTATCGACAAACACTAATGTCTGAGGATAAAAGGTCAGATGTGTCAAGTTGTTGACATCTGCTGATCACAGTCGTTACATCACAAAGATAGTCAATTCTAAGTGCCAACCCATGTGTGGCGTAAATCTTAAATCATCTGGCGGATGTTATGAAGGAGAAACATCAATCGAATTAAAATTCAGTGAGATGCTGGCAAGCCAATAAATCGTTGCAACACCCTGACCATGTTGTGAACAAGGTGTGCCATATTGAAGACGAAGCTTTCCCTTATTGGCCAAGTTCCCATTGGAGATGGTTACTCTCCACAAGTAGGCCAGTGGTCTCACTTCAAGTCGAACATCCAAGATGGCTCCAAAATGTTCTTACCATGGGTAGAATCACCATTGTTTAAGTAAAGTGAGCCAAGTGTAGCTGGAGTGTCAGGCTACAAAGTTTTCACTTCATTGCAGTTGGTGATCAATATTTCGTAGTAACCCAAACTGTACATACATGGATGTAAAGAATGCAACACAATATTTAGATCGTCAGACAACACATCAATTTGAAGTGTGGTTATATATGTGATAACGAATACCATCCCCCTGTTACGGAGTGTTAGTAACTATTGTACTGATACAATGAGTTATATGATATTTAATCGTGATAGACAAGGCAGAATTTTCTAAATACCTTGAAGTCGCTGTAATGTTTTATTACATTTGCCATGTGTCTAACAAGACCACACGCTCATACATACTGGCGGGCGTAGATTCGCAGGTATTGATCGTTAAAACAATGTTACAGAGCGCTCAGTCGAAAGAAATGTGAATTGTCATCTGATAACAAGTACTATCTTTCGTATTTATTCATGTAAATTATTACAAAGGAGGATATGGCTGTCCTTTGCAACTTTCTGCGAATTAACAGAGCAGTGCCATGTATGATTGGGCAGTATACATTATGATACAAAACAACGGAACTTACGAAATAACCGAAGCGAGTCGACGGAAACTTATGTAAAGTGAAACACGTGTAGCACGAAATTAGGAGATATCGCATACCGTACTACATTGCGTCCTCAATTGTAAGTCATGATAGTCATCACGCCGTATGTGTGGCACAATATGCACTATGTGGTTTTGCCACAAGTAAGCTATGTGCTTCTTTAGTCATTGTCAAGATGGCCATCTTAATATCTTGAAAGATAAAGCCGTCTTGAGGAAAACAAAAAACACGGAAACAAATTACGGATACAGTGAAACGAAAAAAGTTCCCGTTTCGGATGTGAGAAATATGAATTAACTATCGGGTACAATAAATTGCAAGTTTGTAATATCAACAATAAATATTGAGTCGATAAACTCGCAACACAGAAAGATACAACCTTGAGAAAATAGAAACGATCCTGTCCTGGCGAGGAGGAATAAAAACTGACTAGACAATAGATAGAATGCGGGTGTATTCATGCGAGACTAATCTGGACACGGGTGTGAGTGGGGTCGGCACATCAATAAAATTTTAACCCTCCTGATTGACACAAGGCCGGAGACGTAATCCATATAGTTCAGTTGAGGGCTTCTCCTTGGCGGAAAAAGTAGCTCTAGAAATGTGAATCTTGTTGCACACTTCTTTAAAAGTGCTCCTGATGATAAAACTCCATGCCAAATTTAATTGAGATATCTGCATGCATGGATGAGTAGTTCAACAAACGACCATAATTTATCCCTCAATAAATAGGGCTCCTTCTGCACTTTTATTTATCTGTCGTCTGTTTTTATCACGTTAACATCCCTCCAAATGAATATTAGACCATTCCGATGTACACTTTTTAACTGACTGGGAGAATCCATTTAGTAAGAAAGGGGTAATTGAGATGCTCATAAGGCAATATAATCTTTGAAAGTTGGAGTATATTTAGCCCTTTCTATACTAAATGGATTCTCCCAGTCAGTTATAAAGTGTAACTCTGAATGGTCTATTATTCATTAGGAGGGATTTAAGGAGATCAAAGCAGAAGACAGATAAATAAAAGTGCAGAAGGAGCCCTATTTATTTAGGGAAATGTTTAGATAATAAGTTCAACACACGACCTATCAATTAAGAGGTTGTTTGTTGAACTTATTATCTGAACATTTCCTATGGGATAACTACTTATCAATGATGCTTTAGTACAGAAGGGGTTAAACTTATTATCTGAACAGTTCCTATGGGATAACTACTTATCAATGATGCTTTATTACAGAAAGGGTTAAACTTATTATCTGAACAGTTCCTATGGGATAACTACTTATCAATGATGCTTTAGTAGAGAAAGGGTTAAACTTATTATCTGAACATTTCCCATGGGATAACTACTCATCAATGATGCTTTAGTACAGAAAGGGTTAAACTTATTATCTGAACATTTCCTAAGGGAAAACTACTTATCAATGATGATTTAGTACAGAAAGGGTTAAACTTATTATCTGAACATTTCCTATGGGATAACTACTCATCAATGATGCTTTAGTACCGAAAGGATTAGGCTTCAACAATGCCTGGAAGTAGCTCTAAATGCTACATCTTGAAGTAATTTTAAATGCATATTGGCCACCGAGTTAGGCTCTCCATTACTAGTACCGTACAGAACAGACAGAATAATGAAACAAAAATTAGTCCGAGAGAACAATACAAGTCTACACTGACCATAGATAGATTCCCCAACAAGGATATTACACATAACATTCTTATCCAACTTACCGAGTTAGTCGTAACTCTTGAGTAATCTCAACATTCTCTTCCTTCTGTTCTTCTAGTCTTTCTTTCTGTCTTTCCACTAGCTGGAAAAGGAAAAATCTCTCTCTGATATTGTAAACTTATTTGAAATAAATGAGATTTTTTTTATAATTTATACGACTTCTGCTTCTTGATGTGCAGCCCTCCAGAGAGATGTTTACATGTCCACTGTGTGATTCATTAGGTTATCATATGGATATATCATGTGCAGCCCTCCAGAGAGATGTTTACATGTCCACTGTGTGATTCATTAGGTTATCATATGGATATATCATGTGCAGCCCTCCAGAGAGATGTTTACATGTCCACTGTGTGATTCATTAGGTTATCATATGGATATATCATGTGCAGCCCTCCAGAGAGATGTTTACATGTCCACTGTGTGATTCATTAGGTTATCATATGGATATATCATGGAAATTATCATGCAGCAATTTCGAGAGGTTTTCAAGACCTTATATAAACCAATTTAAAGGTTGTTCAAGGCTATGCATCCCCCATTATGATTTTATTATTCTTCTGACATGATATTTATGATCAAAATAAATGTAAGAAGATTTCAATAATATTGAATTATTGATTATTAATAAAAAATGAACATTTAAACAGAGTGCCCTCGCAACACAGAAAAGATTACCAAAGATAATGCCAGATACATTGCATGTTTATTAAAAATTGCGATCGCAGTTAGGGAATGTATTACTGGAAAAATTTGCGCAAAATTAAATTACGATCACTTGAAGCTCATGTCTTAGCAATTCACGGCTGTTATGTATAATTTCAAGGTTTTCCAGGCCGTAACCCTTTCATGACGGGAGCTGTGCTGGTGCAGCATTAAAGATCCTGTGCCAGTACATTCTCTTATATATGAGAATCTCCCATAGGGAGCCTTGCATATATAAGAGAATTCACTGGCTTACAAGGTTAAGGTAAATATTGCTAGGCCCAGGCCTCAGCCTAGGGGTTCAGAACAGGGAGTCTCCCTCCATGAAATTTAGGGAGACTTCAGGAAATTTAGGGAGACTTCTCCCACGCGTTTATACATCCGAACGGATTCTGCGCGCATACCAATACAGATACAGACAGACTTCAGGGAGAAGTGGAGACTACCAAAAATTGACAACTTTCAAATATTGCTTATATTTTATAACATCAAATTCAATAAAAAAATTTAAAAAGATAAAATAAGAAATAAAACTAAAACAATTTGACTTTATAGGCCAATGCATTCTCTTATATATCTGAGGATCCCTGTGGGAGACTCGCATATACAAGGGAATACATTGGCACAGGGTTTTTGCAAAATTTCAGGAAGCTCCAGTCATGAAAGGGTTAAATATGTTTCATCGATTGCCATTCCTTTATTCCAAGTCCTCACGGGAACCCTCCTTTCCAGTTATGGTTAATCCGCTAGAAAATATATAAACAAATACCTTGTCGAGTTCGTCTAGTTTCTGAGTCTTTGTCTGTGAATCTGTCTGTAATTTAAGCACCATCTGTTCTGTTTGATTCAGGATCATTGTCTTATCTTTCAGTTGAGCATTTGTCGTTGCAAGTTTGTCATCAAGGTCTGCTAACTGAAGAAATACAAAATGTTTGCTAAAATCCAAGCCTTGAAATCTGTCATTTGCAGAATGAGGTACCCAGAGGGTGAATTTAGTGACGCTATCCCGCATGGTGGGCTAGCATCACAAAATTCACCATCTAGAAAAATCATTCTGCTTAATCCTTAACTGCTATGGAGACCCAGGATCAGATTGAAGTTCCCCAGTTGAAGTTGTTTATGTTCACCCATTAGTCACCTCGATTATGCATTTTATCTTCTGCAAATTAGGGGATATAGAAACTTCCAAGAAGGGAAAAAGTAACTAAAAACAATGTTAATTTGAGACTGTAGATACTTCCCAGAAGATGAGCAACAGAATGAGGTTCCCAGAGCGGGGTAGCATCACTAAATTAACCCTCTGGGGACCTCATTCTGCATATGACAGACACTATTTAAAAGCTTGTCCACTTCACATTTAACCCGGGTGACAACAAATACCGTGAATGGCTTGATTTCGTTGGCATAAATTTTTGTTCTTTCGTATAAAAAAACATTTAGTGGGGATGCGAATTCGTGGATCTAGATATCATCTTTATCTGCATCAACATGTCCAACAATAGCCGGTTTATGACATCATTAAATAGTCACTGTTGAATAATTGGACCTCCAGGTATTTCGGGCTGAAAAGTCATCACGAAATCAGTGGTCTCGTTTAACCCTTACAGCGCTAGTCCGATTTTTGTATCAACCAATATTTCCTTGATCATTTTTCAAATTTATTGATTATAATAATGTGATACATTGATGGAAAGAGCTCTTAGAGCTCTTTCCATCAATGTATCACATTATTATAATCAATAAATTTGAAAAATGATCAAGGAAATATTGGTTGATACACAAATCGGACTTGGCACTGAAAGGGTTAATTCCAAATGCCAGTGAGGTAGTTATTTATTGTTTTATCTAACCTGCGAGTGGTGAAACCTTTAGTCTTTATCAAGAGACCAAGTCATTGCCGATTGTTAATACAAACTATTATAGTAGGGATCAGATGATGTAGTATATAAACAATAACGATTAGATCACTGACAAACGACTGATATTTTTAATAAATTGATTACATTTCATCTCGTCTTCCTTGTAATCTCCACTACTTTATGACATGCCAAAAACAGACATACCCCCGTATACAATGCCAGATCTTCATTTTCATCTCATACATTGTATATTGATACTTACTCTACAAACTTAGAGTAAACTGTTTCGTTGGATGCTGATTTCGTGAATGAGCCAAACCATGGAATTAACAAATAATAGACCCCCACAATTAACCCTTTCAGTGCCAGGTCCGATTTTTGTATCAACCCATATACCCTGTGCCAATGCATTCTCTTATATAGGTCGCCTCGCATATATAAGAGAATGCATTGGCCTAACAATTTTTCATCATTTGTTATTATTATTTACAATTTTTTACAATTTTAATAATTTTTTCTTATATTCTTTAACAGACTTATTTTGTAGGTTTAGTGCCAGGGAATCTTACATTTTTCAGGGGCATCAAAATTATTTTTACTATGAATACTTGGTGATAGTTTTGAGTTATAACTTGCGCCTAAGGTTTTAACCAGTTTGTTTTTAAATTCGCTATAGCATGCTTAAGCATACCCAAAAAAAATTCAACCCAAAAAATAACAAAATCGAAAGAAGAAAAAAAAATTTTATTTAAAAAACACAAAATTTTAGAGCCGATTTTACAGACCGTAAATTAGGGCCGATGATAAAATGTTGATATGTATCATTCAGTGAGCGTAGGTGTGTGATCAAGGCCTCACTAATGGCAACTGATGATGAATGACCCGAAGAAAATCAAAACACCTCAACTGGCCGTGACTGTAACAAACCTGAACTGATCGTGACTGTAACTCCTCATCTTGCTTTTCCAGTTTGGACTCGAGAGTTTGGACTTTTTCACCCATAAGCTGGTGATTTTCTTTCATAGTGAGATCCAATTGACCGACCTAAAATAGGAATACAAGATCATTGTTATTGAGCTATGGAGTGAGTTTCATTACATTCAGGAATAGTACAGTCAAATCTTAACCTTGGATCTTCCTGAAATTTTGCGAAAACCCTGTGGCAATGCATTCTCTTATATATGCGGGTTTCCAATAGGGAGCCTTGCATAATAGTTTGGCCTAACAATATTTATCTTGACCTTGTAAGCCAGTGCTTTCACTTATATATGCGAGTCTCCCATTAAGAGCCTTGCATATATAAGAGAATGCACTGGTCTAACAATATTTACCCTGACATTGTAAGCCAGTGCATTCTCTTATATATGCGAGTCTCCCTTAGAGAGCTTCGCATATAAAAGAGAATGCATTGGCCTAACAATATTTACCTTGACCTTGTAATCCTGTGCATTCTCTTATATATGCGAGTCTCCCACAGAGAGCCTCGAATATATAAGAAAATACTTTGGCCTAACAATATTTACCTTCACCTTGTAATCCAGTGCATTCTTTTATATATGCAAGTGTTCCATAGAAAGCCTCGTATTTTATTATGTCAGCTCTTGCAATTAGCTAATCAGCGTCGATATATAGTGACGGTATATGAACCTATATTAGGTCGGTGACCTAATATGAAATCAATATTAGGTGCTTATCCGCCATCTTGTTTTTCAGAAACACAGTCGCCTCGGGAATATTTTTGATGTATTCTGGCGTCAAGAAAGGAGATATCTATCGGAAACAAATTTCTGTGAATTTAAAGACATAGTACCATGTACCAAAACCTGCATGCGATATATTTGAGGTATTCTAAAGACTCATAAATTAACTATCAAACTCAACAAGTTGTCCTACTTCTGGTAATTAGTAACGTTCAACGCCCTTGACGCGTCACTGTGACGCTACATAAGTTAATGGCCATAGACGACTCAATTATCTTACCAAATTACAATAAATTACAGCGACGATTAATTAAATGGATATGCCGGATTTTGTCCACTGACATAATAAATACGTTACGGGACGCTTTTTTTAGTGGTCGGATATGGTGCCATGTGAGGCTCAGCGAGATCAATATTAGGCTCGGCCTACGGCCTCGCCTAATATTGATCTCACTTTGCCTCACATGACACCATATCCGACCACTAAGCCTCCCGTAACTTATAATACATTGGCCTAACATTATTTACCTAGCCCTTGTAAGCCAGTGCTTTCTCTTATATATGCGAGTCTCCCATACAGAGCCTCGCATATATAAGATAATACATTGGCCTAACAATATTTACCTTGACCTTGTAAGCCAGCGCTTTCTCTTATATTTGTGAATCTCCCATAGAGAGCCTCACAAACGTAACCGAAAACATTGGCCTAACAATATTTACCTTGACCTTGTAAGCCAGTGCATTTTCTTATATATGTGAGTCTTAACTCCTTTTAAAGATATTGTATAGTTTTATACACAAGCCTTGAAATAGTGTGTCTGTCATTTGTAGAATGAGGTCCACAGAGGGTGAAGTTAGTGAAGCTATCACGCACGGTGTGCTAGCATCAACAAATTCACCCTCTGGGAACCTCATTCTGCTTAGGCCTCAAATGCTGTGGGAGACCTAGAATCAGATTGAAGTTCACCAGTTGAAGTTGGCGACGTTCACCCATTAGTCACCTCGATTATGCAATTTATCTTCTGCAAATTTGGAGATATAGAAACTGAACAGAAGGGAAAAAGTAACTAAAAACAATGTTAATTTGAGACTATAGCTACTTTCCAAAAGATGAGGCCTAAGCAGAATTAGGTCCCCAGAGGGGTAAATTTAGTGATGCTAGTCCACTGTGCTGGGTAGCATCACTAAATTCACCCTCTGGGGACCTCATTCTGCAAATGACAGACACACTATTCCAAAGCTTGCACATGACACCTGTATCTGACCACTATCTCTGGTAGAACTATTCCTTGTATTACCTGAGCCACCCTGTGATGGAGCTCCTTCTGTCTCTCATCTAACGCTATACAATATCCATCAGCTTCCTGCTTCTTACAGTCCAGTTCCTCATGTGTTCTCCTGCAAGTAAGAATATTCTTTTAAAATATATTCAGGGTTCCATACCTGCACTGACAACAACAACATTATTAAATGGCTTTATGCCACTGAAAACGTTTTTAAAATTCAAATGTAACTTAATAAAAGGTCAACCAACCACATGTCCCCCGACACGGTGGCTAACTGAAGGATTAGCTATGTTCGGAATAAAAGTCATCAACTGGAAACCTCAAATATTGAAAATCAGGACAAATCGGCAAACTGAGGGCAATAACTGCAGTAGAAAAAAATCGGACAAATCTGTTTTTTTTTTTAACTCATTCAAGATATTTTGAAACCCAGTTCCTATGCCAAACATTGTTAAAATCGGTCAAAGTTATTCAAGTTATTGCGCCAAGGAGCTGAAAATCAAGAAAAATGGCAAGAACTCTGCCAAAATGTGTCAAACCAAACTCAGAATCTCAGGTTCCAACAGGGGGGGGGGGGGGGGGGTCGGGAAAAAGTGACATGACATTAGGCTGAAAAAACTTTTTTCCGGCTCTTGGGTACCCACCACCCCCCAATTTCATGCGGGGTACCCACCCCCTTTTTACCTCCAAATCTGTAATATCACACCATTTAAGCTTGATGGTCAGTATTACAGTTACCCTATTTCCATTTCTGGTTCTTCTAAGTCATTCCAACTTTTGTAACAACACGAAACAGGTTCTAAAAAAATACCTGGAAAAACCCAAAATAACACACCGAATACATGTGCTGATCAGTAAATTATTGATTGATTCTTCCCCAAATATTGTCTAAGGTAGCTCATAATGCTCATTATACATGTAAACAAATATAAAAGCATTAGTGTACCTTCTTTTCATCACAGAAAGTGTAACTTTAGATGTGTCCCATAGTATCACATGAATTTATGTCAATTATGATTTTTGAAAAAATTATTAGGGCAACACCACCTGGCAATTAACTCTCAAACAATACAGGTATTCAGCTGAAATCCACTATGTATCACAAAACTAATTTTCATTTCCATGAGCTGAGTTCTTGGGCTAGGTACTGTGCTAAGGCCAGACCCAGGTCAAGCATTCATACAAATACATGTACTGCGTGTAAATAGAAACTTGAAAATAAGACGGTCATATGCAGTCTGCAGAATAAGCTCCAAGGAGGGTGAGTTTTGTGATGCTACCCAGCAGAGTGGGCTATAGCATTACCAAATTCACCATATGTGACCCTCATATGTAGCTAGTTCTCCATGGTTGGTCGAGACCAAAATAGAATGAGGTCGTTAGAGGTTGAATTTGTTGATGCTATGCCGGGTAGTATCGCCAAATTCGCCCTCTGCAGACTTCGATCATTTTTCTGATGACCAGCACATTATTTTTAGACTTGCATATTATATTAAGTTATATTATATTTTCTTTCCCTTCTTTTCACTCATCTGTTCTGATTTTGTTTATTCCACTTAGCAGCCTTCTCCATATCTACACATTCAAGGTCTATGTATGCTCGCCCAATCTTTTATCTGGGTCCCACAATCTCAAGATTATTATCTCAGTGATATGCGTTGTTGCAGTCTACAGTCCCATGCCAAGTTCCGATTTAATTTTGACTGAGTCATCTGGTCTGATCAGGTATAATGAGTAAATATTAATGAGATATATGAATAGCTTTTTTCATTTTATTTATATTAAAGTATATTCATGTGCTACATAACTGTCCATTTTCATCTGGAACCAGTAGCATTGGTACATGGCAATGTAGAGGAGCGGCCAAACGCCAAAAGTGGTCGGATACCCCTACCCTCGGTAGAACAAGTTGAAACCAACCTTTTCTGGAAGGTAAATATATATCATTTATGGAAATGATTCTTGGCCTTAACGGAATTGGTGGCAGCTATGTATGGTAAGACTATTTGTGGAGGTACCCTACCGAAAAATTAGCCTGTTTTCAGCGGTTGGCCAGCTATACACAATTGGTTAAAAGTTAAGCACATCACAAAAAACAGAACATTTTATTTGTTATTATGTGGTACATGGTGATACTAGATGGGAACGTTCTTATTTTTTCTGGTTTGTTTGAGATTTCACGACGTCATGGTAGAGAATGTAACATTATGCGTCAAAAAATCATGACGATTCAGAGAAACTGTCGCCCGTCAACTCTGTACAAAACTAGCACGCGGGATTGAGCTTATCTTGTCATATATGTTTCGAAAGAATGGAGTATTTTCTACCCGATGGTATTAATTTTATTACCCTATCCCTACAAATATTGTAATTAATTGGAAAAAACTTACCCCTCCCCCAATGTCATAAAATGCTGAGTATAGCCATCGCCTGGGATTGGATCCCAGAATGATAGAATAGTGCGTAGTATTTCCTTTTATTTCGTGTAGAACACACATAACAAATGTAAAATTCGAATTTCCAACCATATTCACCATTAGAAGAGTATCAAAATCCAAGATGGCGTCCAATATGGCCTTCAGTTTTTATTTTAAGACTCTGTGGAGCGACATACGAAAAATCCCGAAAAGGAAAGTCCCCAGTGGTAAAATCTATATTATTGTAGTGACTACATAGAATAACATTTCATATCAAAAATTAATTTGACCATTAATACATCTTTTCAATTGGTAAGCTAATAGGTAGAACTGTATCCCTCCATCCAATGTCATAAAATTCGAAATAAAGTTATCGACAGGGATTGGAACCACGAGTGATAGCATTATGCGCAGTATGTTGTTTTATTTAATGTACAACACACATACGAAGTGACAGGTATGAATTTCCATCCATATTCACTATTAGAAGAGTATGATACAACAAAATGGCGTCCAATATGGCGTCCAATTTTAATTGTACCACTTAGCGAACGCACATACAAACGAACTAAAATGGAACGTCCCCTGTGGCATATTGTATATCATTGAAGTGACTACATAGACGATATCTCATAGGGTACAGTAGTTTCACCGTTAGTCTATCTTATCAGTTGGAGAATTAGTAAACAAAAACGTAATCAACACCCAGTCATAAACGTCCACATAATTGCGGCACTTGTGATTATAGTCCAGAATGCAAAGAATTAAGCAAATCGTTCGGAATTACTTTGTGTTGAATACAACGAAGAAACATAAAATGTAAAATTTGCATCCACGTACATCTGGTCTTAGTAGACAACCAAAATCCAAGATGACGCCCAATATGACGGCTAATTTTAATGCCAACACGCTGCGAACAATGAATACGGAAGTCGGTCAAAATGTATCATACGGCAGTTTGAAGCGATATATTGTTTAGATTGTGTGTTTATATTAGACGTCGATATGTTGTGTTTGAGTGATGGTGGTAAGACAAAACTTTTTTCAGATAAAGCTTTGACGTGATTGTCTCAAATTAACTTCCATAATTGGTCGAACAGCTCCGTAAGAGCGGGTAAGCCGTGTCTTTCCATTGGTTTGGTGGTATCCTACATCAGGTTCCAAATGTCACACCCCAGGATTAATACTGGATGGAAATTTGAATTTGTTGAATGTTTAGGTTGTTTTGTTTAACAATTATCAGGAACTTTATATCAAATATTTGGAGAAAGACAAACCTACCAAAAATAAAAATACACTTAGTGAAATTCCGAGAATGACTTAAATAGTTTAATTTGCCTAATCGTGTATCGTGTATTGATCTCCAATGCACATTTGACTATTGTTTGACACATTTGATGTCATTTTTGGACGTTAAGTAAGTAAAGAATAAACAATATGTTATGTAGACAACTGGTAATAATAGAGGATGGTCATTGACCGTTACAAATAATCATGCACTCTATGCGGTACGAAGTGATGTTGTAATGTTCAATACTAACATATTGCTATCATTAATATATTGTGATAGTCTTGAATGTGCAGTCCTCCTTAACATGTCCTTTTGAATTTTCACCAACATTTTCAGAGAGCCTTGCAACAGTTTTGGCCACATGAAACATTAAATAACAGAATCACCATCTGTTGTTTTATGCAGTAACGCAAAAAACAAAAATGGCATACATTTTGAAATCCAGTAAATAAGATATCTGATCGATCTCTGGTTTTGCCAAAGTTGGATATGAGTCCACGAGCAATCAAAGTTCACACATCATAGTAAATACCTATTAACGATACACGAAATTCATCATCGCACACACAAAATGCTCTTTAATGACATAACATGGGACCACAATGTCCATATAATGCAATCAGCGTACAATGGTTTATAAATAGGCGTTATAGTGATCGAGAGGTTGCTGCTTTGTATAATCGTTCGAGTTTCGGCTCAGCATCAAACAAGAAAGCAACACCGCATACCTATGAATATAAGTTGTTCTCGCCATATGTTGCTTGATGTTCATGTTTTTCCGTACATTGATATTTTAGTCCCGACTAATTTGTGAGTTAAATGGTTGTGAATGTCAATCAGATTCATATATGTTACAAACAGAAGATATTGAGTTTCCGGGCAAGACTAATTAAAATTCAATCTTCTATATCTCCGGCGGTTATCATATCTGTATTAGTTCTTAGGGACGTGAGTCCTGACTATACATGTATAGCAATCTCTCATGCTAATACATTTTATTGACACATAGGTCATAGTGCGATTATCTCCATTGAACATGCACATTGGTGTTGCATTTATGATTGCGGTTAGATTATAATCATAATCACGCAACTCACAAGCAAACCAGAATGTCACTAAAACGTTTGTTTTATCCACGGTTCTTTTGAGTCTGGTGGCATTTGAAATGGATAAAATGGTAAGTAATGAAAATCTGTAGGCTATTAACACAATTGAAATGGCGACAGGCATAAGGCAATTCACAATAGACACTCGTCATTAGTCTTGATATATAGATTGTGTTTACGGTTTGGTCTATGGCGACTAGGCCATATCACGACATACATTGTATTCTTATGGGTGGCGGAAAGACAGCGCCGATCTTACCGCGGAAGCAATATACTCAGTCCATACATAAGCCACCTACCCCCAAACTGGCAGATATTCGAAAGTTGTTTTCACTTAACATGGACCTCATATCAGTGTTACTGATCGGGATTTATAACACCTTCGTCGTCGATCTGGTGTGTTATGGGGATACACGTAACTGAGTGTAAGTCAATGTGATGTAATCAACTAAAAATCACTGGTGTATAGTGTTGTGTTCTTGTTCACCCAGAAAAGTCATTTTTGTTTCTCAAGAAAACCTGGACATGCCATGCTCAAGTTCCCATTGCTGTGAATGCATAGAATCACATTGTATGACTCATTAAATGAAAATATGGGAATAATAATTGTATTTCTAAGATCCATCTGTCTCTATAAACATCTCGTCATTGGAGTCATGTTTGACCTTTAGTCACTGAACGTTAATTGAATGGTAAGCCATCAGAGCCATGTAATTTTTATGATTGATAAAAGCAAATGTTGCTCATCTTTATGAAGATAACATATATGTTAATGTTATTCTATTCCAAAATAGTATTATTGAAAAGTTAACTTATCGACTATCGGCACCAGAGCAAACCATTTGAACGGTTGTTGAAAACAACTGGCACTTCAACAACAAATCCAGCGCAAAGCATCACAAAAGGAAGTCTTTTTTCTGGCTGTTGTACTTGTACTAAATTATGGGATGCCATCTTGTATTTTGAGATCCATCTTATAGCGAGTGTGGTTCTAACATAATTATGTCGCACTAAACGATACGATACGATTTATTTGCATAAACACCAATATGCTAACAATACAATTCATAATAAAACAATAAACAATTAATAGTAAAAATAATTAATAGTTTTGTTTTTATTATTTCGCAAATAAAAAGATATGTTGATAACAGAACTACTACTTCATATGACTATTGTAATGAAATGAATGTGATGAACCGACACAATATATATACAACTGGAGACGTCATTTGTCCTGATTTCCCGTATTTGTTTTCACGAAGTGTTATAAATTTGAGACATGACAAAGCTCGTCTGATTTTTTTGTTTCTATAGTTGACCACCACATTTTGGTCTCCGTCATCACACAAACAATAAATTGCCATGTAATAATGGAAACATACACATAAGTAATAACACATGAGACGTTTATTTGCCCGCATATCGTACTAGTTGTTTACAAAGTGTTGACATTAAACTTAAATGCCATATTGGCCGCCATTATGGCGCAATAGTGGGTGTGACTTCAAACTTTTTGTTTCTTTATCGTATTCAGCACAAATGAAATCCAAAATGTATGCTCATTTCTTTTTGGCCTGTACTACAATCCACAGTGGCCCATTTGTGTGGAAGTTTGTGACTGTAGGGGTGATCAAGTTTTTGTCTAATTATTTCATCAATTGATAATAAAGATCAATGCTGAATCTAATGTTTGATATGAAATGTTCTATGTAGTCAGTATAATTATATATAATATACCACTGGGGACATTTCTTTTCTGAATTTGTCGTATGTCCGTTCACTAAGTCTTGAATTTAAAATTGGCCGCCATATTGAACGCCATCTTCGATTATGATACTCTTTTAATAACAAATTTGGATGGCAATTTCTCTGGCCAATTTGCATGTGTATTCTACATTTAATAAAACAAAATACTGCGCATTATGCGATCATTCGTGGTTCCAATCCCAAGCGACAACTTTGGTTCGAATTTTATGACATTGAACGGCGGAATAAATTTTTTACTTTTATTTTTCCAATTGATAAGATGTATTATTGGTGAAACTAATGTTTCATATGAAATACTATTCTATATGGTCATTAAAATAATATACATTTTACCACTTGTGACGTTCCTTTTCAGGATTTTTCGTATGTCGCTTCACTAAGTCTTAAAATAAAAACTGAATGCCATATTGGACGCCATCTTGGAGTTTGATACTTATCTAATAGTGAATATGGTTGGAAATTAGCATTTTACACTTGTTATGTGTGTTCTACACTAAGTAAAAGGAAATACTACGCTCTATTCTATCATTCTGAGATCCAATCCCCGGCGATGGCTATATTTAACATTTTATGACATTGGGGGAGGGTTAAGTTTTTGCCTATTATTGCTAAATTTGTAGGGTCAGGAAAATAAACTTAATACCTCCGGGTAGAAAATTCTCCATTCTTTCCAAAAATATATGATAAGATAAGCTCAATCCAGCGTGCTAGTTTTGTACAGAGTTGACGGGCGACAGTTTCTCTGAATCGTCATGATGTTTTGACACATAACGTTACATTCTCCACCATGACGTCGTGAAATCTCAAACAAACCAGAAAAAATAACAACGCTCCGATCTAGTATCACCATGTACCCCATAATAACAAATAGAACATTATGTTTTTGGTGATGTGCTTAACTTTTAACTAATTGTGTATAGCTGGCCAACCGCTGAAAACAGGCTTATTTTTCGGTAGGTACCTTCACAAATAGTCTTGCCAAACATAGCTGCCACCAATTCCGTTAAGGCCAAGAATCATTTTCATAAATGATATATATTTACCTTTCAGAAAAAGTTGGTTTCAACTTGTTCTACCGAGGGTAGGGGTATCTCGAAAACTAAGGCCCTTTTTGGATTTGGCCGCTCCTCTAATGTGATCGGATGTAAAAGGCGAATTCCTGAGAGTTGGTTCGTAATCTGGATTTCTGAGAAGCATCATGCCCATATCCACACTAACTACCCCCCTAAGCACTGCCCTAAGTGTCATACACACCTTAACAATGATGCTGAACACTTTGAGGCATTTATATTGAAGAAATGTTGTAAGAGGAAAAAATTGCGACCACTCAGGAAAAAAGTGACTTTTTCGCAGCTGAACCACCCACCCACCCCGGCCTAGTGTATGGAAAAAAGTGGATGACCCCCCCTGGTTCCAATGATGGTTAATATCTGTGTCAAGTTTTAAAAATTGACTGGAAAATGACAAAATACAGGTTTGAACAAAGATGTATCCCAGGATGTATGGTTCTAGGTTAAAAAATGGCAATAACTCCTCCAAAATGACCACTGAACTCAAAATCACAGATGCGCAGGTTCCCATACTGGTTGACAATCTGTGCCAAGTTAGTTCAGTATTTTTTTGGTGAAAGTGACCCGTGAGCCTTAATAGAATCTCACTTGAGTGCGTCTTTGAGATCTTCTATCATCTCGTCTCTGGCTTTCATCTCCATCATTGACCGCTGTAAATGCTGCTCCAAGTCCGACACATGCACATGTGACTGCTGCAGGGATAGCTACATAAAATAATCAAAGTTAACCCTTTCTATACTAAATGCATTCTTCCAGTCAGTTAACCCTTTACCCAACAGAAGGGCCCTGTGCCAATGCATTCTCTTATATATGCGAGTCGACCATAGGTCGCCTCGCATATATAAGAGAATGCATTGGCTTAACACATTAAAAATTATAAAATTGTTAAAGAATGTAAGAAAAAATAGTAAAAAGTGTTAAAAAAAGATTTTTTTTAGGCCAATGCATTCTCTTATATATGCGAGGCAACCTATGGTCGACTCGCATATATAAGAGAATGCATTGGCACAGGGCATAACTGTAACTATCACAATGTGGTCAAGGAGCTGGTTCCAATGATATCCATATTTGTATGGTTCTATTGAGACAGACCGAAGATATTTTAGGCTGTTGAAGCTTTATTTGGCCGGTTTTGGCCGGTTTGTTGGGTAAAGGGTTAAAACATGTACATCAGAATGGTCTGTAAAGGTGATTAAAGCAATCAACAGATAAATAAAAGAGCCCTATTTATTGAGGGAAACATTTGGATAAAAAGTTCAACAAACGACCTATTGTTGAACTTATTATCTGAACATTTCCTATGGGATAACTACTCATCAATGATGTTTTAGAATAGAAAGGGTTAAACTTATTATCTGAACATTTCCTATGGGATAACTACTCATCAATGATGCTTTAGCATATAAAGGGTTAAACTTATTATCTGAACATTTCCTATGGGATAACTACTCATCAATGATGCTTTAGTATAGAAAGGGTAACTTATTATCTGAACATTTCCTATGGGATAACTACTCATCAATGATGCTTTAGTATAGAAAGAGTAACTTATTATCTGAACATTTCCTATGGAATAACTACTCATCAATGATGCTTTAGTATAGAAAGGGTAACTTATTATCTGAACATTTCCTATAGGATAACTACTCATCAATGATGCTTTAGTATAGAAAGGGTAACTTATTATCTGAACATTTCCTATGGGATAACTACTCATCAACGATGCTTTAGTATAGAAAGGGTAACTTATTATCTGAACATTTCCTATGGGATAACTACTCATCAATGATGCTTTAGCATAGATCGGGTTAAAGACACATTCCAGATCTGGCACATGCATACAGTAATGTCCTAAATAATTCACTCCTTAACCACAGCAGAATTATGGGTAACTTTTCAGGATTTAGTCGGAGATATGGCTTGTTGCCATTCATCAGAAAGCTCTCACTGAGAGCTTTTCGATGAATGGCAACAAGACATATTTCCGACTATATACTGAAAAGTTACCCATAATTCTGCTGTGGTTAAGGAGTCGATTATTTAGGGCATTCTGTATGTGATAGAATAGTTTCCATATGTGAGATAGTAACCTGCAATTAAAAATGTCTATAAAGAAAAGTACTTTTGTATAAAGCCTTATTGTCAGAGAATGAGCCTGAACAGTGCACACCGCAAATCGGTGCTAGAATATGAATTTTGTTTCTTTTTATTTTATTTTCAAAAATGTACTCAGGGTTCCAACCAGCATGATTGCAACAGGCTCAAAATTTGGCACTGCATATAGTATGGTCAACAGAGTTTGAAAATACTCTTTCCTGGGAATATTATTTGAGCACTTTATGTGAACTGGGTAAAGAGTTCTAAGATTCACACCAAGACTTCCTCCGTTATATACCCAGAATGCATAACAATTCACAACTAAGAGATAGAGTTATTCCCCTTCCATTTAGAATAATGAACTGGCAGTACAGACCAGATCAAAATTAAGCACAGAACATGTGTCGGTACTTTGACAAAAAGCAACATGTTCACAGTTTATTCGACCGGATAAGTTAATAATACAATGTTTTGGAGCTTCCTCATTCTAATGGTATATAATATGGAATATGTTGTATATGTTAATGTAATCTGGTGATTCGAAAATTAAGTGGGCCTTTAAAGGAAGAAATCTATTTAATAACTTTTAAAAGAGTGGGTCGAAATTTAAGCACTTTTCACTTTGCAAACAAACCCTGGTCAGTCAAAGATACAATTTCGGAGGAAGTTATTGTGCTGTTCCAATGATCTGTTCAGTGTCAACATTCGAGCCTGTGTTCTGATTCTTGGTGAAAGGGCTTCCTTTTAAGGATGTCCATGTAGCCGAGGTGGTTAGGTCATGAATACCATCATACGGTCTTGGCTAGATTACATTGGTGTGGGTTCGAAAACTGATGTTCCAAATTTGGGCTGATGGGCCAAAATTGGGACCGATTTTCAAGCTCAATTTGAGTTGAGGGACATCTGAATTCCGATCGGTACATTGGGTACAAATTGATATTTCGTGAGAATTAACATGTCTCATATTGTCATACTTTCGAGCCCATGTGTACACTTATTTACTGAATAACTGAGGAACAGACAACCATGTAATGTTAACATACCTCTCCCCGTTTAATTTCTTTCTCGAGGTCATTGACAAGTTTAGATCTATGGTCAAAGTCCGTCTCCTTCTCATGGAGTTTATCCTCTAAATCAGAAACTGGAAAAAAAACAGAACATTATTTATTATCAAAATGAAGATATATGTTCAAGATCAGATAGATCTGATTGTGATTGCAAGAATTCACTGAAAAAAAAAAAAAACTTTTGATTGGAGACTTATCGTAGAGTGATTGTTATTTCTGTCAATATCAGGGGTTGATTTTGAACAGTGGGTGAGGCCAAGTAGTTGATTAACCCTTTCAGTGCCAAGTCCGATTTTTGTATCAACCCATATTTCCTTGATCATTTTTCAAATTTATTGATTATAATAATGTGATACATTGATGGAAAGAGCTCCTTGATCATTTTTCAAATTTATTGATTATAATAATGTGATACATTGATGCAAAGAGCTTTAAAATGATCAAGGAAATATGGGTTGATACAAAAATCAGACTTGGCACTGAAAGGGTTAATAGTTCCATGATGTGACATTGATTTGGAGTTTTAAGTTCAACATCAACATCAAGCCTGAGCTTAGTGTGCCTGTCATTTGGAGAATGAGGTCCCCAGAGGGTGAATTTGGTGATGCTAGCCTGCTATGTGGGATAGCGTCACTAAATTCACCCTCTGAGGACCTCATTCTGCATATGAGAGACACACTAAATTCAGGCTTGGGCAACATCTTGTTAGTCTACACTGACAGACAAAACTAACTTAAATTATCAAACCATAACCTATTAATTAAACCTTAGATTACACTTTCCTTGCAGAATATTTACACTCCAAATTACATTCGGGTTGTGGAACATGAATGCAGGACATTGGTAGATCGAAATTACATCACATGATGTCCCACTCTGACCCAACTTGCATAAATTTTTGTGTAAACACAACTTGCATCAAGTCACGTTCCACTCAGACCAACTTGCATCCATACTCTATGGAAGGCAACAAAATCAACATCCATTTTCAAGCCTTGAAATAGGGTGTCTGTCATTTGCAGAATGAGGTCCCCAGAGGATGAATTTAGTGATGCTACCCGGCATAGTGGGCTAGCATCACCAAATTCACCCTCTGGGAACCTCATTCTGCTGAGGTGTAAGCAGAATGAGGTCCCCAGAGGGTGAATTTGGTGATGCTAGCCCGCTATGCGGGGTAGCATCACTAAATTCACCCTCTGGGGACCTCATTCTGCAAATGACAGACACCCTATTTCAAGGCTCCCTTTCAGTTATAAAAGTGTACATTGTATTAGTCTATTATTCAGCTGGAGAAATGAAAGCAGAAGACAGACAGAATAACAGATAATACAAGTGCAAAAGGATTCATTATCATTTCTATTAATTGGTGGAAAATGTTCAGATATTAAATAAGTTCTACAAATGGATAATGGTCGTTTCTATTGAGCTTAATGTCTGCACATTTCCTACAGGAACTACTCGTCAATGAGTATTTAGTAAAGAAAGAATTAATTTAATTTTTCAAACCTGATTCTATTTTTTCTTCCACTGCGACTCTTAAGTCTCTCAAATCACGCTCCAGTTTCTTTATCTTCCCCGACTTATCTGAGCTGGCATCATACTCTTCTTCAACTTGCTTATTGAGTTCAGTTATTTCTCGAGACAAACGTTCCTTTTCTGTATGCAGCTGTCTGTCCAAACAACAAGAGCAAGTCTGAGATTAGTGTGCCTGTCATTTGCAGAATGAGGTCCCCATAGGGTGAACTTTGTGACGCTATTCCGCATAGCGGGCTAGCATCACCAAATTCAACCTCTGGGGACCTCATTCTGCATGGCTTCATCTGCTACATGTATGGCAGACCTAGACACAGATTTAAGTTTTCAGATGGTGAATATGGTGAAATGTACCAATTGGGCACCTCAATTATGCATTGTGTCGTCTGCTAATTTGGGGATATAGACAAACTAAACTGAAAAAGAAACTTTCTAAAGAAACTTAAAAACTTGTTAAACTGAAAAAGAAAATTATATTTATAAAGAAGTTTCCAAAGAAACTAAAAAACCAGTCAATTTGATAATAAAGATACTTTTCAGAGGATGAAGCCTAAGCAGAATGAGGTCCCCAGAGGGTGAATTTAGTGATACTAGCCTGTTGTGCGGGGTAGCATCACTAAAGGGACCTCATTCTGCAAATGTCCGACATCATATTTGGAGGCCTGGTAAATACAATAAATACAATGCCCAAAACAGAATAATGGATGTCCATGTTCCACTAAACCTGCATTTAGTTTTCTATACCATACCTAAGATTTTGTGTAAGACCTGTAATTTGTGACGCCTGCTTCTCCATGTCTTGGCAGGCTTCATGTAACTTGGTCTCCAAAGTTTTCTTCTCCATGACAAACTTCCCATTTAGTTTAACGAGTTTCTTCTTAAGATCTGAAGCCTAAAATGAATTTCAGATTGAATAATTAGGTCATAATAAATCAAACCTATTTGTTTATTTTTCATATCTACCCAAGAGAGGAATCCCCCACTGGAAAATATTATGGGCCTCAAAGAAATATATGAGACTAGGCTGAGCCCTGTATACCAGTCTAGAGAGAAGCGACTTCTCCCAATTTAAATGCCCTAGGCTGGTCCCAGTGTACCAGTCAAGGGAGAGAAGTGACTTCTCACAATTTGAATACCCTAGGCTGGACCCTGTGTACCAGTCTAGAGAGAAGTGACTTCTCCCAACTTGAATACCCTAGGCTGGTCCCAGTGTACCAGTCTAGAGAGAAGTGACTTCTCCCAACTTGAATACCCTAGGCTAGTCCCAGTGTACCAGTCTAGAGAGAAGTGACTTCTCACAATTTGAATACCCTAGGCTGGTCCCAGTGTACCAGTCTAAAGAGAAGTGACTTCTCCCAACTTGAATACCCTAGGCTGGTCCCAGTGTACCAGTCTAAAGAGAAGTGACTTCTCACAATTTGAATACCCTAGGCTGGTCCTTGCGTACCGGGCTAAAGAGAAGTGACTTCTCCCAATTTGAATACCCTAGGCTGGTCCCTAATTTTTCAGGATTTAGTCAGAAATATGGCTTGTTGCCATTCATCGGAAAGCTCTCACTGAGAGCTTTCCGATGAATGGCAACAAACCATATTTCCAACTAAATCCTGAAAAATTACCTATAATTCTGCCGTGGTTAAGGAGTGGATTACTTAGGGCATTACTGTACATCTCCCTCACCTCGTTTTGTAACTGCTCCTCGCTCTCCTCCAGCTCTGATATCCTCTCTGTGCTCTGTTTAAGTAAGACCTGCTGTTCCGTCGCAAGCTTCTGTAAATCCTCGAACTGGTCGTCACGTTGATCTAGCTTATCCTGTGCTTCTGCCAGCTCAAACTTACAACATGCGATCTGTATGATAGATTACAACTATTAAAATGTGAATTAACGTACCTCAGTTACATAAAACATGCGATCTGTATAATAGATTAAAATTATTAAAAAGTGAATTATCGTCCCAGAGTTATTTACAATATGCGATCTGTTTAGTAGATTAAAATTAATATGATATCATTAAAGCAAGGCATATTGAATGAACCCCCAAACTCCCTGTTGCCATGTCCCTGCTAATGGACCCTAAGACTATTATACCCTCAGATTATCGCACCCTCAGACTATCGAACCCTCAGTCTGCCCTGCTTTAGACTAACCATTGGACCATCAAGACTATTGAACCCTCGGACTATAGAATCCTCGGACTATCGAACCTTCAGACTAAAGCACAATACCCCTAGATTAGACCTATATCAACAGACATGCTTCAATTATTATTACAAGGGACATCCATATAAAGGGTCTACTGGATCTGTGTCCATACGAACCCTCATTTCTAGTCATGTTTCTACTCAAAGATACAGTGTGCCCATATCGGGCAGAACTTATAGTTCTGAATGTGACAAGCTTAGTTATAGGCTTAACTGCAGTGACGTACATTATACAGCACTCAATATTATACATTGTTATATGCTAGGCATTTATTATCAAAGGCTCATGTCTAAACTAAATAAGCATATCAAAGTCTACTCGCATCCAAAATGATCTACAAGATTAACCCTTTACCCAACAGAAGGGCCCTGTGCCAATGCACCATAAGTCGCCTCGCATATATAAGAGAATGCATTGGCTTAACACATTAAAATTTTTTTTTTTTAGGCCAATGCATTCTCTTATATATGCGAGGCGACCTATTGTCAACTCGCATATATAAGAGAATGCATTGGCACAGGGCATAACTGTAACTATCACAATGTGGTCAAGGAGCCGGTTCCAATGATATCCATATTTTTATGGTTCTATTGAGACAGACCGAAGATATTTTAGGCTGTTGAAGCTTTATTTGGCCGGTTTTGGCCGGTTTGTTGGGTAAAGGGTTAACAACATACCGGGGTCATTCTATATACCTTTCAAATTGTATTATTTATAGTCTCCTGAAATAATTTTCTAGGCCAAAGATTCCAAGCCCCTAGATTGTTAAAACAAATAGAAGGATGTTTTAAAAAAGTTTGGTTCCAAATAATTAATATTAAACCTGGTTATTTTTGTCAGCCATTTCTCGATCATATATTTGCTTTGATTGTTCTAGTTCCTCGATGTATACTTTGATCTCTTCCTTACAGACAAGTAGGGTGGACTCTAACTGTCGAATCTGCTCTGTGCCCTCTGAGGCTCGGGCCTCTAACATGCTGAAGGCCTCGTTACTCTCCATACTCTTCTGAGATAATTGCTGAAATTAACAGTAATTAAAGTGTCAATGACACTGTAGTTCAACTTGGAGATGGGATAATGTCATACATTACGGTCAATGAAGTGAAAAGGAAAGTGGAAAGTTTAAATGTTTAAGCAATACCAGAGGTCAACCTGAATAGCCACATGAAATTTGGTATGATTTGGATGATAAATATTGGCTGTGGGGTGTGGTGAAGTATTTAGTCATGCAAAGAGTAAAATCCAAGTTGGTTGCTGGCAGCCATGTTTTCATCGAAAATCGTTCACATTTGATAGCCCCCATCTAGAATTGATCTCAAACATCTTAATTTCACTTTGCAAATTCCCGAGAGAATTTTTCTACACACTGCAAATTCCGTACTGATGACATAAGCTTTTGACGAGTTGCGCTAAGAATCACCAACCTTTCAAACAAGCCTTGAAATAGGGTGTCTGTCATTTGCAGAATGAGGTCCTGCAGGCTAGCATCACCAAATTCACCCTCTGGGGACCTCATTCTGCAAATGACAGACACCTTATTTCAAGGCTTGCTTTCAAAATCCGGATATAACAATAATAGAAATATTGTCTTTTGTGTGTAGTAATGTACTTATTATGTTCTTACCTTCTTCACTGCATCAAGAGTATCCTGTTGAGACTCGAGCTGTACGTTCTTGCGACTGACTTCTTGTCGTAGTTGATTCAGTTGACTGTCCAGCTCCTCAGCATGCCTAACTTGTATGTTTCTCTCATGTTCTAACTGTTCAAAGAAATCAGAACAGGAATATAATATGAAAGTGTCAATGACACTGTAGCTCAACTTGGAAAGGGAATAATTTAATATATTACAGTCAATGGAGTGATTAGGAATGTGGAAAGTTGAATGTCTAATACTAGTTTATAGACATGAAGAGAAAAGTAAAATCCAAGATGGCTGCTGGCGGCCATGTTTTCGGCCGAATGACCCCAAAATGACTCGTTCCCATCTACATGTCATCGTTAACATCAATGACAAATTTTATGACGATCAGACTAAAGGTAAGACCTGTGGCCCGTGCTAATGGATTAAATTTTGAAATCCAAGATGGCCACTGGCGGCCATGTTTTTTGTCTGAATGACCCCAAAATGACTCGTTCCCATTTACATTCCAATTTCAACAGCCATGAAAATTTTTATGATGATCAGACTAAAGGTACGACCTGTAGCCCGTGGTAAAGGATTTAGTCATACAAAGAGTAAAATCCAAGATGGCTGCTGGCGACCATGCTTTTTGGCCGAATGACCCCAAAATTACTCGTTCCCATCTACATGTCATTGTTAAGATCCAGGTCAAATTTCATGATGATCAGACGAACATTACGACCTGTGGCCCGTGCTAATGGATTAAATTTTTAAATGCAAGATGGCTGCTGGCGGCCATGTTTTTTGTCCGAATGACCCCAAAATGACTCGTTCCCATCTACAGTCCAATTTCAACAGCCATGACAAATTTTATGATGATCAGACTAAATGTAGGACCTGTAGCCCGTGCTAAAGAATTTAGTCATACAAAGAGTAAAATCCAAGATGGCTGCTGGCGACCATGTTTTTTGGCCGAATGACCCCAAAATTACTCGTTCCCATCTACATGTCATTGTTAACATCCATGACAAATTTCATGATGATCAGACAAACAGTACGACCTGTGGCCCGTGCTAATGGATTAAATTTTGAAATCCAAGATGGCCATGTTTTTTGTCAAAATGACCCCAAAATGACTCGTTCCCATCTACATTCCAATATCAACAGCCATGACAAAGTTTATGATGATCAGACTAAAGGTACGACCTGTAGCCCGTGATAAAGGATTTAGTCATACAAAGAGTAAAATCCAAGATGGCTGCTGGCGGCCATGTTTTTTGGCCGAATGACCCCAAAATGACTCGTTCCCATCTACATGTGATTATTAACATTCTTGACAAATTTTATGATGATCAGACTAAAAGTAGGACCTGTAGCCCGTGCTAAACGATTTAGTCATGCAAAGAGTAAAATCCAAGACGGCTGCTGGCGGCCATGTTTTTTGGCCGAATGACCCCAAAATTACTCGTACCCATCTACATGTCAATATTAACATCCATGACAAATTTCATGACGATCAGATGAACAGTACGACCTGTAGCCCGTGCTAATGGATTTAATTTTGAAATCTAAGATGGCCGCTGGCGGCCATGTTTTTTTTCCTAATGACCCCAAAATGAATCATTCCGGTACAAATGTTGATGTCAACAGCTATGACAAATTTCATAATGATCCGATCAAAGGTACGACCTGTAGCCTCTATTGTTGACGCCTTACGCACACACACACACGGACGACGGACGGCAAAGCCATGGCAATAGCTCAAACTTTACAAAGTAAAGTTGAGCTAATAACCAGACAACCAGTCTTCTTAATTCAGATTGTTTGGCATCGGCAATCCACTATGGCATCCCTTTATTGTGGCCCAGTTTGCTTCAGCAAATGGCTTTGGCATTGCTGATTGCCATAGCAAATTATGAGGACAGAGACAACAGACAGAGAAACTCCAGCTCCTCAGCATGTCTAACTTTAATGTTCCTCTCATGACTTCCCCAACTGAAACCTCTAGGCTGGTCCCTGATGACAAGTAAAAATAAACTAGGAGTGATTATTTATAGGGACGTTCAGACACATATGTTCAACATATTAACTCTTTCATGACTGGAGATTCCTGAAATTTTACGAAAACCCTGTGCCAATGCATTCTCTTATATATGCGATCTCCCATCTGTGTATAGGGAGCCTCGCATATATAAGGGAATACATTGGCCTAACAATATTTACCTTGACCTTCGGCTTGGAAACCAGTGCGTTCTCTGGTTCACATAATTTCACAATCAGTAGTGCTGCAAGTCACAAATATTTCCATCGAAATACAAATCTGGCCGTTCGAGTCACATGTATCTGTTCCAAGTTGACAAAATGTTCTAACTTTGTATGTTTGTTGTTTAGTTGGGGTTTACTGTCTCACTGTATGTAAGAGGTGAGAGTGTTCAACAGAACATTTTATAAACCTATCACTCTTTTTTCCAAACTTACGATTTCGACTTGTTTTTCAAAGTCCCGACATTGCTCCCGGTGTATTTTCTTGACCTCGTCGAGACTGACTCTTGTTGAGCTTTCTTTCTGCTGAATCTCCCTCAGACCCGTGTGCAGTCGCTCACAGTCACCGTCCTTTGCCGTTACTTCCTCCTCTAGCTCCTTCATGCGCGTCAGATATGCTGAGAACTCGGCCATCTTATCATCAAGCTGCTGCTCCAGACCACTGATCTGTGACACCTTCTTCCTGTTCTGTAACCATGGCAACAATGTAGATAATTATGGATGCAACAATTAAAATTCTTTCAGTTTTTAACATAAATGCAGGAAATCTAAATAAATCAAAGGTTATGAAAATCGAAGTGTCTCCAACTATGGTACCGAAAGTAGAGCCGAAAGACTTTAATCTAAGGTGTGACATCACATTACACATAGCGTTATGATGTCTGTAGTTTAGATTTGGTTGCAATGGCGGCATGCTGAAATTTAATTCTGTTGCCTAATTTTTGTCTACATCCACTCGTCGTTAAGTACTTCTCTCTCTTTCTCTCTCTCTCTCTTTCTCAAGGTTCCTGATGTTGTTACTTACTTATCGATCGAGGTTTCTGATGTTGTTACTTACTTCTTGCTCAAGGTTATACTTACTTCTCGCTCAAGGTTATTGATGTCGTTACACTTTGCATTGATTTGTTCTTGAAGTTCGATGAGTTGAGTGTTCCTCTGATCGAGTCGAGATTCGAGAGCCTGGTTATGGGTGTCTTTATTCGTCATGTCGCGGCTCATTGCAGCCATCTCCCCGGCCATCTTGTTGAGATCTAACTCTAGTCTCCCGACCAACGCTTCCAGATCCTTTGATTTCTCATCTCCTGCAGATGTAAATAGTAGGTAGTTAACAAGTTCATGAACATAATGCCAAAATATGTGAAAGTGAAATACATTCATCTATATCCAATGGTTCAATCTCCATTGAACATACATGTTACATGAATACCCTAGGCTAGTCCCTGTGTACCAGTCTAGAGAGAAGTGACTTCTCCCAATTTAAAACCCTAGGCTGGTCCCAGTGTACCAGTCTAGAGGGAAGTGACTTCTCCCAACATGAATACCCTAGGCTGGTCCCAGTGTACCAGTCTAGAGGGAAGTGACTTCTCCCAACATGAATACCCTAGGCTGGTCCCAGTGTACCAGTCTAGAGAGAAGTGACTTCTCCCAACATGAATACCCTAGGCTGGTCCCAGTGTACCAGTCTAGAGGGAAGTGACTTCTCCCAACATGAATACCCTAGGCTGGTCCCAGTGTACCAGTCTAGAGAGAAGTGACTTCTCCCAACATGAATACCCTAGGCTGGTCCCAGTGTACCAGTCTAGAGAGAAGTGACTTCTCCCAACATGAATACCCTAGGCTGGTCCCAGTGTACCAGTCTAGAGAGAAGTGACTTCTCCCAACATGAATACCCTAGGCTGGTCCCAGTGTACCAGTCTAGATAGAAGTGACTTCTCCCAATTTAAAACCCTAGGCTGGTCCCAGTGTACCAGTCTAGAGGGAAGTGACTTCTCCCAACTTGAATACCCTAGGCTGGTCCCTGTGTACCAGTCTAGAGAGAAGTAACTTCTCCCAACTTGAATACAATGGGCTAGTCCCTGTGTACCAGTCTAGAGGGAAGTGACTTCTCCCAACTTGAATACCCTAGGCTAGTCCCTGTGTACAGGTCTAGAGAGAAGTAACTTCTCCCAACTTGAATACCATGGGCTAGACCCTGTGACCCAGTCTAGAGAGAAGTGACTTCTCCCAATTTAAATACCCTTGTACCAGTCTAGAGAGAAGTGACTCCCAATTTAAAACCCTAGGCTGGTCCCAGTGTACCAGTCTAGAGGGAAGTGACTTCTCCCAACTTGAATACCCTAGACTAGTCCCTGTGTACCAGTCTAGAGAGAAGTGACTTCTCCCAACTTGAATACCCTAGGCTGGTCCCAGTGTAACAGTCTAGAATTTTTTTTTATTATAGATTTTGATATGCTGGATGGTGTTTTTCATGTTCGAAAGATCCTGGGTAGCTTTTTGCACTAAACTATGATACAGTGACCAAATCAGTATTAGTGACGTGTATGTAGCTTAGGCCATGTCATTTCAACTGTAGAGATTTAGGGCTGATCCTGTCAGGTTTGGTACTGAAAAGAATAAAAGGTCGCTGATCAAAATGTCCCCCGACGAAGGTGGCAGGTTCAGATCCCTATACTACAAACTGTAGGAGGAATTGATTACAGCAATATGATACAAAGTGCAGATTCACTAAATATTTTGCACCTGTGTCGAGAAAGAGTCAATAACTCTAAGATAAAACATTTCTATATAAAAAAATTGCCAATAACTCCGCCAAAATGACTCCGACTGAACACAAAATCGCAGGTGTTGGTTCCCATGCTGGTTGACATCTGTGCCAAGTTTTAAAAAATTGACTTAAAAATTACGGAATATAGGCTCGGACAAAAGATGCATCCCAGGATGTATGATTCCATGTCGAAAAAGGGCATTAACTCCACCAAAATGATTCCAACCTAACTCAAAATCGCAGTTGCACAGGTTCCCATGCTGTTTGATATATGTGCCAAGTCTTAAAAATATTGACCAGATAATGACAGAATACAGGCTCGACAAAAGTTATGAACGGACGGACACATGGTCAGATGGACGGACAGATGAGGGTCATTACTATAGTCCTCCGATGGGGGACAATTAAGACACAATTCATAGTGGAATGTCATCTTACAGGTGACTGTAAGCTACATACCTGATTGGTTCCGTTCGAGCATGGACACTATTTCTCCTCTCAAATCCTCCAGCATTGACGATTGCTGACTTGCCTCATCTGACCTTTGACCCGCCCTCAGCTTCTGTATTTCTGCATCTTTCATTGCCAGCTTGATCCTGAATAAAAACAGATTTGATGTCCCGATTTATCTAATGTTACACTATAACTGAGAAAGACATTCCATTTTAGTAACAAAGGGGCATACCACTACATGAAATCGCTAATCAAGGCTGATAATTCTTATTCAATTTTACAGACAATTTAGTCAATTTCCATCTCAACATCATGAACCCACTAAGTTTGAAATATATATAACAGGAAAATTTGCCTTATGGTAGCCATTTTGGATTTTGGATGCCTTTTTGAAATAACATTCATCATTAATGTGGTCAATTTAATAGTTTTATTTTTATTTGTTCATTATCTAGAACAAGACATACATACATACATCACTGTTTCATGCTGATAATGCCAACTTTCAGTCCCAGCAACATAGTGATGCGGACCGGACGGTGGTCCGGTCCACTGCCAAGGCGGTCCAGTCCGGTCCGGTCCAGTACACATGCCTGGACCGGTCCAAAACGGTCCGGTCCACCTATAATAGGCTAGATGTTAATGAATTCTCTGTTTTCTCAAAGTGTTTACTCTGTATAGTACAAACTATACGGTTACTGAGTTCAGTGCATTGCAATGAGTCCATATATGTTAAAACTTACATTGTTTGCCGATTGTATGCATCATTGTCTGTCTCTGGTGGGATATACTGGGAACGATGCACGATAATAGTATATCTAGTAATGCGAACATGCACTAATTAAATGTATTGGACAGATATATAGCTAGGGCCAGAATGTGTTATAACCAATCTAACATGGAACTCAACTGATCGTATGCATGATTCGTATCAAACTTATTTTCATTAATTGAAATTAAACGAAATAACTATACTCAGTATACTGATGACAATTATACAAATGTGTACTAATATGACTACTACATTAATATTGGAGTCTTGGAGATTATGATGGCTGATTGTATATTCCTGACAATTACAGTTATATATAAGTACAACTACTATTGGATTAATGTGACTGTCTTGTGTATGTACTATGTAATGTGGTTTGCATGTTTCTTCGATAAGTATAACTGTGAAAAACAATAGAATACGGTACTCGATTCGATATCCATCCAAATTGATTAGTTGATGCCATGTTACACTGTTTATGACAAATAGTTCCATACTCATTCAGTTGCATGTTTGTCACATTGATAGGGTGCTACATAGTATTGGCCAGTGTTACATTAATACATTATAAGGAAAGTGACATGTACAAAGTTCATCTATACATTGTTTTCGTGGCACCAAACGTTTAATAGATATTAATAATCACTTGAATGCGTCAATACATCGTTGCTAATTGATTAGTCCAAGTCTTCTCGTACTAAAACTAGCTAAGATTTTGGGATGGAGATGCTAGTGTTTAGTCCGAGTTCCAGGCCCATGCATTTCTATGACACGACTTAAGCGTTAGTGACCCGCTCAAATAAAACCACAATTATATGAAATAAAATATCACAATTGCTACAATAAACGGATAGTTTCCGCAGAAGACATGCTATTTGATCTGAAACCCACATCGGTTGTGAATTGAAAGCGGTAATTTAATGTGAAAAGAAACTTTTGCCGCAGTGTTTACATATTTTTTAAAGTATGCAAACTCAGTTGACCTTGCGAACTGCGTTCGGCATTTTCCGGTGAAAATATTCCGTAGATTTTCAATCAACCACGCACGATGAATTCTCCATTGTAATCGTAATTATACGTGACAATAAATAAATAAATACATAGATTAAATACATATTGAAGATATAAATGTAATACATTAAATAAATTACGGGAATTATAACCATCTCACAGTTTAAAACAGTGTAAACACAATGACCATTAGAATATCATGGGGGCCGCCATTTTGTTTGTATCGAAATTCGTCTCGGCCAAAACAAACACCGGACAATGCCGAAGTTCTTCGGAACCTGAGTTCGGCTTTCAGTTAAGTAAACAAACAGAAAAAACAACGATGTTTGTGGCAATCAACCGGAATATTCTATGTGTAATTTAACATTAAAGTTAGATTATTATACACCATTATGACCATAAGATGTCACTCTTTCCGATGTATATAGCATCATGTATTGCTTTGTTAGGTAAATCGAGTAAAATACACCACAGATTCCCGCCACAGATCCTGGGCGTAACTCGTGTCATAGAAATGCATGGGCCTGGAACTCGGACTAAACACTAGCATCTCCATCCCAAAATCTTAGCTAGTTTTAGTACGAGAAGACTTGGACTACTAATTGATATGATGGCAAATACGCAATAATATTCGCGATAAGCGGTCCGGTCCGATCCAGTGACACCCGGTCCGGACCGGACCGTGGTCCACCCCTGGACCGCGGACCGGACCGGTCCAAAGCGGTCCGGTCCGCATCACTACAGCAACATTGCACATGATAGGAAATTTGACCTTATGGCTGCCATTCTGGATTTTGTCAGCCATTTTGGATAAAAATCATCATCTATATGGTTGCTTTGTTAGTGTTTTATTAAGGTTTCTTGCTGACAAAATAAATGTCAGCACCATCAATGTGACAAAAGATAGGAAAATTGGCCATCTTGGATTTAGGCAGCCATCTTGGATTCAAGGACATTTTCAAGGTGGTCCATTTTTTTTATTTTGAAGAGTAATGAACATTCTATCCAAAAACATTCTGAAAAGTTTGACACTAAATTTTTTTAGATTGTTCTTGACTCGCACCAGTCTAAAATGAATACTAAGATAATCTTATCTGAACTGGACAAACAGACCGATAAAGCTACTCATTGTAGACATGTAAACAAAGGGCCATGACTAGTTAAATGATCGGAAGATGCTGTAAATCATGATACCGATATTTCGCAAAATAAATTTGAAATGTTTACCTCTATTTGAACTTGACTTATTTTTGAGGATTTTATTTGGGTCATAATAGGAAGAAATACAAATACAGCTGTTTGCAAAGTTTGTGGCCTTCGATCTAGAAACTGTGTATGAAGTTATTATAGAAATTTACCATTTCAGAATTTACATGGACCCAACAATTCTCTCTTTCGAGTTGTCACAGAGAGCAAAATAGAATCTACATTAGAATTTACATATGTCCAGTGTATATTTGAATTCACAGGTCATAATGACATTATATTTCAGGCCGCTCAATTCAGATTGTTTGGCTTTGGCAATCTGCTACGGCAACGTGGTCCAGTTTGCTTCAGCCAATGGCTTTTGCATTGCTGATTGCCAATTATGAGGGCTGATATTTATAACGAATCAGTATCTAAAACACCATAAAGCTCACCTCAGATCATTAAGCAACACCTTTCCTCCAGATGCTGCATTTGATGAGCCATCCCATAATGCACTTCTAGCATCTGTCGATAAAGTATCACTGCTTCGATTTAAGTCAGAATTGGTCCTAGTACCGTAAATTCCACTATCATTTCCAATGCTGTTTTTCTGAAGAAAAAAAATGTTATACTTTCTCAGTAATTCTCAGTATGGCTTTCAGAATTTTTGCCCACGACTGTCACCTTTATTGATACTTTTGCTACATTTAAAAGAAACTAAAAACAATGTTAATTTGAGACTCTAGATACTTCCCAGAAGATCACTAAATTCACCCTCTGGGGACCTTATTCTGCAAATGACAGACATACTATTTGCAGGCTTGAGAACTACAGTTGGTAATTTATTAATTGAACCAATATAGAAGCAAGTAATTTGTAATTGAATATTTTCCTACTATTGACCATTTTTCAAACTCGCATGGCCTGTTGGAAAATTCTGGAACCATATGGATAAGATGTTTTTATTTTTGGTCTAAGTTGCAACATAAGATAAATTGAGGATATGGGGTGGTGCAGTTTGACAGAATGAAAATGCTCTAGTCACATTAGTGGGGAAGGCTACCTATTTTAACCCTTTACCCAACAGAACGGCCCTGTGCCAATGCATTCTCTTATATATGCGAGTCGACCATAGGTCGCCTCGCATATATATAAGAGAATGCATTGGCTTAACACATTAAAAATTATAAAATTGTTAAAGAATGTAAGAAAAAATGGCATTTTAGGCCAATGCATTCTCTTATATATGCGAGGCGACCTATGGTCGACTCGCATATATAAGAGAATGCATTGGCACAGGGCATAACTGTAACTATCACAATATGGTCAAGGAGCCGGTTCCAATGATATCCATATTTGTATGGTTCTATTGAGACAGACCGAAGATATTTTAGGCTGTTGAAGCTTTATTTGGCCAGTTTTGGCCGGTTTGTTGGGTAAAGGGTTAACAAATATCTAACATTTAAACCGGGCCCATAATTTTAACCATTTATTTACTGAATGAATTGCCCCACACAAGCCTGCAAATAGTGTGTCTATCATTTGCAGAATGAGGTCCCCAGAGGGTGAATTTAGTGATGCTATTCCGCAGAGCAGGCTACCATCACCAAATTCACTAACTGGTGACCTCATTCTGCTGAGGCCTCAACTGCTATATCAGATCTAGGATCTGATTGAAGTTCCCCAATTGAAGTTGTATACTCATTAGTCACTTCGATTATGAATTTTATCTTCTGTAAATTAGGGGATATAGAAACTTCCCCGAAAGAAAAAAGTAACTAAAAACAATGTTAATTTTAGATTATAGATACTCTCCAGAAAATGAGGCCTAAGCAGAATGAGGTCCCCAGAGGGTGAATTTGGTGATGCTAGCCCACTCTGCGGAATAGCATCACTAAATCACCTTCTAGGGACCTCATTCTGCAAATGACAAACACAATGTTTGCAGACTTGGCCCGACACAGTTATAAATTACACAATGGTCTATTATACATCTGGAGGGATGTTCAGGGAATATGAGCAGAAGACAGATAACATAAGTGCAGAAGAATTCCTATTCTTGGTGGAAAATGTTCAGATAATAAGTTCAGCAAATGGCCGTTTGTTGAACTTATTATCTGAACATTTTCTAAGGAAACGACTTGTCAATGAGTATTTAGTAAAGAAAGGGTTGAGATTCCAATCCAAGCCTTGAAATAGTGTGTCTGTCATTTGCAGAATGAGGTCCCCAGCGGGTGAATTTAGTGATGCTACCCAGCATAGCGGGCTAGCATCACCAAATTCACCCTCGGGGAACCTCATTCTGCTGAGGTGTAAGCAGAATGAGGTCCCCAGAGGGTGAATTTGGTGATGCTAACCCACTATGCGGGGTAGCATCACTAAATTCACCCTCTGGGGACCTCATTCTTCAAATGACAGACACACTATTTCAAGGCTTGATTGTGAAAACAATTTTCAATAGACTTCAGGCTGGTTGTGAAACTAATCATCTAAACATTTCTTTAATTGAATGAATGGGAATCCATATTCTGTTTCTCTGCCTGTCATCTGCACATATTATTTGAACAATGAAGCTGAATTGAAACAATTGCAGAATAGACCATTCCGATTAATATTGAGTAGAAAAATCCACAATATACCATATGCTGCAAGTTGCACATTTTGAGCGATTTGTTAACTGCATACCCTTTGCTGCACGCTGGCATTTTGCACATTTTGAGCGATTTGCTCGAGTTGTACGAGCATTGTGCGACTTTCTTCTATCTCCTGTTGACAGTGAGACAGCTGGTCTTGTTGTCGGTCGATCTGAGTCTTCAATCTCGTGTTTTCTTTTCTGAAACTATCCGTTAAGACCGCATCTGGTTCTAACTTCTCTGCAAAAGACAGTTTAAAAATTTATTCAGGGTTTCAGGCCTATTTTAACAAAAAAAATTTAGGTGCAAAATAACACTTTTGTTGGAATATTTTTGTAGTTTGACTGATACCCCAACTAGATGACTGAATTAAAGGGACGCAAAGCATTTGAAGTGGGTTCATGCGAAAAAACATAAATTTTATAAATCTGCAACAAAACAACTATGATCAACAAGTGCAGTAATGCCCTAAATAATCAACTCCTTAACCACATCAAAATTATGGGTAACTTTTCAGGATTTAGTCGAGAGCTTTCCGATGAATGGCAACAAGCCATATTTCCGACTAAATCCTGAAAAGTTACCCATAATTCCATAACCACATCAAAATTATGGGTAACTTTTCAGGATTTAGTCAGAAATATGGCTTGTTGCCATTCACCGGAAAGCTCTCACTGAGAGCTTTCCGATGAATGGCAACAAGCCCTATTTCCGACTAAATCCTGAAAAGTTACCCATAATTCTGCTGTGGTTAAGGAGTTGATTATTTAGGGCATTACTGTACATGTAAAAATAGATCCAATTCTGTTCTTATTTTCATTATTAATAACTCTCCAATAACTAGATTTTTTATCTTGGAATCAATGTTATTTAAACATTACTGTTACAGTGGCATTAACAATCAAAGTCCAATTAGAAACCAAAATTTAATAAAAACTTTATGGTAAAACACTGGAAAAGGTCAAAGCATTGAAAATTATTTTGAAAATCATATTTAGACTAAAATATTTGAATTTACTATGCAATTTGCAATGTTTGTTGACAAATCACTGTAACAGTTCTGTTTACATAACAATGGTTTCAACACACAAACTTTCCCATGTACTTAACTTTATGATTGATATATAGAATAAACATGTAGTGTTTCTGAATACCAAATTTACACAACGAGTGGGATTGATGATAAAGCTTGTTCGACTGGCAAATTTGGTCAGAATGTGAAAGAAAACTACTGAGTATTTCCAAACAAATAAGGTATAAACTTGTTTAACAAATAAACTAGCATATGATCGTAACAATCAAACTGGTATGTTTTGTGTCAGTTCCTCGTATATTATGTTTTGTATGTTTGTGTTAGTTCCTCGTATATTATGTTTTGTGTTAGTTCCTCGTATGTTTTGTGTTAGTTCCTCGTATATTATGTTTTGTGTTAGTTCCTCATATATTATGTTTTGTGTTAGTTCCTCGTATATTATGTTTTGTGTTACTTCCTCGTATATTATGTTTTGTGTTAGTTCCTCGTATATTATGTTTTGTGTTAGTTCCTCGTATATTATGTTTTGTGTTAGTTCCTCGTATATTATGTTTTGTGTCAGTTCCTCGTATATTATGTTTAGTGTCAGTTCCTCGTATATTATGTTTTGTGTCAGTTCCTCATATATTATGTTTTGTGTCAGTTCCTCATATATTATGTTTTGTGTCAGTTCCTCATATATTATGTTTTGTGTCAGTTCCTCATATATTATGTTTTGTGTCAGTTCCTCGTATATTATGTTTTGTGTCAGTTCCTCGTATATTATGTTTTGTGTCAGTTCCTCGTATATTATGTTTTGTGTTAGTTCCTCGTATATTATGTTTTGTGTTAGTTCCTCGTATATTATGTTTTGTGTGAGTTCCTCGTATATTATGTTTTGTGTTAGTTCCTTGTATATTATGTTTTGTGTTAGTTCCTCGTATATTATGTTTTGTGTTAGTTCCTCGTATATTATGTTTTGTGTTAGTTCCTCGTATATTATGTTTTGTGTTAGTTCCTCGTATATTATGTTTTGTGTTAGTTCCTCGTATATTATGTTTTGTGTTAGTTCCTCGTATATTATGTTTTGTGTTAGTTCCTCGTATATTATGTTTTGTGTTAGTTCCTCGTATATTATGTTTTGTGTCAGTTCCTCGTATATTATGTTTAGTGTCAGTTCCTCGTATATTATGTTTTGTGTCAGTTCCTCATATATTATGTTTTGTGTTAGTTCCTCATATATTATGTTTTGTGTTAGTTCCTCACATATTATGTTTTGTGTCAGTTCCTCACATATTATGCTTTGTGTCAGTTCCTCATATATTATGTTTTGTGTCAGTTCCTCGTATATTATGTTTTGTGTCAGTTCCTCGTATATTATGTTTTGTGTCAGTTCCTCGTATATTATGTTTTGTGTTAGTTCCTCGTATATTATGTTTTGTGTGAGTTCCTCGTATATTATGTTTTGTGTTAGTTCCTCGTATATTATGTTTTGTGTTAGTTCCTCGTATATTATGTTTTGTGTTAGTTCCTCGTATATTATGTTTTGTGTTAGTTCCTCGTATATTATGTTTTGTGTCAGTTCCTCGTATATTATGTTTTGTGTCAGTTCCTCGTATATTATGTTTTGTGTCATTTCCTCGTATATTATGTTTTGTGTCAGTTCCTCGTATATTATGTTTTGTGTCAGTTCCTCGTATATTATGTTTTGTGTCAGTTCCTCGTATATTATGTTTTGTGTCAGTTCCTCGTATATTATGTTTTGTGTCAGTTCCTCGTATATTATGTTTTGTATCAGTTCCTCGTATATTATGTTTTGTGTCAGTTCCTCGTATATTATGTTTTGTGTCAGTTCCTCGTATATTATGTTTTGTGTCAGTTCCTCGTATATTATGTTTTGTGTCAGTTCCTCGTATATTATGTTTTGTGTCAGTTCCTCGTATATTATGTTTTGTGTCAGTTCCTCGTATATTATGTTTTGTGTCAGTTCCTCGTATATTATGTTTTGTGTTAGTTCCTCGTATATTATGTTTTGTGTTAGTTCCTCGTATATTATGTTTTGTGTTAGTTCCTCGTATATTATGTTTTGTGTTAGTTCCTCGTATATTATGTTTTGTGTTAGTTCCTCGTATATTATGTTTTGTGTTAGTTCTTCGTATATTATGTTTTGTGTTAGTTCCTCGTATATTATGTTTTGTGTTAGTTCCTCGTATATTATGTTTTGTGTTAGTTCCTCGTATATTATGTTTTGTGTTAGTTACTCATATATTATGTTTTGTGTTAGTTCCTCGTATATTATGTTTTGTGTTAGTTCCTCGTATATTATGTTTTGTGTCAGTTCCTCGTATATTATGTTTTGTGTCAGTTCCTCGTATATTATGTTTTGTGTCAGTTCCTCATATATTATGTTTTGTGTCAGTTCCTCGTATATTATGTTTTGTGTCAGTTCCTCGTATATTATGTTTTGTGTCAGTTCCTCGTATATTATGTTTTGTGTCAGTTCCTCATATATTATGTTTTGTGTCAGTTCCTCGTATATTATGTTTTGTGTCAGTTCCTCGTATATTATGTTTTGTGTCAGTTCCTCGTATATTATGTTTTGTGTCAGTTCCTCGTATATTATGTTTTGTGTTAGTTCCTCATATATTATGTTTTGTGTTAGTTCCTCGTATATTATGTTTTGTGTCAGTTCCTCGTATATTATGTTTTGTGTCAGTTCCTCGTATATTATGTTTTGTGTTAGTTCCTCGTATATTATGTTTTGTGTTAGTTCCTCGTATATTATGTTTTGTGTCAGTTCCTCATATATTATGTTTTGTGTCAGTTCCTCGTATATTATGTTTTGTGTCAGTTCCTCGTATATTATGTTTTGTGTCAGTTCCTCATATATTATGTTTTGTGTCAGTTCCTCGTATATTATGTTTTGTGTCAGTTCCTCGTATATTATGTTTTGTGTCAGTTCCTCGTATATTATGTTTTGTGTCAGTTCCTCATATATTATGTTTTGTGTCAGTTCCTCGTATATTATGTTTTGTGTCAGTTCCTCGTATATTATGTTTTGTGTCAGTTCCTCGTATATTATGTTTTGTGTCAGTTCCTCGTATATTATGTTTTGTGTTAGTTCCTCATATATTATGTTTTGTGTTAGTTCCTCGTATATTATGTTTTGTGTCAGTTCCTCGTATATTATGTTTTGTGTCAGTTCCTCGTATATTATGTTTTGTGTTAGTTCCTCGTATATTATGTTTTGTGTTAGTTCCTCGTATATTATGTTTTGTGTCAGTTCCTCATATATTATGTTTTGTGTCAGTTCCTCGTATATTATGTTTTGTGTCAGTTCCTCGTATATTATGTTTTGTGTTAGTTCCTCGTATATTATGTTTTGTGTCAGTTCCTCGTATATTATGTTTTGTGTCAGTTCCTTGTATATTATGTTTTGTGTTAGTTCCTCGTATATTATGTTTTGTGTTAGTTCCTCGTATATTATGTTTTGTGTTAGTTCCTCGTATATTATGTTTTGTGTTAGTTCCTCGTATATTATGTTTTGTGTTAGTTCCTCGTATATTATGTTTTGTGTCAGTTCCTCGTATATTATGTTTTGTGTTAGTTCCTCGTATATTATGTTTTGCGTTAGTTCCTCGTATATTATGTTTTGTGTGAGTTCCTCGTATATTATGTTTTGTGTTAGTTCCTCGTATATTATGTTTTGTGTGAGTTCCTCGTATATTATGTTTTGTGTTAGTTCATTTTGAATGGGTGGGACTTAACAACCATGAAACCACAGGATTCCCCACCATGTGTGTGTAACCTGTATATTTGGAGAAAACCCAGAAAATCAAGATTATCAGTATAATCCATTTTATGTTAGAAGTAATCGATCGCTGATGCAAACAGTCTGCGATGTAAACAAACCGGCGTCTATTGGATTGGGGTATTCCCCGTGTTGACAATAGATTGGGGATTTCCATATTTTGCGATGACGTTTCATGCTAAATAAGTAATGTTGTATTCCGTGGCATTATGCGTATTTGCGTAGCTTATCAAAACTCTGCCACTTATTACAGTATACATGCGGCGTATAACGTGTGGATAGTATATTCGTTATTAGTTCAATTCAAATTTATAATAGGAACTATATCCCCTCATTAACATAATATCGGTACGCGGTAAAAGGAATACGCCATTTTGTTCTAATAAGAAAATAACATGTAATTCAACTTGACAAATTTAAATTCCAAAAATTATTCATTTACAAGTAATTCAACTTGACAAATTTAAATTCCAAAATATAATTTTTGAGGTTTTTATAATCTTATTAATTAGATATTACATTTTTGCCTTGAGCGACCTATTATCAATCTCCGCTGATATCGCTCCAAACTCGGCTGATGTGTGGTGTTTACATCCAATGTATCAGTCATTAGGGGGACACAGTCACAGTGATAGTCTGATAGAACGAGAAGTTATAAATTGACTTCAAGTAATGGTGATTGCTTCATGCCATTTCAAAATGATGTTTACTATATGAACATAATTTCAATGGAAATCGTGAACATCTACTTTGCAATAACGTGCATGGTCAATGACCATTGGCCATACACAAAGTTACGACTAGCCAATACTTATTTAATCCTTTCAGTGCCAAGTCCGATTTTTGTATCAACCCATATTTCCTTGATCATTTTTCAAACTTATTGATTATGATAAGAGCTCTTTCCATCAATGTATCACATTATTATAATCAATAAATTTGAAAAATGATCAAGGAAATATGGGTTGATACAAAAATCGGACTTGGCACTGAAAGGGTTAAATTGTAATCGATAAGGCGTATATTCTACCTGCTGTCCAACCAATCTTAAATTTATGCAGATGAACTTATATTGGAATGGATATTACCATATACAGTAATGCTCTAAGTAATCGACTTCTTAACCACAGCAGAATTATGGGTAACTTTTCAGGATTTAGTTGGAAATATGGCTTGTTGCCATTCATCGGAAAGCTCTCGGTGAGAGCTTTCCGATGAATGGCAACAAGCCATATTTCTTGTGGTTAAGAAGTCGATTAATTAGGGCATTACTATAGTTGATCTCTAATTTATAACAAGGTTATAACTTGGTTAGTTTGAAATAGGCCAAGATATAACTGTAACTTCATATCTGCACTTCGACCTTCGGTCTCTGACTCATATGAAGTTACCTCGGGCTGATAGCTTTGCAGATATCAAACTAACCATGTAATAACCTCTAAAGAATGTAATGAAATCACACAAAAAACTGTTGATTATCAACGATGCAAGGAGCTGATAAATAAGAGGCTTGTTTGAACGTTAAGTAGCACATGAGAAACAGAAACATACAAGATATATCAATTCTATTGATTAGTGAGTTTATTGAATTATCCTACTGATTTTGGCATTCAGTTTATTGAATTATCTTACTGATTTTGGCAATCAATTGATTAGTGAATTTATTAAATTATATTTCTGATTTTGGCATTCAGTTTATAGAATTATCTTACTGATTTTGGCATTCTATTGATTAGTGAATTTATTGAATTATCTTACTGATTTTGGCATTCAGTTTATTGAATTATCTTACTCATTTTGGCATTCAGTTTTGCAAGTTGTCTTCGGAGCTCTATATTCTGCTGCTCAATGTCAGCTTTTGTATAATTTTCTACATCGTCTATAGCCTTCATCTGTCTAAAATAAAAAAATAAATAAGTTGCTGAAAAAAAGCGACACATACAAATCAATAAGACAACTCAGGCAGTTTAAAACAGTTTAATAATTGTCATTCTTGCAAAATCTGCTTATGGTAATGTAAACAATCGCCTGAATTTATTCATACTCAATATTTGAACAGACTAAATGTTACAGAATTCATTCAGGAGTGAACAAGCCAATAAATCAACTAATTCTGGAGCAGTTAGCTAGGGTCATGTGAATACTTTGTTTGCATTCGAACCAAATATCAAATTGATGAATCAAATTAATATTTGCAAATCGAATCGAATTTCAAATCTAATATAATCATTGATCTGTCATGGCAACAAAGTCATAACTAATCTTACTTTCAATCGGTTTTATCGCACAGGTAACAGTCAAATAATCACATGTGTCAACCGGAAATAGTGACTACTTGGAAACGGTAATTCAAAAAACAATACACCAATAAAAATTGTCCCAACAATGTGATCATTACCAACCGATATGCTAGATTTCTAGTCACTGTAAGCTGCCTGGTACATGCAATTATTGTTGTAAATTATTGTGGCTATCAGTTAAGGATAGAATTGTGAAATGTGAATCGGAATGAAAATAATTCATTTTTATGATGTGGAAAACTAGGATTTGCCATGTAGTCATTGGGAAGTACAAATTAAGCAGGTAGACGTGAGGTGGTGGTGAGATTCTGTTAATATTGTGACATATACTGGTATTGTATTGTAGCTAATGAAGGTAAACTCCTCCTACATCACAGATCTCCAAGCAACTAGTTTTAGATTTGCAAATTACGGAATAGGACACTGTCGTTTTATGAGTATATCCATGTAAATGTATTTCGCGTGCAACATGCTGATGTTCTAATTTCCAAATTTCTCAATACTAAGACCACAACAATCAATGCGGAACACATTGTTGTGCAATCATGCCTGCCCAACTGAATGCGCTAAATAATGCTATTATTCCAGTTCACTGAAATCTTAACATTGACTTCCATGGGACGTGGGTTGACACCTGAATTTTGGCGAATATGTCTGTTTACTTCAGACAAATCATGTACTTTATAATTAAGATGTTAGGTGGCGTTCAAGCAAATTATTTCACAACTAACATAGTGAACAATCGGTCTCCATCTGTTATCGGTACCAATATAAATTTTGGGCGACCGTTAGTTGATATGTTGCAGAAGAACGATAGAACGAGCTGTTACGAATGCCTGGCATTCGAAGAATCAAATATTGAGACCATATCGAATAACGAATCGAACACTGACACAGATATTTGATCGTCAGTGATGTGACTTCCTCAACATCCAATCTATCTTCTTGATCTGAATGGAGGGAAATCTCAATGTGCCATTTCAATGAGAAATGAAAATAATAATAATCAATTTATATAGCACATTATACAGTGAACTTGTTTCAATGCACATTACATTGATCATTATCTCGATCATATGCCAACAAGCCTTGAAATAGTGTGTCTGTCATTTGCAGAATGAGGTCCCCAGAGGGTGAATTTAGTGATGCTACCCCGCATAGTGGGCTAGCATCACCAAATTCACCCTCTGGCAATCTCATTCTGCTGAGGTGTAAGCAAAATGAGGTCCCCAGAGGGTGAATTTGGTGATGCTAGCCTGCTATGCGGGGTAGCATCACTAAATTCACCACCCTATTTCAAGGCTTGTCACTCCCTGCATCCTGCATGACGAATTTGTGTGCATATCAAGGTTAGCATACTGACAAGACCTATCGACACCTGGCTGAGTACACCCTCAATGCATGAGTGGTGCAAAGCAGTGACTGTACAAGTGACCTTGCTCAAAGGTCACAACAAGGCGTGAGATTTGAACAGCATATAACTCTACAATTACACATCGGTTAACTCAAAACTTAGCCACTGTAGTGACACCCTGAAGTCTGCGGGCGAGCATTGAACTACAAGTCTAACACGAAAACCATTGAGCGACCGAGCTCATGCACATTTGAAGAAATGAACGCATCAATCTGAACATACACATAAAGACACTAGCGCAGCCTCGAGTTCTATCCTTCTGCAATGACGCACGTGACGTATCGACAAACCCATTAACCCTTTGGGTGCCAGGGACCGATCTCATCGGCCCTAAACCTACAAAATAAGTCTGTTAAAGAATATAAGAATAAATTATTAAAATTGTAAAAAAAAAAAATGCATTGGCACAGGGTATATGGGTTGATACAAAAATCGACCTGGCACTCAAAGGGTGTCGTTATATGTTTAATCTATACCCCCCCCCCCCCATTCTAGAATTTGTTAACCCTTTCAGTGCCAGGGGCCGATCTCATCGGCCCTAATTTACGGTCTGTAAAATCGGCCCTAACATTTTTTGGGTTGAATTTATTTTGGGTATGCTTAAGCATGCTATAGCGAATTTAAAAACGAACTGGATAAAACCTTAGGGGCATGTTATAACTCAAAACTATCACCAAGTATTCATAGTAATAATTTTGATGCCCATGAAAAACGTAAGATTCCCTGGAACTAAACCTACAAAATAAGTCTGTTAAAGAATATAAGAAAAAATTATTAAAATTGTAAAAAATTGTAAAAAATAATAACAAATGATGGAAAATTGTTAGGACAATGCATTCTCTTATATATGCGAGGCGACCTATGGTCGACTCGCATATATAAGAGAATGCATTGGCACAGGGTGTATGGGTTGATACAAAAATCAGACCTGGCACTCAAAGGATTAACACGTTGAGTGCCAACTACGAGTTATCTTGTACTTTTTGCATGTAATTGAATGGGAACCGGCACTCAACGTGTTAATTACAAAAAAAAACAGACTTACAAGGTTAATTCATGCACATACAGGGCTTGTTTTTTTTCATGTGTGTTGATGCTTTATTTTATAGTTCTGGTTTCGTGGTTGAGGAAAACGTCATTTTCACTGTGTGATGTCAACGGGATGCGTATGGAACGTATATTCCATGCATATTATTAATTTACCTGAGTTCTTCCATTTGGTACTTAGTTTCCTCTTGGAGACAACACACTTTTTCTGTAAGATGTTCTCGTTCCCCATTAGCATGTAGAAGATTGTCTCGTAAATAGTCCTCATTCTCCTCAAGCTGTAGAAATGATGCAGATGTAAAATTAATAATGTTATAGGCTCCTGCAAATCACAAATTTTTCGTCGAATCAAACCTCAAATCTAATCAGGGGGAAGATTTCCCATCGAATCGAACCTCGAATCAAATCACCATAATCAAAAGTGCAGAGACATTAACAATATGTTTTCATCACGGCGATTATATATAAAACATGACGAATATTCTATCAATTCTTCATGAACCAACGCTGTAATACAATGTATTTTGGCTGGTTATACTGGAAAATTGAATTGATAAATGAAATCTGACTAGACGGAGTCGGAGGTACATTTGTACTGTGAATACAATAGAGAAAAAGATTTTGGGGAATTAACGCTTGATGTTTATCACGTGGCATCGATCATAAATTAACTTTGGTTCATGTCGAGTAATCCAATGTGTTCCACATGACAATCCAGTGCAAAGGGAAGTAATTTAATTTCCAGCTATATATATGGCGGTAATTGTCAGAAATCATTCAATAATAATTGCGATTTTGAGCGTCATAACATTTAAAGATGTCATTTGCATCATGTTTCGGGATGTTCATTAATGATATTATTACGCAGCCATTAATTCTATTGAAAATATTGGGAAATCTAAATAGGCTCAGTTACAACTTACACAGTACACTTGTACACACTATTTGCCATAAATGCTATTTGCAGTCTTGGAGATGTGTGTGATGAAATCTTAAAAAATGCCATGAACTACCACAAACAGGACTCCAAATAAGAACAAAAGATATTTTAATCCAGATTATTCTCATGCAGAGAACGTACCGTAAAACAAAAAGAACTCCATATTGAACTAAAGGAATTGCTTGAAAGACTTCATCCGCGAGGTAAAATAATTATAAGAAACAACAAAAGTTAGTAGAATCAACTGAAAAGCAGACAAGCAGAAAATATTAATTTACAATTCCACTGAAGAAAAACTAACTATAACATTAATGATATATACAATGTATGTGGTAACCCAAACAAAAAGCTTTCATAATATGTTACAGAAAGAAACGATAAAGAAGAACTCAAAATGTTTTATGGCAGTTTAGCACCAAATGACTGTTATGTGACCATTTTATGTGTTATTACTACAATTTTCATTAGTACTGGAACTAAAAGTCAAAAGACTTGTTCCTAGAATTGATGATGCTTATGATTATTCATATATACCTTTCTGATTTTATCTTGAGTCTTCCTTTGATATTCTTCTAATGTATCTTGTACTTCGAGGAAATTTTGGAGAGCTTCTTCTCTCTGGACTTCCGCACTACAATCATGAGGTATTTATTTATTTATTAGACTAATAGCGCTACTAGAAACATGAGGTATTTAGTTATTGGACTTCAGCACTGCAGTCATGAGGTGTTTATTTATTGGATTTAGCCTACAATCATGAGGTATTTATTTATTGAACTTCAGTGCTACAATCATGAGGTATTTTGGGACCATAATTCTTATCAATACATAGCCATCTCGATAAGAAATGAGAATTTGTTCACGCTCACTGAAGCAAGCAAATTGAAGCAATGAACATTCATACTGAGTCCGTGCCTCCATAAATCTGATATACATACATGTATATAGAGTTTATAATTAGAGTAATCATTTCGCTATAAAATTGTATTTACAACATCAAGTTTAATTCACAGCATTTTTGGGGCAACTGAACAAAGGAAAAATATCACCAAATATGGATGGCCAGATGGTAGGTACGAAACAGAGAAAGCATTGACCTATATAACTGTCAGGAGGTACTTGCTCAGATATAACGGACATTTCAATTTCCAACAAGACGGGATTATGAGCTTGCTATCGATCTAAAATTGTTTAGTCCTGTGCCTACAGTTTATATTATGCTGAAAGTTATTGTGTATATATGAATGAGACTTATATCACAGTAGCTGTAGTCATTATCCAGAACAAAACCAATATAGGACAACGGCTATTGCTTCACAAATATTTAACAGAGCATTATAAGATTAGCATATGAATTTTTCACACAACGCAACAATGAATAACATTGTCTTTAAACATAGATGTTGGAGTTTAAACATGAGGTATTCTAAACCCGACTATCACCTTTTTCTGGATTTGCGCTCTTCATTCAGCTCTGACTTGATATCAGTTGTCAGACACTATCATTACTTTTTCTGGATTTGCGATCTTCATTCATCTCCGACCTGATATCAGTTACGAGACACTATCATTACTTTTTCTGGATTTGCGCTCCTCGATCAGCTTCAACCTGATATTACCATATAGAGCCGCGTTTAAGCCCATTATGGTAGTGATGAGACACTATAATTACCATTTTCTGGATTTGCGCTCCTGGTTCAGCTCTGACCTCATATCAATTACGAGACACTATCGATTTGCACTCTTCATTTAACTCCGACCTGACATTATTAATGAGACACTATAATTACTGTTTTCTTGATTTGCGAACTTCATTCATCTCCGACCTGATATTAATAACGAGACACTATCATTACTGTTTTCTGGACTTGCATACTTCATTCAGCGCCGACCTGATATTAATAACGAGACACTATCATTACGGTACCTTTTTCTGGATTTGCGCTCCTCGTTGAGCTCCGACCTGATATCAGATATATCCTGCTGATGTTCTATCAGCTTCCTCGTCAACTGTTTATTCTCATGTTGCTGACTCTCGTAGCGTTCCTCTGCATCTCTGCGATATGAATGTAGAAATTGAAAATTAACAGAAGTTATCAGTACTAATGCAATTAAAATAAAAGATCTGTGTTCTCAGGCAATTACAGGTAGATCTCAACTTGGAGATGAGGGCGGGAGGCTATTTATTTTTAAAGTTTTCTCAAAATCTAGAAAACATTATCCAGAAATAAAAACAAATGCACCTTTGTTGTTCAAATCCAATATTTCTAACAGAAAATATTGAAAAAAATGTTTGATGAGGCTTTTTAAAAGAAAATTTCAGTGACGAGGGAGGTGCCTGAATACACAGAATTGTTATTTATTAGGCCTAAGCTAAATATATAGTATAATATGCTATATACATATAACTCAAATTTAAATTACAGAAGTGGTGTTTTTTTGCACAAAACCATTTCAAAAAAATTTCATGCAAAATAAGAGTGACATTACGAGTGTATATAGATAAAAACAAGCCTTGAAATAGTGTGTCTGTCATTTGCAGAATGAGGTCCCCAGAGGGTGAATTTAGTGATGCTACCCCGCATAGCGGGCTAGCATCACCAAATTCACCCTATGGGAACCTCATTCTGCTGAGGTGTAAGCAGAATGAGGTTCACAGAGGGTGAATTTGGTGATGCTAGCCCGCTATGTGGGGTAGCATCACTAAATTAACCCTCTGGGGACCTCATTCTGCAAATGACAGACACACTATTTCAAGGCTTGGACTTGGTATTTCTTTTAATAATGCAGAGCCACTCACAGGTATGGACTGTGAATTTAGCTTACAGCATGACAAACCAATATTATGGAATTGTCAGGAATAACTTGATTTTTATGGCCGAAGATTGCTTTCAAATATATTAACAAGCATGGGACAGTAAAACCTCTCAAACAAGCCTGGATGTAGTGTGTCCATCATTTGCAGAATGAGGTCCCCAGAGGGTGAATTTAATGACGCTATCCCACACAGTGGGTTAGCATCACCCTCTGGGAACCTCAATCCATTGTTCACTCAATGTGTGAAATAAGCAATGTACAGACTTCTAATCAAACGCCTGTTTTTTTAAATCCAGTTCAAAGAGTTCGCTGAACAAAAAGACTGCTAATTAAATCTGTACTATTCTTATACAAGAGTACGAACATACATTACCTGCGTACACATGCATTCAGTCCAGAGGTACAAATACACGCATTTGCTCAATTATGGACTAACAAACCTGTCCGATGTTTGCAATAGAGAGGTTCCGGCTAACGGCTAATTTTAGTGAGAATGCACTTGGGTGAATTCACGACTGGACAATTCATTTGGTATGAAGATAGATTTGTTTCATAGAGGGTCCGGTTTGGAGAGGTTTACTGTAGCAAAAATATATATGAGAAGCCTTGGATATATAGAATAATGGGTTAATCAAAAATATGGAATACTGATGCAGGGTTTTCGCCAGGGGATTTTAATGAGTCCGTATTGGGGAAACATATAACTCGACGGGAAGACCATGGTTCGTCCCGTTGGTCGAAATTTTTTTTATTTGTCACTGAAAAGTAGCCATTTCCTTGCACCTGAGATAATCACAAAGCAATCCAAAGCTAAGTATGTTACGCAAGTCGATCATTTCTGTGGGTGCATTAATTGTGTTGATGGTATCCAGATCATTAATCATGTAATTACGCACGTAAGACTAAATAAATGAACAAGCTACGAGTTACAGTGTTTACAAATTTATAACTTACAATAAGATTCCGACAGGTATAATTGTACTAAACACTAAAAAGCGTCTATGCATTGACCAATAATACCTAGCAAGGAGAATTGAATTGAGTATTTCCTAGATTTCAAGTAGCTTCCGTGAAAAAGAAACTGAAAGGATATATTCTGTCAATCGTAAAATTATTTGTGCGCTTTGACATCATACTGCAGGGTTTATCTACAGGGGATATTTATAGTGGCGTAATGTGAATAGTAGCGAAATCTTTGAAATGAAATCGGAATGCGTAGCTTGTTCAATAGTCTGCATTAGTCCAACAACTATAGTGACGACTGCTGCTATAGAACAGAGTTTTAGCCAACGTGTTCTAAAATATAATTGAGTTTTGGCGGGAAATGTGAACACATGCGTCATTGTAAAATCGTAAAATCAAAATGAATTGCAGAATATGAACTCCACAGGGACCCATTAATTATATAGTACCATAGCACGGGATCTTGGAGCATCAGTAGTTTCAACATGGAAATCGCGTGCACAAAAATTTCCCGACTCAGCAGTTCGACATTCATTGATCAAATTATGTAATCGTACCATAGCAAGGGATCTCCGAGCGTGAGTAGTTTCGTCCACGGAAATCCCGTGCACAAAAATATCTGTACTCAGCACTCCGACATTCTTTGATGTCACCGCGGCATGTATTACGCTGTGTACATGTAACGTCGCTATTTCAATGCAGACCAACCATTACGCTTTTATTTCAAAGGGTTATACCTGTACCGGTAACACACTGTGCGCAATTGACCCGCTTTTTCACCAGTATTCTGTTAACCCCCGAACTCCCATTGCAGCTGGATTTTTTACGGCATATTGCTATTGACTTTTGGTACATGTATGAATCAAACAGATCTTCTGCGAGGGGAATGAGGCCGTCCTATGGACGCTGAGCCGTACTAACGGAAACCCTGACTGATGATTTACTAGTCCCGAGTAGAATGAAACGGACAGGTTTTGCCATAGATTTTGCGCTTTGCAGACATTTCTGTGCGAGTTTTAGAATTACAATAATGGCTTGGGCCATTTTTTTTCGATTCCATTGATTTTTATTTAATTGATTTACAAACCAAAAACAACTAATATTTCCATATTACCATCCATCTCTATCTAAAATCAGCCAAGTTTCTAACCTGAGAACTCTATCATGAGCATCTGTTTCTGCCTTGAAACTGGCCACTTGATCCTCTAAATCTGGAAGCACTTGTCTGTATGAGTCGACTTCTCTGCTTATTTCCATGATCTATTGGCAAAAAATTATATTATAAAGAAAACTGGTGGTCACCTGGAAGATGCATATGTAGTTTGGGATCAATCGGAAAAATAATGTTGGATACAGAGCATACTAAAGTATTTAGTCAACATCCAAGATGGATGCTGGCAGCCATGTTTTATTGTAAATCGTTCAAATTTGATAGCTCCCTTCCAGAGGTGATGCAAAACATGCCTATAAATTTTCAAAAATTTCTCCAATAATTGTGGGATGCAGGGTATGCAGATAAATTCAAATTTGAAATCAAAGATGGCAGCTGGCATGAATTTCAGAATAACTTGATGACTCCCATCTAGAGGTCACCCCGAAAGTCCATACGAAGTTCAGTGACAATTGGATGAGGGATGTGGCCTGTAGGGTGTGCCAAAGTGAATTGTTGATGGACAGGCGCATGACAGATGCCAATTCATGGCAATGGCTCAAACTTGAGCTGAAAAAAGATTGAACAAACTTGATGTGTAACAAAAAAACAAAAAAATGATGGAAGTGCAAATATGGGAATTTCATCCACCAAAAGCTAGACACATGTACACCGATGCAATATTACAATTAAAAGCCACATGGTGGTTTGCATTTCACTTTTAAATTTTTACTGGCATCGAAATAGGTTGATAAATACCTAAACTACCTTTCTACGAGCATTATATGCCCAAGAAAGACACATTTAATTCATAAAAAATACAACTTTGACTGCGATGATTGGGTCCCAATAAAAAAAAATGCCATCTGTATTTGTCGAAACTCTGAAATCAGAAACAGAATGCCCAGAAATCGTGTATTGCAAAAATTTGGATTATCGTAATATGAAAATATTTAAAAACACCTTGCACTCTATACATAATTATGGTGTCTGAACGAGCCATATCCGTTAAAATATTTTTGGCTGGAACATTATGCGTAGCTCACATGTAATCAAACCAGTTATCAGTCAAACCAGATGGGCAGACGGATGGAGAGATGGACAAACTGATTGCCTATGCTATTGTGTGTGTAACACCTTTTTTGTAAATTTCATCTTTACACCCTAATGTGGGTATAAATTTCTACTGCGGGTGTAAATTTTCAAACGTCATTTTATGGATTAAACGTTTATACCCATAGTAGAACCACATCATAGTTAGCCAATTAGTTCTTCTGTTACACTGATTTAAAATTAGAAGTTATTATGATAGCACTTAAATATGAGGATAATTGCCTGCATTTCAATCAAACGTAGCCTGTCAGTATTATATGAACTACGAACTATATGGGAATATCAAGCGATTGATGGCTCAGAATCATGCTGACGTCATGACATAAAAGTTTACATCACTACGTGTGATGCACATTCCTTATAACGTCGTGTTTATGTCTCTCGGACCGTCTTGATGAGGATATAGATTTTAAAAATAAACAGCAGATAGTTGAATTCGCGGAACAAATCAAAACTAATAATTATGGCATAAATAAAATACGCCCTTAGTATCCGTCACTACCTGAGTGTACCAAATATTTACCACTCGTGGTATTGTGGTTTAACCTCTTGCCAAAGGCTCTTGGTTAAAACCACAATTGTACTCGTGGTGAAAATTTGTACTCTCGGCTACTATGGGTGTATTCTATATATATATATTTTTTTTAACGGGCTTTTGCAAATTATTCATTAAAATTTTAAGTAATCAGATCTACAGTAATGCCCTAAATAATCGACTCCTTAACCACGGCAGAATTATGGGTAATTTTATGAATTTGGTGATAATCTATGTAGATACAATGGGGGAAAGCACCCATTATCGTCAGGGCTCGATTTAACTGGATTGTGATGTGATTTCCAATGAAAAAACATGTATTGGTAGGGAATGCTATGCAAAATCTACCATGTGCTGCAAAATGCTATACAAATATAAAAAATTAAATCAACACCTGCTCCTTATCATAAAGTACCTTCATCAGTATTTGGTAAGAATTACACCAGAATTACAGCTTACAGAGTTGTTGAAATAAGAGGTCAATGCCTACAGTAATTCCCTAAATAATTGACTCCTTAACCACAGCAGAATTATGGGCATTTTTCAGGATTTAGTCGGAAATATGGCAACGAGCCATATTTCCGACTAAATCCTGAAACTATTACCCATAATTCTGCTGTGGTTAAGGAGTCGATTATTTAGGGCATTACTGTACAGAGATCAGTAATGAGACATACCTTGGTCTTGGCACCTTGCAACTCATATGTTAATTTCTCTACCTCCGCGAGCAATCTACGATTTTGTCCCAACATCTTTCTGTTTGCTTCATTAACAGAAGCGAGTTGATTTTGATTTTCTCCCAGGTCGTGTTCTTGTCCATTCCTGTGGTCGACCCTCGAGACTGCCAGCTGAACGACATGATATACCAATTTCAGCAACTTTAACTCATCAACATTGACAGTTTTGTCAGTAACACATTATCAACAGGACGACGATAAAAATCTTCCTGGGCTACGACTCTCCATTAAGTTCAAAGTCAATTTGATAGATAGACGATATTTAGTTGGCTGTTTTTATAACGTAACATTTTTCTCCGAGGAAGATGTGGAATTTTAAATGCCAGCCGAGTGAAAATAATCCTCGCATTTATCCCTTTCTAAATTAAATACTCATTATGAGGTTTCGTGTTAAGATCATCAGATTTCGTGTTAAAATAATGCAAAATTGCAATAAACCTTTCCTAGACATTCTGTTTCTGATTTCGCAGTTCCGACAGATACAAATGGCATTTTTTTTTTATTGGGACCCAAGCCTTGAAATAATGTCTGTCATTTGCAGAATGAGGTCCCCAGAGGGTGAATTTAGTGACACTATCATGCATAGCGGGCTAGCATCAACATATTAATTATTCACCCTCCGGGGACCTCATTCTGCTTAGGACTCATCTTCTGGGAAGTATCTATAGTCTCATATAACATTGTCTTAGTCACTTTTGTTTAGTTTCTATATCCCCTAATTTGCAGAAGACAAAATGCATAATCGAGGTGACTAATGGGAGAACATCAGTGTACATCATCAACTTCAACTGGTTAAATTCAATCCGATCCTAGATCTCCCATAGCAGTTGAGGTATAAAGCAGAATCAGGTCCCCAGAGGTGAAATTGGTGATGGTAGCCGCTATGTGGGATAGCGTCACTACCGGTAAATTCACCCGCTGGGGACCTCATTCTGCAATTGACACACACTATTTAAAGGCTTGACTCCACCACTTACCCACATGTGGGGTGAAGGAGAAGATCACTGGATCTTTTCGACCATCCCGGGCGCTTCGCGCCCATCTACTCACTCTCTCTTACCCACATCTACAACTTGACCAAACATTTCCGTTAACATGCAAGGATATCGAACAACTCAAACAAATTAAGTTATGACGAAGTTTTGAGACTGTAGGAAATTTAAACAGTAATTTGGAGTCAACAACAGTAATTTGGTGTCAAACCAGATAGAATATCAACCCCTTCCTTACTAAAATACTAGAGCCCTGCAAATTGTAATCGAATCTCGATTGTTTTCAATATTTTCCAATGATGCCCTACATTTGCATAATCGTACGACAACAACACTACTACCTTTCCATTCAATGGGCTGTATGGTAGAAACCAATGTTCAGTAATGCCCTAATTAATCGACTCCATAACCACAGCAGAATTATGGGAAATTTTTCAGGATTTAGTTGGAAATATGGCTTGTTGCCATTCATCGGAAAGCTCTCTGCAACTAAATCCTGAAAAATTACCCATAATTCTTCTGTGGTTATGGAGTCGATTAATTAGGGCATTACTGTAGCAAGACAGAATCAACGAGTTACACTACAATTTCAGGTGTTATTCTATTAGGCGTAGTAATATTTAAAATTTAGATCAAGACATGTTCAGCCTCGTGTTCATTTTGATGCAGTAGAATGCGAAGAAGACTGAATGGAATAGATCTGAATCATGTGATCGAATCAAATGGAATCATGATTCGCGAATCGATTCTCGAAGACCCACATGGCCCTACAAAATATGACTGTTTGTTGATCTTATTATCGGAACATACAAGCCTTGAAATAGTGTGCCTGTCATTTGCAGAATGAGGTCCCCAGAGGGTGAATTTGGTGATGCTACCCCGCACAGCAGGCTAGCATCACCAAATTCACCCTCTAGGAACCTCATTCTGCTGAGGTCTAAGCAGAATGAGGTTCCCAGAGGGTGAATTTGGTGATGCTACCTCGCCGTGAATGAGGTCCCCAGAGGGTGAATTTGGTGATGCTAGCCCACCATGCAGGGTAGCATCACCAAATTCACCCTCTGGGGATCTCATTCTGCAAATGACAGGCACACTATTTCAAGGCTTGGGAACATATCCAACCAATGAATAGATTCTCTGTTTGTCTGTCTGTCGTCTGCTTATAATTCCTGATCATCCCTTTGAACAGATGTAAACTTTTATAACTGAATGGGAGAACCTATTCAGTATAGAAAGGGTTAAAGGCCCAATTAATTTTCGTATCACTGATTATTTACAGTTTTAATAACAATCTATGCCATAAAATATGATTAAAATACTATAATTCATCACCAATTGGAACGTCTGTGTCTCAGAAGGTGCCCAATAGCTGAAATCATAAAATCATTTCCCCTGTTCAGGATCCCAGAATGCAAACTGTAGATTATTTTCAATGGAAGGGGAATAACACTATATCTAAATTGACTAAATATATAGAGCTATTCCCCTTACATTGAAAATAATCGACTTTGTGCAGAAAAATTAGCACATAACAGACGTTTTGATATCTCAACAAAAACAACATGTTCACAATCTATTACATCGAATAAGTTGAAAATACAAAGTTTTGGAGCTTCCTCTTTCAATTGGTATATAATATGGCATATATTTAATATAATGTGATCTGGGAGTTCGAAAATTAAATGAGCCTTTAAACTTGTCGACATATAAGGTAAAAAATTAATTCTGTTTTACATGTATGTTCTTAAATTGGAAAATATAGAAATGCATTCATACATCGAAATAAAGAAGAATAAACCATGTTTTTCAGATGATATAAAATGTACCTTTATGTATGAGATAATGGCCTACAGTAATGCTCTAAATACTCGACTCCTTAACCACAGCACAATTATGGGTAATTTTTCAGGATTTAGTTGGAAATTTGGCTTGTTGCCAATCTCAGTGAGAGCTTTCCGATGAATGGCAATATGCCATATTTCCGACTAAATCCTGAAAAGTTACCCATAATTCTGCTGCACATGGTTAAGGAGTCGATTATTTAGGGCATTACTGTATCTCATCTTTTGATTTCACTCACCTGATGTTTGTTAGGTGTACTGGATGGAACAATTTTCCTGGAGAACCCGGCGTATGAAGATTCAGGGAGAGTTGATATGCCTGACTTCACACTGCCTTGGTCACGCTCCACTGACTCGCCCCAGTCATAATCATGATCATCATCGAGGAGCTCATCCAGGGTCTGAGGATTCTCTTTGCGGCTTGGGTATGAACTCCATTTACTCTTTTCAAAGTCTCTGAAGATAAAGGACGTTTTAGTGAAAAAAGTTTCTTATTGTTTTATCAAAAACCACAGGGGCCTGTAACGCGCTCCGCCCCCTTTTGCGCTGCCCATATACGCCGCTTCTATATACGCCCCTGCTTCACGTTAATGGTAGTATTATAGAGACTATAATACTACCATTAACGTGAAGCAGGCGCGTATATAGAAGCGGCGTATATGGGCAGCACAAAAGGGGGGCAGACAGCGGAGTGCGTTACAGGCCCCTGTGTCAAAAACATATCGAACATAGAAAATCCCTTTTTAATAAGCTGGATTTTATCACAGTCAACTTTTCTATAGGAGACCCAGAGGCCGATAAGACAATTAAATGATTTTAAGTCGCCCCGCTTGAGATCATGCTGAATTGTTAAATTCCCAAATATTTGGCAGATTTAACTTTTTTCAAGTGTAGTCTGGTGTAGATGTTACTTATTGGTTCCTCTTGTCTGCTAATGCTCAGTATCAGGGTTGATAGGGTTGGGGGAATGGTACCCCTATGGCCACTAGGGGAAATATCAGTCCATCAACAAATTTTGAACATCTACATGGAATAGTATCAATTGAGTAAGTCAGTCAATAATTTAAGCTACTAGTAAGTTTGAATATCAACAGTACTAATATAAGTACATGTAGATAAAGTCAAGGAATCATATTATTGTGTTTTATTTATGACAGTTTGAAGGGTTAATGTAAGGATGTTGTCATTTGGCACTGTATATAAACATTGATACCATAAACTGTGCGACATAACGTGAAGTTAAATTTGTGTGTAAGATAAGTGTACTGACAATTTTTTCGTACTGCCACCATACAGTACAGTAATGCCCTAAGTAATCGACTCCATAACCACAAATATGGGTTGTTGCCATTCATCGGAAAGCTCTCGGGGAGAGCTTTCCGATGAATGGCAACAAGCCATATTTCCGACTAAATCCTGAAAAGTTACCCATAATTCTGTTGTGGTTATGGAGTCGATTACTTTGGGCATTACAGTACTTAGTAGAGGAAATTGTTAAAATTCGCAATATATTTTGATATCTAACTTCACTACATTCATTACAACATATTATATACCATGGAATATTCCCAATCATTCTTCAGTGGTTAACATCTGGACATCATCTAACAAATGTACATAATTATTAATCAGAACCAGTCAGACGGACTCAGACCAGTGTGTTAGTTGAGAACGTAATTGCAATGTTACCAGGCAGAATCAACAACACAGCTCCTATAGCAATGTCCGCTTCGATTTCTTTCAGAATAAGGCCAAAAAAATATATACCTGTGTTTCTGGTGACATGCAAGGAAAAAATAGTGGCGGGTGGGTGGCTTTTCATTTTATCATTTTATTTTCAACTATTGCTCAAAATAAATAGGAATACTCCCCCCCCCCCAGACTTCTTCTCCTTGTTTGTACTAGAAAATAATAAAACTAATTACATAATATTACACTGTAGTGTAATTTATTGTTTTATTGAATAAAACATGAAAAATTAAATTTGATTTGGCATACGTTTTAATCAGTTTACACTGAAAATAAAATCGGATGCGTGCTAATTTAGCAAAATCAATAAAATGAAAACGGTCGGGGGCGACAGAATAGGGGCGGGTGGGTCACCAGAAACACAGGACTTTTTTATTTTGGCCTAAGACAAAAATAATTGTCAATGTGAGTAGCCCCAAAAATATTCTTTTCCTGCCAAATGGTTCACTAGTGATCAGAGTTAGCAGGCAATTAAAAACGGAAACGGGCCAGCTCGTCCCAGGGCCAACTCGGTCCAGTCGACCTGAGCCAGCTCGTCCCAAGCCAACTCACCCGGGCTGGCTCGGCCCAAGGGATAATGTCTTACTTGAGATTAATGTTGTTTTTCTTTGTGTGTTTTTGCTTGCTTGCTTGCTTTCTCTCTCTCGCTCTCTCTCTCTCTATAAGCCAAAGGTTTGTCGGGGGATAGATTGGATAGTTGGGTTGTGATAATTTATTTGGCGGATAACAACAAGAATAAAAAGAACATAAAAACATATATATGAACTTGAATGGATTTGATGAATGAATATGACAAATTACAACGAATGAATTTGACAATTCTTCAGTTATTTGGCCGTCGCTGCTCTCGACGAATTCTTCTTCAGGTATAATGAAGCGAATCGTGTTATCATGTCAGATAATCATTGCACTGCTTATATATATATATAGTATGTGATCTGCGTTTTTAAGTGACTGTGATTATCTATCACACGCTCTGAAGCCATTTCACCCTCTTTCTGCTTTATTCTCTGAAGTGTGAGGTGTGTCCATGATTATCCGACTGGAAAATTACTGTGTAAACAACCTGCTTATATTGTTTTGATAGGAATGGGGACAATAATGGCATCTAAAGGTTTCCCAAAATTAACCCAGATATAGCTAGTGAGATGAACTCATAGAGAATAAGAGAAACTTAATATTCAGAATATGAAAACAGTTCATTATAGTTATTTATGAATTCGCCGGTTTCTTGTTCAAACCGACTAATGTGATTACTGGCTATTATCTTTGTAAACAAACGTGCCTAAAATAGTCTAAATGTCAAAATTGATGGACAAAACTCTGAAATATATCCTAATCTGAATTAAGACATTATAATGTATTAATATATATTAACTTAACACAAAGTTAATTCCCGGGCCAATTCGGCCATAAAAGCTGGGCCAGCTCGCCCCCAAAACTGTCTGGACCAAGTTGGCCTTGGGACGAGCTGGCCTGGATCCATTAAAATTATCGTTTATTACTCCCTGTTGGTTTTATTTAGTGGCAGATCTATAGACATGTTTATAGGCAAGCCATTATTCTGTGGACCAGGTAGGAGAATAATCAGAATATGTAGAAGGGGAACTTTGGGTGAGCGGAAAGGGATCTTAAAAGGGAGTCGGACCTGCTGCCATTGTAGCAGAAACCCTAGCTATCAGTAGGTTACATTTACTTTGGTGGAATGACATTAACTAATTTCTAGCTCTCCCAACGTGTTGCATTATTAAGATTTTGTTGCAAGTTAGCTGTGTCAGACTGGTCATAAAGGGACACACTATAAAGTGTATGCCGAGGCCGACTCCAAATAAAAGGTGTATACGGGGTGTTATATGGCGCTTGGTCCGTTGTTTCTCAATGGATATTAATAAAATTTGGTGTATATGTCCGGGCTGGGACATGGAATACATTTTTTAAATTAAAAAATTTGTTGATTTTATTCGCACTAAAAAGTGTATACGGCCGGCTCCAATTAAAGGGTGTAAGCGGCTTATGTGCTTAGCGGTATAGGTAATCGGATTAACTAACTAACGACTCTAGACTATTAGTCTTGGGTAGTTTTGTATCATTTGAGGTTTTTGGGGAAATAATAATTTAGTGAAATACATGATAAAATAAATTTAATCACAACGCATAAAATAATATAAAGACATTAAATTCACAGAATAAAACAAACGGTGGTTTCATGTTCGGTGCTGGATGGCACCTCTCAGAATACGTTCAAATCTCCTCTTATATCGGACGATTCCGATATTCTGATTTTTGTTCTCAGGCTGGTAGAGATGTATTAGGTCGGAGGTGTCGAAGTCAGTAGGATACCGGATGTCGGGAAAGCGGACGAATTTTTTCTTCAGTTTTTTCTGGATTCGTTTGTTAATCTTCTTTCTTTGCTCTTCGAAGTCACCCATTGATATATTGCCAGCTTTTTCAAAATTTCCTCGACGGAGAATTTCCCCAAACCATATCTCCCTTTTGCCGTTGTTGAGACGTTTGATTATTTTGATCAGACTCTGTACGATCAGTATTGAGTATGCGGTAAACTGTCAAAACAGAAACCTTGTTTCGGGTCATTCACAAGTGAACTTACATCAATACTTATCAACTCATGTGTTGTTACACCGAGAAACAATACGACAATAGAATGAAAAATGAATTTACAATGTTTCCAACGGTGAAGAGACCACTTAAATTAAAGAAAAAACTAAGTCTTTTCTACGACCTTGAGCTTGACTGTAATGATTGTAGATTGCCAAATATTTTTGATGATATGATTGAGTGTAGCAAGGAGAGATGTGATACATGGGCCCACTATAGATGCGTAAATATGTCCAACAGTAACGTGTCAACAATAGATTATGTTTGTAGCAAAGGTTTGTAATTGTTGTTGCAATTGTATTAATATGCGCATTAATATTCAGATAGTTGTCTCGGTATCGTCTCCATATTGTCGCCATTGCTTTGTCAACGTTATTGGCCCGTATCTTATATACGGAAGGCGATGGTGACGTGGTCGGAACTTGGGGCTTGATACCGAGACCACTATTTGAATACTAATTTCGCAAATAACATTTATGAGAAATATCGTTGAATTTGATATTCTTTATCATTTTATGTAGGCTATTATGTCATACTTGTGACATAAATATTCAGATAGTTGTCTCGGTATCGTCTCCATATTGTCGCCATTGCTTTGTCAACGTTATTGGCCTGTATCTTATATACGATCATATACGGAAGGCGACGGTGACGTGGTCGGAACTTGGGGCTTGATACCGAGACGACTATTTGAATATTAATTTCGCATATAACCTGATAACCTGTATGAGGAATATCTGATATATTTGAATATTTGATATTCTTTATCATTTTATGTAGGCTATTATGTCATAAATATTTTGTTAATCATGTATGTCTCATGTTTGTTATTATATTTTATGTGTTTATTATATATGCATTATGATTAAATAAAGTTATCATTTAAAATAAATGTATTTAAATTATTATTTTGCCAAAACCTCAAATGCCACAAAACACAATAGTCTAGAGTTGCCAATTAGTTAGTCCAATTACCTATAACGCTAAGCACATAAGCCACTTACACCTTTTAATTAGAGCCGGCCGCTTACACTTTATACAACGAAAGAACGAAAAGTTGAACAAAATCAACAAATTTGTGAATTTAAAAACAATTCAAACGTTAATGTATTCCATGTCATAACCCGCATATATGTACTAAATTTCAGTCATATCCATTTATAAACAAAGAAGATAATGCGACATCAGTTCCGCTTACACCTTTTAATTGGAGCCGGGCGTATACACATTTTAGTGCGTTTCGGAACGAAAAAGTTGAATAAAATCAACAAATTTGTGAATTTAAAAACAATTCAAACGTTATTGTATTCCATGTCCCAGCCCGGACATATACACCAAATTTCATTAATATCCATTGAGAAACAACGGACCAAACGCCATATAACACCCCGTATACACCTTTTATTTGGAGCCGGCCTCGGCATACACTTTATAGTGTGTCCCGTCATAAATCCTATGGTAAACAATGCTATCATCAGTAAATAGTCTTACTCTTAGAGAGCTATATTTCATATAAGTGTGGAAGTCGTTGATATCTATAGAGGGACACACTATAAAGTGTATGCCGAGGCCGCTCCAAATAAAAGGTGTAAACGGGGTGTTATGTGGCGTTTGGTCCGTTGTTTCTCAATGGATATTAATGAAATTTGGTGTATATGTCCGGACTGGGACATGGAATACAATAACGTTTGAATTGTTTTTAAATTCACAAATTTGTTGATTTTATTCAACTTTTTCGTTCTGAAACACACTATAAAGTGTAAACGGCCGGCTCCAATTAAAAGGTGTAAGCGGACTTGATGTCGCATTATCTTCTTTGTTTATAAATGGATATGACTGAAATTTGGTACATAAGCCTCCATGCCATGTCCGGGTTATGGCATGGAATACATTGACGTTTGAATCGTTTTAAAATCACAAATTTGTTGATTTTATTAAATTTTTCGTTCTTTCGTTCTGTAAAGTGTAAGCGGCCGGCTCCAATTAAAAGGTGTAAGTGGCTTATGTGCTTAGCGTTATAGGTAATCGGATTAACTAATTGGCGACTCTATATACTATTGTGTTTTGAGGCATTTGAGGTTTTGGCGAACTAATAATTTAATTACATTTATTTTAAATGATAACTTTATTTAATCATAATGTATATATAATAAACACATAAAATATAATAACAAACATGAGACAATATGGAGACGATACCGAGACAACTATCTGAATATTAATGCGCAGATTAATACAATATTTCCAAGGTAAAACAAGTTCATTGGGTTACTAAAATTGATTTGTGTACTGTATATCAGAAATAGAACCTCTTTAGCCAAAATGATTTCCTTAAATAACTCATTACATATATTGTCCTACAATTGTTTCCATGGCACTGGGCCATTAACTAGCTACCCGTTATAAGGACACTTATTTTGGAGATGATTTGTGGAATTGTACATATATGTTGAGTAATGGCCTGGAAATAATGTTCCGCAAAATAACTAGGCAATTTTGGGCAATTCATGTTATTATTGAATCATATTGATTTGAGATGGCAATATTGTTGCAAAATTGCTTTGGTAAAATCTGTTTTTGCCTAGGCCGATTTCTTTCACCTAGGCAAATATATTGCCTAGGCAAATTTTCCTTAATTCCCAGGGCTGCATCTCTCATTGAGACGCCACGTAGTGGAGATCCATAAAAACAGGGGAGGGGTTTCGCCCCTTCCAAATCCTCCCTGGGCCCAGTCCCAAACTCCCAATATATCAATGGGTGACTTCGAAAGATCATAATATCGGAATTGTCCGATATAAGAGGATAATTGAACGTGATTTTAAAACGATTCAAACGTCAATGTATTCCATGCCATAACCCGGACATGGCATGAAGGCTTATGAACCAAATTTCAGTCATATCCATTTATAAACAAAGAAGATAATGCGACATCAAGTCCGCTTACACCTTTTAATTGGAGCCGGCCGTTTACACTTTATAGTGTGTTTCAGAACGAAAAAGTTGAATAAAATCAACAAATTTACCAAATTTCATTAATATCCATTGAGAAACAACGGACCAAACGCCACATAACACCCCGTTTACACCTTTTATTTGGAGCCGGCCTCGGCATACACTTTATAGTGTGTCCCTCTATAGAGCAACGCCATAGTGTAATAGTGATATGATTGACTATGTGTGAATGGGAGCGATTGGGAAATGACTCCGTTAAGTGTGACCAGGTTTTGTCTTGTCTGGGTTGTGGTTTGAGAAGCACGTGTTCTAATTGAATAAACTTAATTCCTTCGAAAGTTTGTCTTTCGAAGGAATTAAGTTTATTCAATTAGAACACGTGCTTCTCAAACCACAACCCAGACAAGACAAAACCTGGTCACACTTAACAGAGTCATTTCCCAATCGCTCCCACTCACACATAGTCAATCATATCACTATTACACTATGGCGCAAGAAGAGTACATATAAGACCAAGGACAGAGCACTGGAGAATGCCAGTGGTTACTGGAACATGAGAGGAAGAGTGTCCTTCAATGAGTACAGATTGGGTCCTATCACATACGGTAGGAAACTGTAGATCCAATCAGAGACTTGGGAATTAATGTTGTAATAATTTAACTTGTAAATGACGAGTCGGTGAGGAACTTAATTTATTAAAATGCTTTTGGGAAGTCCATTGAGCCTTTGAGGCATTATGATTTGGCGCCAAATGTGGGGCTCCAACCCACTACCCGAGATTAAAGAGTCTTGATGAAAGAAACTTTAGAAAATCAAATCAGTGAGAAATAAAAAGTTAAAAAACTCACATATCGAATGAATCATAAGGAGGGGGTGCTCTCTTCAAATTTTTCAGTGCCTTTTCTGTCTGTTGTAGTTTCTTTCTAAGATCTTGGACATTGTGCATCAACAAAACGTTTGTTGATTGTTCGGTCATATTCACCACATTCCTCGATCATTATAAATAAGTCAACTCCTGTCAAGGCTATGTTTAAACCGACAGAACGTCACTATTTCCGCAATGAACATGCTGTAACTTGCGTCAAAACAAACCCATGTGGTCGCCAGTAAAAATGTAAACAAACATTTTACAGTCAGTTTCTGAACGTTGTCAACAACCTAAAATTTGCTCTTGATACTTAAAATATTCAACAGTTTAGGACTAATGTTCTCAATTGATTGACCTGCAAGTACAATGATTATAAACACAATTAGAACGATTATTCCCGTGCTAAATTGTCAGTAAAGTTTTCACGGTCGCCCCGGAAGCCGCGAAATGGGCGGTTAATTGGTCGCATGGAGTAGAGACCATTACAACTCGTTGAAATGTTATGGTCCAGTTAAATTATCAGAAACTAACACCACAGCTCTGCTACACTATGTACGTCCGTACGTCATATTCTTTTGTTTTTCACTTTTTATCGAGTTTTTATTCTTGAGACAACACATTTGTTCAGTTAATTGGAGAATCACCCGTTATACGTATGATCTATAGCTCCCAAGGTTGTGAGTGACCATTAATAATTTATACGTGGTGCATGTGACAATAATTATAGCCTTTGGATGGAGTCAGTTTGTAGTTTCAGCGATTTTCCAGTTATAATTTTCCACTAGAAACTGTTCAAAATGACAATGAACAGAGAAGTTTTAAAACTTGATCGGTTGAGTCGAAGGCTGAGGAATGGCCATCAGCCACACACAGCGGAAAACATCGAGAAAATAGAGAAAGTGCAACTGAGAGCAGCCAGAATGGTCCATAACAACTACCACTGGAGGAGCAGCCCAAAAATTATGGTGAAAAACCTTTTTTGGAAATCACTTGAAGAAAGACGAAAAGATGCCACCTTGACTATGTTGTTCAAGTGTATCAAAGGACTTGTCGTCACAAATCAAGCTACTCCACTCGCGAAGAGCAGAACTAACGACAGATCACGAGGGTACAACCAGCGTTATAGACACAACATCATGTGAAAGTAGATGCTTATAAGTATACTCCTTCGTTCCGTCTGCCATATATACGGATGTGGAACGCCGGCCTATCTGAAGAGGCAGTGACATGCACCATATGTACCTTTATCCAGATTAACGTACTTGGCATGCACCTCCCTGTAAGACTTTCAGAAGGAGGTGCTCAAAACAGGCTAGCTGATGATGACAGAACAGATATTTTAACTTCACTCACGATGATTTTACTTGTACTAGTAATATACACAATATCCTTGTTTTAAATACACCAATATTGGCTTTTAATGACATCCGCTTGTGCGCACAAATTATGCGATTATATTCCCACAGAAACCTTCTGTAGGGATTTGCATTGTATCGGAAGAAGAAGAAGCCAAGAAATAATCATTATTCTGATTTATTCATGTTTACTATAAAACCTGTGTTTCACTATGTTGCTCACTTCCATGATACGTTCAACTTTGAAGTGGTAACAGAATCACCCGAAACAATCGAATATACCCGGTATATTTTTTTTATCAGATTTCTAAGGTATATATATTTATTATTTAAAATAGGAAATCGTAGATCGTCGTATATTACTGGAGTCACAAATTAATTTTTATTATAATTAACAATTTAACATGTTTTTTTTTCATCGTCCAAAGAGCATGCACCGATTGTATTTTTGCACTAATCCATGGCTCAAATTCATTCAATTGTTGCATATATTCTGCTGAGTATATAAAAGGAGATGATCCCATATAAATGGCCGGATTTAGTGTACAGTGCCCCTTTAAGAGCGATTCATCATCCATTCATGCTGCATAATTTTTATATAAATATAGCATGAAAATTAGACTTAAGCGTTATTCAATTGCACTTAAAAGTATAATGCAATTGCAAGTAACGCAAAAACAAAATTATCTATAACTGCAATTAAAATTACCTTACCTTATATGTAGTAAATGGACGCATGATCACGCCTCTTTGTCCAGATCCATGTTTTGCACGGGAGACAGAGCAATCTCCTATTTTCCCGTTTTCTATTTTGTCGATCCGGTGATACATGTGTTGTTAAGCGGTAATATAAGCATAATTGCATTTTACTTGAAGATGCATAAATCGAATTAACGCTCGCAAATTACTATTTCCTTGGTATCGGGAGTAACAAATATTTTATTCGAGTCGAGGAACCCACCCATCAAAGCTCAGAGTGATCATATATCGATGTTTGAACTTTGAACTCTATTATTTTTCACCACCGATAATTTTTGGTGGCTCAGTATATAGGCTAAACAGTAGACGAGAAGAGGGTCTCAGACCAAATTGCGGATGAATATGGATAACACTAAAATCAAGTGGTTTGGGCAATTTTCTACTATAATTGACTGTGGTTAGCATTATTTTTTGGCTATTAATCGATTCTGATAATTGAAGCGGCATTTAAAAAAAAATATTGTTGTTGGAATCTGATGATATATGGGGGACCATCAAATCGGATTGAGTAGCTTTATAGATTTTAGATTTATCTATATATAAAATTGTTATGCATGGAAGCCATATGTGGATACATACTGAAAATCGTGTGCAAGCTTGTGAATAGGCGCCGGCCATATTTGTTGTTATACGGCAGTTTCCTCCGTAATTGACTTCGAAAACCCTGTATCGGGGCCTACAACTGCAGATGGAAAAGTGCTGAACAGTTTCTGGTATATCATATGTACCTGTATATTGTTAGTTTTCAGCAGCAGGTAGAATAAGAATAAGAATGGAATCATTCATAATTGAACATTGAGTCTGCATCAAAGAATTGTTAGTTTGAGGCATAATAACATAATATTATATTGGGCCTATATTTGGTTAGGCTGTGGACCTGTGGTCAGAGTGGTATATACTGTATATACATGTATGACATACCGGTACACGACGATTATGGGGATGATGGTTACACTCCGAATGGAGGTTGCTCATAAGTGAGTGCAAAGAAGAAGTGTAAGTGTAAGGTGCACTGTAGGTAGATACTTGAATAATTTGACATAATATCAGTGGTTGATATATAATAAATGTCATTAGAGATTATTGTTGAGAGTTGATTCTAGCAAGTTAGCAACTCTCCGTGTATGTAGTTCAAAGATTAAGGCGCGGCTAATTCTCTCATTCTCCTCAGTATTAAGTATATCATCTCGGCCTACTGTCATGGCTGATAGCTTTGTTACGGGTGTTATTCTGCGATACCAAAATCACGAAAACTGTGCGCATGCGCTAAAATACGTCCTTTTCAATAACGTGGGTAGCCCCCAGCCGATGCTATCAAATTCGTCGGAGAAAATCTTCGATAAAAAACGAAAATGGTGGGCATAATTGAATAATATTATACTCATTGCCACTGCGTGAAACATATTCTTTGAATGCATAGAAAATAAAGATTCGATGGTTTTCATATTTCGCGATAATTTATGATTCATCCAGATCAGTCTGAAATGTCCCATCTTTCTCCGACACTAACAATATTTGATCACACGAGGCGCGTCTTTTGCATGGAAATACCAAATAATTTGTCACTTGAGACGCAAATTCCATCTATTAATTGGAAGTCATAATGTATGTCTACTGGTATTATTTGAATCGGAGAACAGTAACACTGCCATCATATCATGTTCATGATGATGAATTTCAATTCTCACTTCTCGAAAACTGGGACTGGGATCATGAATCTTGATTACTAATACCCTAACATGTTCCTGGTGAGTTATTCTGGGTGGACAATCTGTATTGGTTTACATGTTTAAGCTCCGGATGTAAACATAAATCTTCCAAGTTGCAAATGTAGATTTAATACATCTTGCTGGTATGGTACCATTCGCGATCGCCCAAGAATATGGTTACGAATATACCTGCACTGTGCACCCATATGGCCATAATCCAGACTATGACCAATGCCAACAGAACAGACAGACTCTTTGCAAACATGACAATATAGTGAGATTTGCATTAAGTTTAATAAGACAGTATCCAATGATACTGTTTCTCATGGAAAGCTGACACTTGCAAAATATCTGGCTCTGTGAAGATCCAACTATACAGGGAACTTTTTGAACTACTTTATTTGTAATGGCAATATAACGTGTGTTTATCATTTTCAGGGGTTTGTCAAAGTTGTAAAGAACAAGGCATATTTCAAACGCTTCCAAGTAAAATTCAGGAGGAGGAGAGGTAACCTTACTAATCTATCACACTATCAGACTTTATCAGTCTTACCGTTTAAATTTTGCATTTAATAATCAACTAATCATGACAAGGGTTTCAGATTGCCTCTTGTAGAGAAAGGCTCTTCTGATACTAGTTGTTATCTCGATGTTAAGGGATGGGAAGTGCAGTAGATCCATTTGATCTTTGTGTCATGGCTTACGCCATCAAAGATCCATGGCGTGCTTTAAACAACATAGGCGACTATGATTCCTATAAAAGGAACAATTAGGACCAACGCACATGTATTTATCAACTAAATACTAATACAAGTGTGAAACCATCCACTCACCTACGTGTCATTTATCCTTAAAATCCGACAAATAATAGAACGTAAACACTGACATGTCGTGTGTTCGTCGATCATTGCATGCGACACATCATTTCATGAATTCCCCTGTGAGTTCCCCCGGAATCCCTGTGCACGCGTCAAGGTAATCACATGCGTTCACATTGAGTGTACAATTCAGGTAGCCTGATACAATTCAAGGTGAGGGTAACTACAATCTGCGCATGCGTGTATTTTTTTACAACTAACTGATTTCAATTTGTTACACATGCGTACTGATAACTTCCTGATACAGTCAGGTGGGTTGCAGAATCATGTTCGGTGACATTCCCATGCGCGATTAGTGCACGAGACGCACGTAGTCATGTGATATGTTAGCTCCTCCTGCTTCGGCCATTTAACCGCGTTTTGTCAACATGTTTTCCGACTGGATTTTTGGATTAAATAATTACGGAATTATACACACGTTCTGGTAGGTCTGAGAGCTAATATAAATTGCAATAATGTTGACATTAATGACTGTTAGTTTATTCTTAAAATTAAGTGTATTTAAAAAAATTAGATAGTCGTCTAAGCTGATAGAAGATCCGCGCTACGACCTGTATGCCGTAAGCCATATTATCAGGTCGTACTATGACTAGAAGTGCAGATGTGCGGTTTTGAAATTTCATTTCGGTTTCGTTTTTATTAGGCAAATATATTTTTCGGTTTCAGTTTTATTTAATCACCATTGTTTTTGCAATGAATTGTCTGCATTTACTCTTAGGCTCCAAATAAACGTGCATGCATTATTAATTTCTCAGTAAAATATTCTGTACCAAAAGTGAATCATCAAATTCATCAACAAACTGAAAGGTTTTACCACCACTTTACTTAAAATTTTGGCAAACCCTTCGAGAATTAAATACGTCACCCCTCGCATTCCGTTAAACGGCCTTCATAATTGGCTACGGCAATAAGCATTGCCGAAGCTATTTGCCGAAGCCAAACAATCTGAATTAAGAGGGCTGGTTAAATGTGGACTCATCGGTTTACGATTAAGCCGTGTATCCAGGCCTGGAAATCTCAAGGCGGGCTGGCGGGCTGCCCGCCTACAGCCCGCCTAGAATTTTCCAAGGCGGGCTTTTTATAGCCCGCCTCGTCTACGATAGGACATTTATTATTTAGTTATTTTATTGTGTTTAATGAGTAAAATACTGCATCGAAATCGTAATTATATTGTACAGTGTGGGGACTGTGCGCATGCGTGACCTGACGGTAATGTCAAATGGGAATTATAGCGGAATCAGTAAATTCCGGAACGAACTGTTTCGTAAATCTGATCTTTTGATCGATTCTCACACATTTTATGAACAAAATAAATTATTTCTCTTCATAAGATTGAGCTTACAATATATTTCACTGGATAAAATGAACACATGTTTGTGGATAGTGAGAACCAAATGTCACTGTCCCAATTAAGTTCAACCTTTCGTTCCGTTTCCGGTTCCTATCAGTGAATATTGTATTTAGCTTGCAGCCGTCTTTTATCGCTTCGATTGACAATATTTTAATATAATTTGCTAAATATATCCACGTATTCTAGTTTACACTGTTATTCAATTATTAAAGTTCAGAAACTATTTTCTATGTCCCCAATTGCAAACACCCAGTAAATCTATAGATAGCGACTTGCAGCAGTCTGCGATCGGCAATGGAATATGGATTACATTGAGAGAAAAAGCAGTCAATATTCAAGTGCAAATATACTGGATTTAATATTGTTCTTGATTGTGTATTTTATGTAAAATTACACTTTCATGGAGAATGCTTTTAACGTGGACAAACTCACCCAATTCCGTTGCATGGGGTGGACACCGACTGACAAATTGTTGAGTACAAACACTCTTACATTTTGTTTCTTGTTCATATAAATTATCATAACATATAAAACATAGTTAAATATTCACCATACCATAATTACTGTGGGGGATTTTGACATTCACAACTCTGTGGACACTTTGTTTCCACATAAAAAAAATTAATTTAGATGGAGTTATACAACATCAAAAATAGACAAACTAACGGCATTAGTAACTCAGATAAAATAAATCATAACTTTAAAAGTTGAGGAGGGCTATAGCCCTCCTAGGCATATCTAGGAGGGCTATTAATAGCCCTCCTGGATTTTCTAGATCGCCAGCCCTGTGTATCCATGACGTTTGCGCACGTTTTCAGCAGGATTATCTCATTATTAGGGGGGACGCACCATGTGGTTACCGGAATACACATTTTTTACTGTGGCAGCGTGGGGCTCCATTTAAACAAAAATATAATCTTGCGGAGAAGAAAAAGCTTGCCGAGTTATGTATAAAATATAAAAATTTCACGTCCTCACCAGCTGTCCTCGCTGTTAATTTTATAAACATATAAAAGCTGGAGATCCATGCAAATATCTGGAGCGAAAGTTATTTATGAAGCAGTTGTGCAAAAACCAAAGCAGGTATATATATCATTGGGACATATATTTTTTAACTGGCAGGTGCTCTAGGCCTAACAAAAAAAGACCTGTGTTTGGGGTCACATGGTCTGAAAATATTAGGGTAGGTAGGGATTATTTATTTATTTATTTATTTTTTTTTTTTTTTAAATAAACATACCGCATAATAATTTAACCTTGTAATGATATTGTGAATGTATTAATTCCCCCATGTACTCTGACAGCCATATAGTATATGAGATGTGACATATTTCACATCAACCAGGCCTAGATGGATAATAATTTACACATACCATATTCATTTTAATATATTAAAATAATTTGATATAATTTCAGGCGGTTTTCAGACATTCCTGAACTGAAATATAAATGTATAAAATTGTTTTAATACTGGTACCATTTAACTGGATATTTATATTAAATAAATAACAGTTTGTCATATTTGTTGTTTTAATATAATATAAAACAGATGCTTTCCTTTATTATATTTGGAAATTATAAGTGTCAAAACAAGGAGAGTAACTTTAATATTATAGTAAACAGTGGTAAAAACTTATAAATAACTGCGGAATTTCCCATTCAACGAACGATCCGATTGGTACTAGCACATAATTATTTATAGCAGTCCAATGGGCGGAGATCTGACCAGAGTGATGCATTGAATGTCAGAAACACGGGGTCGTATTTTGTCACAATCATGTCGACAACTTTTCAGCACGAAAAGGTGTTTTGCGAAATATTCGTATTGACAACAATATGTAGATATGTACTAGATCATACATCCAACTGCATTCACGCACAGCTTGGTAAAACACAGCGCCAGATTGCAGCAATATTGCCAATATAAACAAGTAAATAATACGCCCAGCATAAACCAACTTCCCACTGTGAGCCCCGTGTGTTCAATCAATGATTCTATTCGATCATTTGTCCGACCATTCCACGTATGGATAAAGGGACGCAGGTTGTAAACAGCGTGACGGGAAACTCCTATCGTGGGCCTCACTTTGGAGAAGCCGCGTAAGCAACACGTTAGCTACGCCGCATTGAATGGATTGGTTTATTATTTACTGGGTGTGAAAGCTATACACGTGGTTTGTGAATGAATGTTCCAGAACATCGCGGAACATGTTGTTGATGTTTAGAACTTCTCAAAATATGAACTATGCGGGCTGGATTAATTATTAAATAAACACTCTGTGCAGCAGTGCCTACGTATGTCGGCCTATTCATGTTTTAAAATATATTTTTGGCATTGATTGTGTGAGTTTGAACAACCTCTGGATGGAGTATTCAAAGCCGTATATAAAAGATGTAAGATTTGAATTCAAAATTTTTGGAAATCTCAATAAAAAGTTTAGGGTCGCATGGTTTTATTAGGCACGGTCGGGTGACCCCAAACACAGGTATTTTTTTGTTAGGCCCTAGGTAAATTAAAAAATTTCGCAATAAATAAATTGTCGAGTATTTTTATGGAATTGCATCACATGACCTACATTTGAAAAATCAATATAAAATTAGAAAAACAAATATACCAACATTATAATGGAACAAGTTCCAAGCGGTCCCTAGTGTTGAAACAATTTTTCGGCGTAGACGCCATTATTAAATTAGTCTACCCCGAAATATGTTAATCGGGGGAGAGCACTACCTTATGCTTTAACGACAGCAGTGCTATTGCACAGCCATATCACGTAAACTGTAACAGTTAACACATATTAACTTGTTAAGCCTTATTGTATTGTTCCTTTGATGCCGCCGCTGCTATCAGTCATGCACAGGCGGTGAACTCAGTGACCTGTGCTCGTTTCTTTTATGTTGATTATCAAAGACTTGAAGTGTCACTGCTGACTGAGCACTATGAACAATATCTAGTTCAGTGTGACGCAACTGATAAGTGATGACTTTATATCAATGTGGCACGTGTAATATTAGAGTAATCATGCCCGGGCATTCATGAGAACTCTTCCATGTCCCCGATTAATCTGCCTACAAAATGATTTATCATTTACCTTGATTGAAAAGGGTAACGAGATGATACGATCATTTAATGTATTGTTTACACACATTTTCTGATAGCGTGACGATTCTAAAATCTCTGGAAAACAGGATTTTGTTTACTTATAAACCTTGTTACTACGACATTCAACGTACCTCTGATATACTCATGTTTATTAAAATCATGCTTTGGGGAAAGTTGCCATCTATGTTCATAATTCTTCAATTTAATTTTCCCACCCCTTCTTTTATTGTGCCCCCCTGCTCTTATTTTCGGATATTTACCACCCCCTACTTTTATTCGCACTCTTTAAACAGATGGTGACCCTTCAGTCACTTGGAATATCCCACAATGACATGTTTCAAAGAAAGACCTCAACTAGTGGTTTTATTAATACGTTTGCATTTGAACTTTCCTTGAAGGTTTGAGAGATTATATTTCGGCGAGAATCCAAATCTAGATTCTCGTAAATATTCTCGCAAATTACCCTGGATTCTCGTGAAAAAGTATATATGGATTCTCGCAGAATCAGATGAAATATACGACCTGAGGTTTTAAGTTTACGAAGTTAGATACATTTTTTTAATCTCCTGACATGATGAAAACTATTGAACTCTCTCTCATTGAACTCTCTCACTGAGTGCTGATGAAAATAGTTCTTCTGACCAGAGATTTGTTAAATAAAATATCTTATTAATGATTAGTTATTAAAAAACTATTTAAGAGGGAGGTAAAGTGGCAACATTTAAATGGGGAATCAGTGTTAATTTGCAAGACAAGATTATTCAATATTTACAAACCGTAGAATAATACTTAATGTCTTGTTGGAATGTTCCAGTGACAACGCAAAGTAGATTTTTGATTTTATGTTTTGTTTTGTAACATTTGATGGAAATATTATTAACAATGGTTTTATATCGGACAATATACCCAGGATATGCACAAAAAAGTTTGGAGCTATCCGAGTTCCAAGAAGGGACACGACAAATTCTGTCTCCCGTGGCTCGTGCCACCGTGACCCAATGTTGCACAATAATCCTACAAAATGATTTATCATTTACCTTGATTGAAAAGGGTAAAGAGATGATACGATCATTTAATGTATTGTTTACACACATTTTCTGATAGCGTGACAATTCTAAAATCTCTGGAAAACGGGGTTTTCTTTACTTATAAACCTTGTTACTACGACATTCAACGTACCTCTGATATACTCATGTTTATTAAAATCATGCTTTGGGAAAAGTTGCCATCTATGTTCATAATTCTTCAATTTAATTTTCCCACCCCTTCTTTTATTGTGCCCCCTGCTCTTATTTTCGGATATTTACCACCCCCTACTTTTATTCCGCACTCTTTAAACAGATGGTGACCCTTCAGTCACTTGGAATATCCCACAATGACATGTTTCAAAGAAAGACCTCAACTAGTGGTTTTATTAATACGTTTGCATTTGAACTTTCCTTGAAGGTTTGAGAGATTATATTTCGGCGAGAATCCAAATCTAGATTCTCGTAAATATTCTCGCAAATTACCCTGGATTCTCGTGAAAAAGTATATATGGATTCTCGCAGAATCAGATGAAATATACGACCTGAGGTTTTAAGTTTACGAAGTTAGATACATTTTTTTAATCTCCTGACATGATGAAAACTCATTGAACTCTCTCACTGAGTGCTGATGAAAATAGTTCTTCTGACCAGAGATTTGTTAAATAAAATTAGTGCTGGGACGGTTGGGGTTTTTTCCAAACCGGTTAACCACGGGCATTAACCTAACCATAACCGGTTAACCGCTACCAGCATTATCCTAAGTACGAGATTGAATACACTGGTCACTATATCGTCAAAACAAGTGTTTATTACGCGTCCCGGAAACGTTGATATACATGCGATCACAAACGATGTTTTAGTCGTACAATGCGTTCCTGTTACGGCGGTCATAGTTGTAAATGTGTATAAATTAATTCAGTTTTGAGCCCAAACAAACTAAAATATAATATATATTAGTGGTGCGGTAGTATATCGATGTTTACAGGAGTTCCGCACCGCATAAACAACGCTTGCTTGCAAACCCTTCAGCGACGAAATATAGTTCCTCCCTTGTGTATATCCCGGACACAATTAGCCCAAACAAGGTACTGAAGGTAGGTATACTGTTGTTTAGTAATGTTTACTAGTGTTTGTGTATAGGCAGGTATGTATTAATCACAGTGGCTACACGATGTTACTTCAATTATTTCATAAACAAAATTAAATCGGCGTGTGTTGTGGGGTATATGAATACACAATCAACTGTCCAAATCGCTTCTAAGCGACTTATTATTACTTAGTAATAATCTCGTTACTTAAACTTCCGTAAATGATTTCGGCAACATTTACACTGAGTACTACGATGATAGTACGATCGTTATCAATATTACGGTTATCCGGTTGTGGCTTCCAACCGGTTGACACGCGTAACCGGTTATCCGGCGAGAATCCAAATCTAGATTATCGTAAAATTTACGTAAATATTCTCGCAAATTACCCTGGATTCTCGTGAAAAAGTATATATGGATTCTCGCAGAATCAGATGAAATATACGACCTGAGGTTTTAAGTTTACGAAGTTAGATACATTTTTTTAATCTCCTGACATGATGATAACTCATTGAACTCTCTCTCATTGAACTCTCTCACTGAGTGCTGATGAAAATAGTTCTTCTGACCAGAGATTTGTTAAGTAAAATATCTTATTAATGATTAGTTATTAAAAAACTATTTAAGAGGGAGGTAAAGTGGCAACATTTAAATGGGGAATCGATGTTAATTTGCAAGACAAGATTATTCAATATTTACAAACCGTAGAATAATACTTAATGTCTTGTTGGAATGTTCCAGTGACAACGCAAAGTAGATTTTTGATTTTATGTTTTGTTTTGTAACATTTGATGGAAATATTATTAACAATGGTTTTATATCAGACAATATACCCAGAATATGCACAGAAAAGTTTGGAGCTATCCGAGTTCCAAGAAGGGACACGACAAATTCTATCTCCCGTGGCTCGTGCCACCGTGACCCAATGTTGCACAATAATCCTACAAAATGATTTATCATTTACCTTGATTGAAAAGGGTAAAGAGATGATACGATCATTTAATGTATTGTTTACACACATTTTCTGATAGCGTGACAATTCTAAAATCTCTGGAAAACGGGGTTTTGTTTAGGCCACAGGAAGTTGATTCTCTGTTTCTCAGACACTTTTTTCCCCAAAGCAGGTAGGCAGGCAGATTTTTATATTTATTTTTTATGGCCAAAATTTACCAGCAGGCAGGTTTTTATTACCATATTTTATGACCAAAATTTCCCGGCAGGCAGGTTTTTATTTGTTTATCCTACCGTAAAATTGTAAAACCAATGTTCGGACATTGAAACATGACTACTTGATTTGATTTTAATGAAATTTTATTAATACTGAAACTTGTCAGGCTTCACTAAGCCTTCTTTGAATGTGTCAATACAAGACAAAAACAAAATATATTAAACTTTCATAAGAACACTGAATGCAGACTTCGTTGCTGCATCCGCACTGGTAGTTGCACGTTGACAAGTACTTGAAGAAGTATTGGTGGTCACCGTGATCTTAAAATAAAAGCCAAAAATGTCTGCAACCTGTGTGGCTTTCAGTTCAGGTGAGACAAAGTCGAAGTCTGATGTTTTGTTTTTTCCAACAGAAATGGATTTGAAGCTTCCGCCGTGTTGGGACGTTATAAATTCCGACATGTTTCATTATCGATCTCAACACGATAAGATATTTGTTGCCGTCCCACACGCAAACATTCAGAATTGCAACCATTGTTTTAGCGGAAGTAGATCGGGCGCGTTCGATAATACTTCGATTAAGATTCCGGACATCGGCTTGTTAGATCTATTAAGATTGGATTTATGAGATAGAGTTGCGCCTCTTTATCCACACCTGTTAACAATGGTCGATTGCGAGCGGCGGGATGAATTATACTTTTTATTTTTGGTAGGCTATAAAAAGTACCCAGCGGCGTATTTTTTCGGGGGGCGGCGGTGTCTGAGAAACAGAATCAACTTCCTATGGCCTTACTTATAAATCTTGTTACTACGACATTCAACGTACCTCTGATATACTCATGTTTATTAAAATCATGCTTTGGGAAAAGTTGCCATCTATGTTCATAATTCTTCAATTTAATTTTCCCACCCCTTCTTTTATTGTGCCCCCCTGCTCTTATTTTCGGATATTTACCACCCCCTACTTTTATTCCGCACTCTTTAAACAGATGGTGACCCTTCAGTCACTTGGAATATCCCACAATGACATGTTTCAAAGAAAGACCTCAACTAGTGGTTTTATTAATACGTTTGCATTTGAACTTTCCTTGAAGGTTTGAGAGATTATATTTCGGCGAGAATCCAAATCTAGATTCTCGTAAAATTTACGTAAATATTCTCGCAAATTACCCTGGATTCTCGTGAAAAAGTATATATGGATTCTCGCAGAATCAGATGAAATATACGACCTGAGGTTTTAAGTTTACGAAGTTAGATACATTTTTTTAATCTCCTGACATGATGATAACTCATTGAACTCTCTCTCATTGAACTCTCTCACTGAGTGCTGATGAAAATAGTTCTTCTGACCAGAGATTTGTTAAATAAAATATCTTATTAATGATTAGTTATTAAAAAAACTATTTAAGAGGGAGGTAAAGTGGCAACATTTAAATGGGGAATCAGTGTTAATTTGCAAGACAAGATTATTCAATATTTACAAACCGTAGAATAATACTTAATGTCTTGTTGGAATGTTCCAGTGACGACGCAAAGTAGATTTTTGATTTTATGTTTTGTTTTGTAACATATGATGGAAATATTATTAACAATGGTTTTATATCGGTCATTTTATTATCGGACAATATACCCAGAATATGCACAGAAAAGTTTGGAGCTATCCGAGTTCCAAGAAGGGACACGACAAATTCTATCTCCCGTGGCTTGTGCCACCGTGACCCAATGTTGCACAATAATCCTACAAAATGATTTATCATTTACCTTGATTGAAAAGGGTAAAGAGATGATACGATCATTTAATGTATTGTTTACACACATTTTCTGATGGCGTGACAATTCTAAAATCTCTGGAAAACGGGGTTTTGTTTACTTATAAACCTTGTTACTACGACATTCAACGTACCTCTGATATACTAATGTTTATTAAAATCATGCTTTGGGAAAAGTTGCCATCTATGTTCATAATTCTTCAATTTAATTTTCCCAACCCTTCTTTTATTGTGCCCCCCTGCTCTTATTTTCGGATATTTACCACCCCCTACTTTTATTCCGCACTCTTTAAACAGATGGTGACCCTTCAGTCACTTGGAGTATCCCACAATGACATGTTTCAAAGAAAGACCTCAACTAGTGGTTTTATTAATACGTTTGCATTTGAACTTTCCTTGAAGGTTTGAGAGATTATATTTCGGCGAGAATCCAAATCTAGATTCTCGTAAATATTCTCGCAAATTCCCCTGGATTCTCGTGAAAAAGTATATATGGATTCTCGAAGAATCAGATGAAATATACGACCTGAGGTTTTAAGTTTACGAAGTTAGATACATTTTTTTAATCTCCTGACATGATGATAACTCATTGAACTCTCTCTCATTGAACTCTCTCACTGAGTGCTGATGAAAATAGTTCTTCTGACCAGAGATTTGTTAAATAAAATATCTTATTAATGATTAGTTATTAAAAAACTATTTAAGAGGGAGGTAAAGTGGCAACATTTAAATGGGGAATCAGTGTTAATTTGCAAGACAAGATTATTCAATATTTACAAACCGTAGAATAATACTTAATGTCTTGTTGGAATGTTCCAGTGACGACGCAAAGTAGATTTTTGATTTTATGTTTTGTTTTGCAACATTTGATGGAAATATTATTAACAATGGTTTTATATCGGACAATATACCCAGAATATGCACAGAAAAGTTTGGAGCTATCCGAGTTCCAAGAAGGGACACGACAAATTCTATCTCCCGTGGCTCGTGCCACCGTGACCCAATGTTGCACAATAATGTACATGACAACATTGTTACTATCTTGTGTTGCCAGCAAAAGTCTAGACAACTTCCATGCCATCATTTTGAAGTCGCATTTTGACCTGGCCGTGCGACTTGCAGAACAGATTTATTCCTGAGATTGGGATTCATCTGCAACCACAAATACATGTAGACATCTAAAATTATTACTGCTCATTAATGTAGACATAGTATATTTAGCGATATAGATGTGTTTTTACATGTCAATTACATGAATATTAAATTTTTTTTTGTTTTGTTTTTTTTTGTTTTTTTTGGAAAACAATTCCAGGTCTGCCCAATTTTGGCAAATATGACAGGTCAGGAAACCGGAAACACTGTTTTTTGTTTTTTTTTGGCCCCATCACTTTAGTATAATGATATTTTGGCCGTATTACCACTTGATTTTAGAGTTATCGATCTTCATCCACAATTTTGTCCGAGACCTTCCGTTTGACCACGTGTTTCTGGACCACATATTACACATCTCGAGAAATAACAAACATCAAAAATTGATATCTTATCACTCTTGAACTTTGATGGGTGTTCCTCGACTTGAATAAAATATTTGTTACCGCCAAAGCCAAAGAAATAGTAATTTAGGAGTGTCTGATTGGATTGAGTTGCTTTAAACGATGCAAGATCGCCCAATTAATATGCGTATTAAAAGAATAAATGCTCATTGTGAGAAGGATTGTTTAACTAAATCTTTAATCAAAAGTCTAAATCTATAAAACTGCACCTTGGAAATTTTATTTGAATGTATGTTCTTATTTTTTTGGCCGTTATATATGAATATTTATTTAAGCTATAAAATTGGATTTAGGCAGAAGATTTCAACTCATTTTTGTTGTGAATAAATCAAAACCGCATTGGAACTACCTTTTTTAATCCTTCGCTTGTTCCAAAATGTAACCAGATAATCTCATTCTATACTAAGTAAAGCATCATTGGTTGTAGTTGTCCCATGGGAAATGTTCAGATAATAAGTTCAACAAACGACCTAGGTCATAAATTCAAACTTATATAAACATTTCCCTCAATAAAAAGGGGGCACCTTTTATTTATCCGTCTTGCTTTAATCACTTTAAAGGGGTACTGTGCACTAAATCCGGCCATTTATGGGATCATCTTTTTTACTCAACAGAATATATGCAACAAATTAATGAATTTGAACCATGGATTAGGGCAAAATACACTCTTGTGCTCTATGCAAACATAGTAATAATAATGAATTTATGACTCTTGTCATAAATTCATTTTAGCCAGATATTCATTTGTTACATATACAATGTATTCTTTTGAGTAATGAGTATAAAACATGTAGGAGATGGTCCCATAAATGGCCGGATTTGGTGTACAGTACCCCTATAACATCCCTCCAAATGAATAATAGATTATTCCAGTATATAATTCAGTAATTCATTCAGTATAGAAAGGGTTAAAATTCTAAATCACCCCTCATTTTACATTTACAGAGGGTAAAACTGATTATTATGCCAGGAAACGATTGACTGTTCAAGAGAAAAACAAGTACAACACCCCAAAATACAGACTGGTTGTCCGTTTTACCAACAAGGACATCACCTGTCAGGTAGGACATACCCTGCTGGATAGATAGATATGTGTATTGTATACAATTAAATGTAAACAGCCTTTTAAATTTTTCAATATGTGTGTTGCATACAATTAAATGTCAACAGCCTTTTAAATTTTTCGAAATCACACATTAGGCCAATACCCCCCTCCCTACCATAATTTTCCGTTACTGGAAACTAAGGTATTAATTTATTTGGCCTTGGCAGAATGACGTTCCCTGGGGTCAGTGATGGTGAATTTAGCGACGCTACCCTGCCGTACGGGATAGTGTCACATAATTCATCCTCTTGGGACCTCATTCTGCAAATGTTGGCATATGATTTAGTTTTCGCATGTTGGGACTTGATATTTGTGATAAATTCTTATCATGTTTTAAAATTTACTTATAGTTGGTTTATAAAGTTGGTTAGATCTTGCGCCATTAAAAATAGAAACCTGTGTTCTTGGGCAATTATTTACAGAAAATTTAATGAGGGAGACTTTATTTTTTCCAAGAAAAATCCCTGGTTAGATGCACTCTATTCAGACTTGAGGGGAAGTTCCCAACATTCAATAACATTTCTTGTTGTAGAAATAAGATCCAGCTAACATTTTTGCATCTTTGATGTCATATTCTTGATTACATCCATCCGTCTGTTTAGCCGTCCATGTATAAATCATCATATATCTCAACCATGGGTTATCAGATCTCGATGAAATTTGGTATGCAGGTTTGGAGCCAGGAGGCCTTTCAAAAGAGTTCATTGACATTGTTCACATTTTCCATTCAAGAGTTATCCATGTTTCTTTCTCTGAAAATGTTGGATTTCCGTCCGTCCGCTCATATATCTCAGCCATGGCTTATTGGATTCTGTTTAAATTTAGTATGGAGGTTTGGCATCAGGAGGACTTTCAAAAGCATGTCCAGTTATGTTATTTTCATTTTCCGTTAAAGCGATATCCCATCTGAAAATGTTGAATTTGTCCATCTGCTCATGGATCTTTAATTTTGTTTCTATCTTGTCCATGTTTCAATTGGCACGATGGGGGTATCTCAGCACCCGAGGTGCAACTTCTCGTTTTATCTTGACAACGCTGGGGCTGATGATGATCGACAAGTTTTAGATCCATGATCTGCTGACCAAGTCACCAAACCTGAGGCTCCACGTTGTCAATTCACTTGAAGATGTGGTCTCCTGAACAACGCAATCCAATAACTGTTTATGAAAGGAGTTTTGAAGACCATTTGTATTTAATAGTAATAAATTAAAAATTAAACACTTGCTATCTCACATTACAAGGTATTCAACTTGAATGTTATTAAATCAGGAAATTGTTTTTGATTAAATGTTGAAAGCATTGAGCCCAGAGCATCAGTTGAACACTCTCTTTGGCACTGTTTTACACATGCTACCATCGGCCCCGGTTAGCAACCGTATTTGGGTCGTAATGGTATTTTGTTTTGATTGTAACACTGCAAGTAAAACAATTTACACCCACGTTTGGTCCGAATCCTATAGTTTTGACTTTCTTTCTCGCTGGTTCAGTTGAGCTGAGCTACTCTGAAGAAAGCATGTGTCAAACTGTAGGATGAAGACCAATGGTGGGCATAAAACGTCAAGTTCTTTCTGTGAGTCAAAACAATGCCGATATGATCCGAATGCCATCGCAAGCCAGGGCGTAGCATTGTAAACAGTGCCTCATTTTCTCTTAATTCCAATTTTTCTACTACATTAGTCTTCGACTCTTCGCTATAATATGTTTACATACATTTTCTGATAGAGCGACAATTCAAAATTCTCTGGGTTTACTTATAAATCTTGTTACTTTAGCATTGGATATACCTCTGTCAAATAATGCACAAGTTTGATATCATGTTTGGGAATGGCTGCCTCTTGTTCATATGTGCAAAGCATTTTATTTGACCTAATCCGAAGATATGGACAAGATACCTCCCTCCTACAATTCTTGTCTAACTGTACTAGTACACTGATGTTAAAGGTACTCAATCCGATTCAATGGTCCCCATATCATATTCCAACAAAAACAATTTTTTGAAATGCAGCTTCAGTTGTCAGAATAGAGTAATTGCCCGAAAATATTGCTAACCAGTCACCTATAGTATAAATTGCCCAAAACCTGTGGTCAACATTTTGTTCAACAAAATTTTGCCAGTTTGTCAATTATCTTGACACAAAAAAGCCACTTGATTTTAGAGTTATCCATCTTCATCTGCAATTTGGTCAGACAGTCTTCTCGTCGACTGTTTACTGGGCCACTTAAAATAATCGGTGGTGAAAAATGATTTCACACACACCATTTTTTTTATCACCGAGCTTTGATGGGTGGGTTCCTTGACTTGAATCAAATATTTTTTAGCCCTGAAGCAAAGGAAATAGTAATTTGCGAGCATTAATTCGGATTATGAATCGTTAAATGTTTTAATTTTATGAATTTTTTGAGCGGATGATGATTGACATACCCAAGTTTTAGATCCACGACCTGCTGACAAGTCACCAAACCTGATGCTCAAATTCATTGTAAGCAAATTACGACCTGTAAAAATAAATAAACAACTTAACCCTTACATGTCTGGAGCTTCCTGAAGTTTTTGCGAAAACTGTGCCACGCATTCTCTTATATATACTAGTCTCCCACATGGAGATTCGCATATATAAGAGCATACATTAGCCTAACAATATTTACCATGTGGCATGTTAAGATTCCATGTTGAGACTGCATTTCCCATGACCTTATTTATTTATTGCGTGGCTAATTTTGAGGATTAACCTTTATTTTAAATGAGACTTATCATTTGTTAAGGCCAAAAAAAACATCTCTTTTTGCAATAACATCAGTGATGTAATGGGGAAAATTTTCCAGGCACGGTTTAAAAAAAAAAAAAAATATTGCGACAGGTAATGTATTTTCGACTGATAACCAATAAAACATTCTCACACAAACACTTTAATCTCTGTTTGAACACAATGAAGGTGTTGTGATGTTGTGTCAATCGAAGCATATCTACCAAATACGGCACTGGACAGTTAGTCCCAACATTGGGCTGGATTAATGACATGCTGACTGACTGCTTTATTTAGCCTGGCAGTCCATGTGTACTTGTCTGGTGCATTTCACTCATTCAGGTGGCACGACGATTGAAATTTTACTTCCTGTAGTCTATGGTATACAATGAGGTGTTGTGCATATATCATCTACCCTCCAGCATGTGTGTGGGGCGTTCTCACCTGTAGTACCTGATGTGGGTGGATAGGTCTTTTATGTGATGAACAGCTCTTGTTTATAAATTATCGGTGTATATATACATACAACCTATTCGTGGTTGCCATTGTCAATGCAGAAGTTACCTGATTATACATGAATAATAAAAGTTTAGCATCGAATAACTGTTTTTGCACAACCAGTCCTTTGTACGATATACCGATATCAGTGCAGGATATACCGGGATATCGTTGATAGTTTCAGACTATCGCGATATTTTAAATTGGAAATACCGTACAGTCCTATGATAATCTTTCTTCTGTCTTTATCCTCATTTTAAAACCTTGACGAGTATTGTGGTTTCCGTGTGATAGTTTTAGCTCAAGTTATGTTTGTTTTCAAATTTGGTACATGGATTTCTCATACGAACATAGTGGACACTCTGGCCGAGGAGCCTTTCGTTATCATTTGTTAAAATTGTCATTTATAAATATTTCTGCTTTTTTGGGCCGATGATGATTGAATTAAACCAAATGTCTTCATATCTGTGAACTGCTGACAAGTCACCAAACCTGAGGCTCAAATCAAATGGCAACAAATTAACATACAAATAACTTGTATCAATAACTTCAGTAGTTTATTACACTACTACACCCCCCCCCCCCCCCCCCCCCCCCCAAATTGGGAAAATTGTCTCTCAGCAAATTTAATGCTACATGGCATGTTGGATTTCTAGAGCCAAAAAATCCAGTGGCAGGTCTGGGCAGGTAGGAAGTTTTTTTATTTTATTTTTTTTAGTTTATCTATAATGCACCATATTCTAAATACAAGATAAAAGTTGGTATTCTCAATATCTTTGTATCCAGTTGCCGAAATTTCTGACAGAAAACTAGCTTATATGATATATCTGACAATATACCCAGAAAGGTAAAAAAAAAAATATGCACCAGAAAGTTGGGATCTCCAAGAAGGTACATGGATTTTCTATCTCCCGTGACCCGCGACACAATGTTGCGCAATACTGCACATGACAACATTGATACTATTCGGCAACTTCCGTGCCATCATGTTGACATTGCATTTCACCTGGCCGCGCGATTCTCAGAATAACAGATTTATTCCTGAGTTTGGGATTCATATGCAACCACAAATAGACATGTATTTTAATAAAAGTAAATCTTTTTTGAAAATTATATGCTGCTTAATATAAATATAGTAGATATTTATTTAGCCATAGAGACGTGATTTACGTGTCAAAAATCCAGGTCGGCCCAATTTTTTGGCCGAAAAAGGACTTTCTGACGAGGGTTCTTTCTGTACTTACATGTATATTATCAGTCGTCTGCTTATTTCTCCTGAAAACCCCTCCAGATGTATAATAGACCGTTCCAATGTATTTTATAACTGAACAGGAGAATGCATTTAGTAAAGAAAGGGCCTTCTCGATTGTTGGCAGTTGATAAATCTTATTGCTATTTTTTTGAGCTGATGATGACTAATAATCCTATGGATCTGACATGCCTCAGATCCTTGATCTGCTGAAAATCATCCAACCTGAGGCTCTAAATTTAATGGCAACAAATTAACATATAAATAAATTATCAATAACTTCAGAGGTTATAACACTATGGCTCACTTAGACCACTATTAGACCAGTATTTTACAATCCATATTTTAAGTTTTTTAGCGGTTTCTTTTGATATTATTTTGGAATGTTATCTCCAGTAGAGATGTGTGATCACCACCTAACTCTATTTGTCACTCAACTGGCTCAAAATAAATGTCAAGCTCGGAATGGTGGGAGAGGTGATGTTTTGTCCAATGATATTTGCCTGACAAGAGTTTTGGGTATTTTGTTTTCTGCATAAACACTGATTTACAGACCATAGCTTCAAATTGATTACTTGAAATTAGAAAAAAAATTCCCATGGAAATTTCCCATGACCTCGCTTGTTTATCGCGTGGCTAATTTTGAGGATTAACCTTTATTTTAAATGAGACTTGTTATCATTCATTAAGCCGTTGATAAATCTTTCTGCTTTTTTTTGGGCCGATGATGATTGACATACCCAAATGCCTTCAGATCCATGATCTGCTGAAAGTTATCAAACCTGAGGCTCAGATTCAATGGCAACAAATTAACTTTGAATAAGTTATATCAATAACTAGGCAGCTCTCGAAATTATGAAAATATGTCTCACTGCAAATTGAATGCAGTGGTATGTTGGATTTCACACGTTGCCATAGCATTTACCCACGACATTTGCTTATTGCCGTGGCAATCCGGGAGTCTCACAGACAATCCGTGAAACTTGACAGCTCTGGTAGGTTGGTGGATGGGAGGGAGGGAGGTAACTTTTGAATTTCATGTAATCACTATGCATGATTGACCCTTTCATTCCTAAATACTCATTGACGAGTAGTTCCTTTGGTGAAATGTTCAGATAATAAACTGTTTGTTGAACTTATTATCTAAACATTTCCCTCCAATAAATAGGACTCCTTCTGTACTTATATTATCAGTTGTCTGCTTAGTATTCCTGAAATCCCCTCCAAATGTATAATAGACCATTCCAATCATCCAATATATTCTTTTATAACTCGACAGGAGATTCCAATTAGGAAAGAAATGGCCTTATCAATAAATCTATCTGCTTTTTTGAGCCGATGATGACTGATATTCCCAAATGCCTCAGATCCATGAACTGCTGAAACTAATCAAACCTGAGGCTCAAAATTCAATGGCAACGAATTAACTTACAAATAACTTGTATCAATAACTTCAGTAGTTTATTACACTTGGCTCCCACTAAATTAGGAAAAATGTCTCGCAGCAGATTTAATGCTGCTTGGCATGTTAGATTTCTAGAGCCAAAAAATCCATTGGCACGTGGGAATTTTTTTTATTTTTTTTCCCCAAATCCACCTATAATGTACCATATTCTAAAAACAAGATAAAAGTTCATATTCTCAATACCTTTGTATCCACTTGCTGAAATTTCTGACAGAATGCTAGCTTTATATCTTGACAATATACCCAGAAATGTAAAAAATATGCACCAGAAAGTTGGGAGCGATCTAATCTCAAAGAAGGGACACAAAAATGCTATCTCCTGTGACTCATGACACAATGTTGCGCTATATTGTACATGGCAACATTGATACTATTCAGCAACTTCCGTGCCATCATGTTGACATTGCATTTCACCTGGCCGCGCGATTCTCAGAATAACAGATTTATTCCTGATATTGGGATTCATATGCAACCACAAACAGACATGTATTTTAATAGAAGTAAATTTTTGTTGTTAAATTACATCTAAAATTATTGCTGCTTAATATAAACAGTATATAGTATATAGACGTGTTTTACATGTCAAAAATCCAGGTCATCCCTATTTTTTGGCCGAAAAAGGACGCTTTTTGACGAGGCTTCTTTCTGTACTTGTAATATCAGTCGTCTGCTTATTTCTCCTGAAAACCCCTCCAGATGTATAATAGACCATTCCAATGTATTTTATAACTGAACAGGAGAATCCATTTAGTAAAGAAAGGGCCTTCTCAATTGTTGGCAGTTGATAAATCTTATTGGGTTTTTTTTTGAGCTGATGATGACTAATAATCCTATGGATCTGACATGCCTCAGATCCTTGATCTGCTGAAAATCATCCAACCTGAGGCTCTAAATTTAATGGCAACAAATTAACATATAAATAAATTATCAATAAGTTTTTAGCATTTTCTTTTGATATTATTTTGGAATGTTATCTCCAGTAGAGATGTGTGTCAGATCACCACCTAACTCTATTTGTCGCTCAACTGGCTCAAAATAAATGTCAATTACTTGAAATTAGAAAAATGTCCCATGGAAAATTTAATGCTGTGGCATGTTAAGATTCCACATGTTGCCACGGCGTTTCCCATGACCTTGCTTATTGCCGTGGGTAATTTTGAGGACTAACCTTTATTTTAAACGAGACTTATTATCACCTGTTGTCGAGCTGTTGATAAATCTTTCTGCTTTTTTTTTGAGCTGATGATGACTAATAATCCTATGGATCTGACATGCCTCAGATCCTTGATCTGCTGAAAATCATCCAACCTGAGGCTCTAAATTTAATGGCAACAAATTAACATATAAATAAATTATCAATAACTTCAGTGGTTATAACACTATGGTTCACTTAGACCACTATTAGACCAGTATTTTACAATTACAACCCATATTTCAAGTTTTTTAGCGTTTTCTTTTGATATTATTTTGGAATGTTATCTCCAGTAGAGATGTGTGATCACCACCGAACTCTATTTGTCACTCAACTGGCTCAAAATAAATGTCAAGCTCGGAATGGTGGGAGAGGTGACATTTGCCAATATTGTCCAATATTGTGATGTTGTCCAATGATATTTGCCTGACAAGAGTTGAGTATTTTGTTTTCTGCATAAACACTGATTTACAGACCATAGCTTCAAATTGATTTCTTGAAATTAGAAAAAATGTTCCATGGAAAATTTAATGCTGTGGCATGTTTAGATTCCATGTTGAGACTGCGTTTCCCCATGACCTTACTTATTGCTTGGCTAATTTTGAGGATTAACCTTTATTCTAAATGACTTATCATTTGTTAAGCCATTGATAAATCTCTGCTTTTTAGGGCCGATGATGATTGACATACCCAAATGCCTTCAGATCCATGATCTGCTGAAAGTCATCAAACCTGAGGCTCAGATTCAATGGCAACAAATTAACTTGGAATAAGTTCTATCAATAACTAGGCAGCTCTCGAAATTGTGAAAATATGTCTCGCTGCAAATTGAATGCAGTGGTATGTTGGATTCCACACGTTGCCATAGCATTTACCCACGACATTAGCTTATTTTCGTGGCTAATTTCGAAAGCTTGACCTTTATTTTAAATGAAACTTGATATCAAGGTCATATTTAGAAATATGTTTCCAGTAGGTAGATGGGTGGAAGGGAGGTACTGTTTCCAGTAGGTGGAATGGAGGTACCGTTTCAACTTTCCAGGTACTGTTTCCAGTAGGAAGGTAGGTGGGAGGGAGTTAACTTTTGAATTTCATGTAATCACTATATGCATGAATGACTCTTTCTTTCCTAAATACTCATTGACGAGTAGTTCCTTTGGTGAAATGTTAAGATAATAAACTCCAAATGTTTGTTGAAGTTATTTCAACATTTCCCTCCAATAAATTTGACTCCTTCTGTACTTATATTATCAGTTGTCTGCTTATTATTCCTGAAATCCCCTCCAGATGTATAATAGACCATTCCAATGTATTCTTTTATAACTCCACAGGAGAATCCAATTAGCAAAGAAAGGGTCTTGTCAATAAATCTATCTGCTTTTTTGAGCCGATGATGACTGATATTCCCAAATGCCTCAGATCCATGATCTGCTGAAACTAATCAAACCTGAGGCTCATATTTAATGGCAACAAATTAACATATAAATAAATTGCATCAATAACTTCCGTGGTTTTATAACACTAGGCAGCTCTCAAAATTTTGAAAATGTCTCGCAGCAAATTGAATGCTGTGGCATGTTGGATTCCACATGTTGCCGCAGCGTTTACCCACGACATTTACTTATTTTCGTGGCCAATTTCAAAGGCTGACCTTTATTTTAAATGGAGACTTAATATCAAGGTTATATTTAAAAGTATGTTTCCAGTAGGTAGGTGGGTTGGGTGGGTGGGTGGGATGGAGGTAACTTTCGAATTTCATGTAATCACTGTATGCGTGATTGACCCTTTCATTCCTAAATACTCATTGACGAGTAGTTCCTTTGGTGAAATGTTCAGATAATAAACTGTTTGTTGAAGTTATTATCTAAACATTTCCCTCCAATAAATAGGACTCCTTCTGTACTTATATTATCAGTTGTCTGCTTATTATTCCTGAAATCCCCTCCAAATGTGTAATGGACCATTCCAATCATCCAATATATTCTTTTATAACTCAACAGGAGAATCCAATTGGGAATGAAATGGCCTTATCAATAAATCTTTCTGCTTTTTGGAGCCGATGATGACCGATATTCCCAAATGCCTCAGATCCATGATCTGCTGAAACTAATCAAACCTGAGGCTCAAAATTCAATGGCAACAAATTTACATATAATAATAATAATATTTGTATAGCACTTATCCCCAATAAGCGGGCCCTTAGCTCTTGACATAAACATGAAATATAAATATACACAATATCAAAGTCACTTTCTGAATTGTTTCAATAACTTCAGACATTTTACAACCCATATTTCATGTTTTTGAGCTTTTTGGTTTGATTTTATTTGTCCCCCGAAAAAAAAAATTCGGGGGACTATTAAAATAGCCGGTGTCCGTCCATGCGTCCGGAAATGGTTTCCGGATGATAACTTCGGTTATTAGATCAAAAGCAAATTTCATAGGTGTTTATCAGGCCAAAATAAAGGTCAAGTTCGAATATGGGTTTTCTCCGCCCATTTTTGCGAGCGTTATGGCCCTTTTTTGACTTGGGGGGGGGGGGGGTGGAAACCCCTGAAAGTTTGTTTCCGGATGATAACTTTAGTAGAGTTAATCGGATTCAAACCAAATTTGGTATATTACTTTCTCCCAGCAAAACACAGGTCAAGTTAGAACTTGGGTTCTGCCCGACCATTTTTGGCAGAGTGATGTCCCTTTTTTCGACATAGAAAATTAAAGTTTTTCTTCTGTTTTTTGGTTTCCGGATGATAACTTGATTTTGGATTGTTTATATGCAAAACCCGTTCTTTTGTGGATTTCTTATATCAAAATACAGCTCAAGTTCGAATTTCGGTTTAATCCGATAATTTTTGCGAAGAGTTATGGCCCCTTTTTTGTCCGCCGACCCGACATAAAAAAACCCAAAAGTTGGTGTCCGGATAACTTTAGTAGAGTTAATCAGATTTAAACCAAATTTGGTATGTGTCTTTCTCCCAGCAAAACACAGGTCAAGTTCGAATTCGGTTCTGCCCGCCAATTTTCCCCAGAGTTATGTCCCTTTTTGACTTATAATTTTTGCCAATTTGAGGTTTCCGGAGGATAACTTTAGTAAATGTGTACTGAATGAAATTAAATTTGGTTTACTAGCACAAAAGATGGATCAAATTCGATTTTGTGTTCCGCCATGACAATTTTTATGCGCAAACAACGCTCCAAATGAAGCCACCGGTTCGGGGGACACTGTGGCCGAGCGGCCTTTTATTTGGAATGATATCCAGTTATAGATGCGTGATCACCACCTAACTCGATTTGTCACTCAACTGGCTCAAAATAAATGGTCAAGCTCGGAATGGTGAAAGGTGATGTTTTGTCCAATGATATTTGCCCAACGAGAGTTTACATGGGTATTTTGTATTCTCATAAAACACTTGTTTTCAGGCGATCGCTTCATATAGATTACTCGAAATTAGAAAAAAAATGTCCCATGGAAAATTTAATGCTGTGGCATGTTTAGATTCCACATGTTGCCACGGCGTTTCCCATGACCTTGCTTATTGCCGCGTGTAATTTTGAGGACTAACCTTTATTTTAAACGAGACTTATTATCGCCTGTTGTCAAGCCGTTGATAAATCTTTCTGCTTTTTTTTTTTGAGCTGATGATGACTAACAATCCTATGGATCTGACATGCCTCAGATCCTTGATCTGCTGAAAATCATCCAACCTGAGGCTCTAAATTCAATGGCAACAAATTAACATATAAATAAATTATCAATAACTTTAGGGGTTATAACACTATGGTACATGTACACTTAGACCACTATTAGACCAGTATTTTACAATTACAACCCATATTTCAAGTTTTTTTTTAGCGTTTTCTTTTGATATTATTTTGGAATGTTATCTCCAGTAGAGATGTGTGATCAACACCTAACTCTATTTGTCACTCAACTGGCTCAAAATAAATGTCAAGCTCGGAATGGTGGGAGAGGTGATATTTGCCTGACAAGAGTTGTGGGTATTTTGTTTTCTGCATAAACACTTGATTTACAGACCCTTTCTTGAAATTAGAAAAAAAATTCCATGGTAAATTTAATGCTGAAGCATGTTAAGTTTACTTATTGCGTGGCTAATTTTGATGATTAACCTTTATTCTAAATGACTTATCATTCATTAAGCCATTGATAAATCTCTGCTTTTTAGGGCCGATGATGATTGACATACCCAAATGCCTTCAGATCCATGATCTGCTGAAAGTCATCAAACCTGAGGCTCGGATTCAATGGCAACAAATTAATTTTTTTGAATAAGTTTTATCAATAACTAGGCAGCTCTCGAAATTATGAAAATATGTCTCACTGCAAATTGAATGCAGTGGTATGTTGGATTCCACACGTTGCCATAGCGTTGACCCACGACATTTGCTTATTTTCGTGGCCAATTTCAAAAACTGACCTTTATTTTAAATGAAACTTTATATCAAGGTCATATTTAGAAATATGTTTCCAGTAGGTAGATGGGTGAAAGGGAGGCACTGTTTCCAGTAGGTAGGTAGGTAAGTAGGTAGGTGGGTGGGAGGGAGGTATTGTTTGCAGTAGGTAGGTAGGTGGGTGGGAGGGAGCTACTGTTTCCAGTAGGTACATGTAGGTAGGTGGGAGGGAGGTAACTTTTGAATTTCATGTAATCACTATATGCATGAATGACCCTTTCTTTCCTAAATACTCATTGACGAGTAGTTCCTTTGGTGAAATGTTCAGATAATAAACTCCAAATGTTTGTTGAAGTTATTTAAACATTTCCCTCCAATAAATAGGACTCCTTCTGTACTTATATTATAAGTTGTCTGCTTATTTTTCCTGAAATCCCCTCCAGATGTATAATAGACCATTGCAATGTATTCTTTTACAACTACAGGAGAATCCAATTGGCAAAGAAATGGCCTTCTCAATAAATCTTTCTGCTTTTTTGAGCCGATGATGACTGATATTCCCAAATGCCTCAGATCCATGAACTGCTGAAACTAATCAAACCTGAGGCTCAAAATTCAATGGCAACGAATTAACATACAAATAACTTGTATCAATAACTTCACGGGTGTTATAACAATGGTACATTTAGACCACTATTTTGCAACCCATATTAAAAGTTTATGAGCTTTTTGTTTTGATTTAATTTTGGACCGATATCTCCAGTTAGAGATGTGTGATCACCTCCGAACTCTATTTGTCACTCAACTGCCTCAAAATAAATGTCAAGCTCTCGAAATTATGAAAATGAGAATTATTTTCAATGTTTCCATGAGGTAATCTCAATCACTTGAATATCCTAAAAATGGTCTAGCGCTTTCGATACAAGTGTATCTTCGTCAGGACCAGGATGGTGTAGATAGATGTGGATTTTGCCTGTCCTTTTATACTCTAGGTTGATTGAGCGTGAATTTGATTGGTCAAAGGGTAGATGTCAGGGTGTTTATGGACACAGAAGAGGTCTCAGAGTTCAGTGCGGGTATATTGCGGGTATGTGGTGCCTCGCGATTCCTGATAGTCTTATCAGGGTTCGTACGGGTGCTTGAATATCTTGAAAGTGCTTGAATTTGATTTTGGGTTTTTCAAGCCCTTGAAAGTCATTGAATTTTCCCTTAAACACCCTAAGGTGCTTGAAAGTGCTTGAATTTAGTCATCAAATGTTGTCTTATTGACACACGTTTGCCGTCTTCTACGCAGTATCAAGAAGCTTCGAAATTTTCAAGCGGCATCATATGATTGCCAGGTAGTCGGTTCGTTTCACTATTCGTGCCGGTATTCCGCGATTTGCATTGGCTCATTCTAAAAATATAACAATGGCGGCGCCCATGCTTTGAAATTATCGCTAGTCTTTCGTTAAAATAACAATGGGAAAGTGTGTGTTCAACACTGCGTTGTTATCGCACGAAACTTATTCTAGTTGGTTGCAACAAATGAACAACAATAGGAAGGCAATGTGTGTGCTTTGTTGCAAGGAAATAGATATTTCTGGGATGGGAGAATCAGCTTTGAAAAGTCATGTGAAGTCGACAAAACACGCTGCGAAAGTTTGACAGCTATCTGTCGTGACGGTGAATAACTTTTTCGCAAGGAATCAGAAGAACGAGTGCTCCATCGAACACATCAAATACTATGTCACATGTAAATATCACACGACCAACATCATCCAGTTCAAATTCAAGTATATAGATCTACCTAGAAGCTGATTGAATAATATTCATATATGTATCATTGTACCGGTATGAAGAAACTATGGATAAGTTGGATAAGACTGACACATGTGTGCATCTACAAGACTATGAATAAAGACTTAGAAATTAATGTCTAAAAACTTGAGTGTTCATCTGATAGAAGTTATATAATACAAGGTACAGGTATATTTCTTCTTCCCTTTACTTCATAAAGGTTATCAAGTTATCTACGGAAAATTCATCTGTTAGGATCATATTTTCTTTCCGCTATAGACTATGCGGGTAGTTTGTGCGGGTATATTGTTGCTGCCCAGTCACTGTAGTTTAGTAGCGGGTATGTTGTATACAAAGCTACTAGTATAATAACGTGATGTGTCCATGAATTAAAGCACAAACGGCGTCGGTATATGATTTATAACCCAGGAAGCCGGATGTGAATTTGCGGGTATGTTGAGAAGAAACGATCCGAACTGGTGCGGGTATGTCGCTTTATTCATCATAATGTGTACCAGCTGCGGGTATGTGTTGTGTACCCTACCACCAGTAGGCACTAACAAGGACTTGAATTAGTCGCCTCCAATTTAATTTATTTGTAGCCGATGATGACTGACATTCCCAAATGCCTCAGATCCATGAACTGCTGAAACTAATCAAACCTGAGGCTCATATTAACATGAATAACATATCAATAACTTCAGAGGTTTTACAACCCATATTTCAAGTATTTGAACTTTTTGTTTAGATTTTATTTTTGGAATGATATCCAGTTGTGTGATCACCACCAAACTCGATTTGTCACTCAACTGGCTCAAAATAAAGGTCAAGCTCGGAATGGTGAGAGGGGATGTTTTGTCCAATGATAATTTGCCTGACGAGAGTCTACATTGGTATTTTGTATTCTCATAAAACACTTGTTTCCAGGCGATCGCTTCATATAGACTACTCAAAATTAGAAAAAATGCCCCATGGAAAATTTAATGCTGTGGCATGTTAAGATTCCACATGTTGCCACGGCGTTTCCCATGACCTTGCTTATTGCCGTGGGTAATTTTGAGGACTAACCTTTATTTTAAATGAGACTTATTATCACCTGTTATCAAGCTGTTGATAAATCTATTTGCTTTTTTTTGGGCCGATGATGACTGATATTCCCAAATGCCTCAGATCCATGAACTGCTGAAACTAATCAAACCTGAGGCTCATATTTAATGGCAACAAATTAACATATAAATAAATTGTATCAATAACTTCCGTGGTTTTATAACACTAGGCAGCTCTCGAAATTATGAAAATGTCTCACAGCAAATTGAATGCTGTGGCATGTTTGATTCCACATGTTGCCGCAGCGTTTACCCACGACATTTGCTTATTTTCGTGGCCAATTTTGAAGGCTGACCTTTATTTTAAATGAGACTTAAAATCATGGCCATATTAAAAAAATTTCAAGCCCACCTACCAACCCTATTTGTTTTCTCGGCTTTCAACCCAAACCAGACATTTAATTTTCTTTGGACTAGGTACATGTAGGTAGGTAGGTACCGTGGGTATAAACTAATTTTCCAATAAATAGGACTCCTTCTGTACTTAAATATTATCAGTCGTCTGCTTATTTTTCCTGAAAACCCCTCCAGATATATAATAGACCATTCCAATGTATTTCTTTTATAATTGAACAGGAGAATCCAATTAGCAAAGAAACGGCCTTATCATAAGGCTTTCTGCTTTTTTTTGGGCCGATGATGACTGATATTCCCAAATGCCTCAGATCCATGAACTGCTGAAAATCATCCAACCTGAGGCTCAAATTTATTGGCAACAAATTAAAATATAAATAAATTGTATCAATAACTTCCGTGGTTTTACAACCCATATTTCATGTTTTTGAGCTTTTTGTTTTGATATTATTTTGGAATGATATCCAGTTAGATGTGTGATCACCACCGAACTCTATTTGTCACTCAACTGGCTCAAAATAAAGGTTGAGAGTTGACATTTTGTCCATTGATATTTGCCTGAAAAGAGTTTACATGGGTATTTGGTTTCTGCATAAACACTGGTTTCCAGGCGATAGCTTCAAATGGATTACTCAAAATTGGAAAAAAATGTCCCATGGAAAATTTAATGCTGTGGCATGTTAAGATTCCACATGTTGCCACGGCGTTTCCCCATGACCTTGCTTATTGCAGTGGGTAATTTTGAGGACTAACCTTTTATTTTAAATGACTTATTATCGCCTGTTATCAAGCTACTGATAAATATATCTGCTTTTTTTTTTGGGCCGATGATGACTGATATTCCCAAATGCCTCAGATCCATGAACTGCTGAGACTAATCAAACCTGAGGCTCAAAATCAATGGCAACAAATTAACATATAAATAAATTGTATCAAAAACTTCACGGGTGTTATAACACTTAAGGTGTACATTTAGATAAAGTATTTGAGATTTTGTTTGGTTTTTATTTTGGAATATCTTCTGTTAGAGATGCGTGATCCCCACATAACTCTATTTGTCACTCAACTGGCTCAAAATAAAGGTCAAGCTCGGAATGGTGGGAGGTGACTTTTTGTCCAATGATATTTGCCCGACAAAGAGTTTATATGGGTATTTTGTTTTCTCATAAACACTGGTTTCCAGACAATAACTTCAAATAGAGAACTCTAAATTACTAGAAAAAATGTGCTGTGGCATGTTAAGATTCCACATGTTGCCACGGCGTTTCCCATGACCTTGCTTATTGCCGTGGGTAATTTTGAGGACTAACCTTTATTTTAAATGAGACTTATTATCATTTGTTGTCAAGCCGTTGATAAATCTTTCAATTTTGTGCCGATGATGACTGATATTCCCAAATGCCTCAGATCCATGAACTGCTGAAAGTCATCAAACCTGAGGCTCAGATTCAATGGCAACAAATTAACATATAAATAAATTGTATCAATAACTTAAGTCGATTTAAAACAAACACTAGGCAACTCTCAAAATTAGGAAAAATGTTGCTATTGTCCATGGACTATTTCGAAGACTGACCTTTATTGTCCCCCGAAAATTTTATTTTTGGGGGGGGGCTATTGTAATCGGCCCGTCCGTCCAGAGTTGTAACTCCACTAATGATCATCCGATTTGATTGAAACTTGGTATGTAGGTGTCTCAACCAAGAACACAGGTGCTCTTAAATTCTGGGTTTTATCCGATGTTCTTTTTCGGAGTTATTTCCCTTTTGTTTTACTTAGAAAATTTCTCACTTTTTCGGATGATATCTCAAGTTTGGATCCTTTAATTGCAAATACCGTTTTGATGTGGATCAGCCATATCAAGATACAGGTTGAGTTCGAATTTGAGTTTGATCCAATGATTTTTCCTAGAGTTGTGGACTTTTTTTCGACTGGGAATATTCAATTTTCTTCCTTTTCTTTGGTTTCCGGATGATAACTCAAGTTTGGACTGTTCAATTGAAAATTCAGTTTTTTTGTGGGTCGTTCATATCAAAATACAGGTCAAGTTCGAATTTGAGTTCTTCCAATGATTTTTCCCAGAGTTGTGTGCCTTTCGACTTTGAAAAACATTTTTTATAATTTTCTGTTTGAGGGTACGTACCTTCATGGTGTAATCAACTCCTATAGTTTTGATCTTAGATATTTGAAACTTCACAGAGTATTGTTACCCACATATTGGAGATGTGCAACATGTATATAGATGGAATTTTTTTTTTTATGGTTTGGTCAGGTATCTGCCAAAGTGAAGCTTCGATCTTTGTTTGCATAGCTGCTTTAAAAATTCTGGTGCCTGAATGATCTTTTTCAAATGCAATTGGGGACTAACCAACTGGTATATTAGGTTACACTACTTGGCCTTCCCAGGTCTTAATTTTCCACGCGAATCACTGAATCGACTCTCGTAAAGATTCGTGTGAAACATGTAAAGAATCAAAATTGATTCGCGCAAATGGCAACATCTGATTCATGGAAAATTGTCAATAATTTGGCCGAAACGATGATCGATGTCAGTTGAAGTAAGTCCTGTATGGAAAACAATGCATTGCCTGCTTCCATACTTTCTGCATTTTCTTGCTGATGATTGACATACCCAAATGCCTTCAGATCCATGATCTGCTGAAAGTCATCAAACCTGAGGCTCGAAATGTTAAAATATCTTCTTGAAATCTGCTGAATTCGTAAAACTACATGTTTGATTTGAGAAAATGTTTTGTTATTTCAGATAGCGTATGCCAGGATCGAGGGAGATGTCATCATGTGTGCTGCTTACTCGCACGAACTCCCAAGATACGGCATCAAGGTCGGGCTCACCAACTATTCTGCTGCGTATTGTACAGGGCTGCTTCTAGCAAGAAGAGTAAGTATTAACCGTGTAATCCTGGAAATATTGTAAACATTTGCAGAATGAGGTCCCCAGAGGGTGAATTTAGTGACGCTGTCTAGCATTACCAAATTCACCCTCTGGGGGACCTCATTCTGCTTAGGTCTCATCTTCTCTGAAAGTTTCTTTATCAAATTTCTATTTTACTTTTTTAGTTTGTTTCTCTATATCCCCAAATCGGAAGATGAGATATTGCATAATCGAGGTGCCCATAGCAGATGAGGCCATGCAGAATAAGGTCCCGCGGGTTAATTTGGTGATGCTAGCCTGCTATGTGGGATAGCGTCACTAAATTCACACTCTGGGGACCTCGTTCTGCAAATGTCAGACATGCTATAAGCAGGCTCTGGCAACCTCGGTCTGCTATGGGAGACTTAGGATCACATTGAGGCTCCTCGTTCTGCTATGAGAGACTTAGGATCACATTGAGGCTCGGTCTGCTATGGGAGACTTAGGATCACATTGAGGCTCCTCGTTCTGCTATGGGAGACTTAGGATCACATTGAGGCTCCTCGTTCTGCTATGGGAGACTTAGGATCACATTGAGGCTCGGTCTGCTATGGGAGACTTAGGATCACATTGAGGCTCGGTCTGCTATGGGAGACTTAGGATCACATTGAGGCTCCTTGTTCTGCTATGGGAGACTTAGGATCACATTGAGGCTCGGTCTGCTATGGGAGACTTAGGATCACATTGAGGCTCGGTCTGCTATGTGAGACTTAGGATCACATTGAGGCTCCTTGTTCTGCTATGGGAGACTTAGGATCACATTGAGGCTCCTTGTTCTGCTATGGGAGACTTAGGATCACATTGAGGCTCGGTCTGCTATGGGAGACTTAGGATCACATTGAGGCTCGGTCTGCTATGTGAGACTTAGGATCACATTGAGGCTCCTTGTTCTGCTATGGGAGACTTAGGATCACATTGAGGCTCCTTGTTCTGCTATGGGAGACTTAGGATCACATTGAGGCTCGGTCTGATATGGGAGACTTAGGATCACATTGAGGCTCGGTCTGCTATGGGAGACTTAGGATCACATTGAGGCTCGGTCTGCTATGGGAGACTTAGGATCACATTGAGGCTCCTTGTTCTGCTATGGGAGACTTAGGATCACATTGAGGCTCGGTCTGATATGGTAGACGTAGGATCACATTGAGGCTCCAACCTCGTTCTGCTATGGGAGACTTAGGATCACATTGAGGCTCCCCAGATGAAATTGGTGATGTTCACCCATTAGTCACCTCGATTATGCATTTTATTCTCTGTAAATTAGAGGATATAGAAACTGAACAGAAGGGAAAAAGTAACTAAAAACAGTTAATTTGATACCAGAGATACTTCCCAGAAGATGAGGTCCCCAGCGGGTGAATTGGTAATGCTTGCCTGCTGTGTAGTAGCATCACTAAATTCACCCTCCAGGGACCTCATTCTGCAAATGTCAGACAATATCTCCAGGCTTTGGTGTAATGATTAAAATAGATTTTTTCTGAAGAATCGTATTGCGATATGTTTTAACAGATGTATCGCAATGTGCTTATTCTCACATTTTTAGCTCAACTTACTTTTGTAAGTTTGAGCTATTGCCATGGTTTGGCGTCCGTCGTCCATGTGCGCGTGTGTCCGTCAACAATTTCCTTTGGCGCGGGCTACAGGTTGTACCTTTGGTCTGATCTTCATGAAATTTGTCATGAATGTTGACATTGACATGTAGATGGGAACGAGTGATATTTGGGGTCATTCGGCCAAAAAACATGGCCGCTGGCAGCCAACTTGGATTTCAAGATTCAATCCATTGGCCCGGCATACAGGTCGTACTGTTCATCTGATCATCATGAAATTTGTCATGGATGTTAATACTGTCATGTAGATGGGAACGAGTGATTTTGGAGTTGTTTGGCCAAAAAACATGGCCGCCAGCAGCCATCTTGGATTTTACTCTTTGCATGACTAAATCCTTTGGCACGGGCTACAGGTTGTACCTTTGGTCTAATCTTGATGAAATTTGTCATGAATGTTGACATTGACATGTAGATGGGAACGAATCATTGTGGGGTCATTCGGCCAAAAAACATGGCCGCTAATTCAATCCATTGGCGCGGGCTACAGGTCGTACTGTTCGTCTGATCATCATGAAATTTGTCATGGATGTTAATATTGACATGTAGATGGGAACGAGTCATTTTGGGGTTGTTCGGCCAATAAACATGGCCACCAGCAGCCATCTTGGATTTTACTCTTTGCATGACTAAATCCTTTGGCGCGGGCTACAGGTCGTAGCTTCGATCGGAACATCATGAAATTTGTCATGGATGTTAACAATGACATGTAGATGGGAACGAGTGATTTTGGGGTCGTTTGGCCGAAAAACATGGCCGCCAGCAGCCATCTTGGATTTTACTCTTTGCATGACTAAATCCTTTGGCGCGGGCTATAGGTTGCCTTTGGTCTAATCTTTATAAAAATTTGTCATGAACGTTGACATTGACATGTAGATGGGAACGAATCATTGTGGGGTCATTCGGCCAAAAAACATGGCCCATGGCGGCCATCTTGGGTTTCAAAATTCAATCCATTGGCGCGGGCTACAGGTCGTACTGTTCGTCTGATCATCATGAAATTTGTCATGAATGATAACAATGACATGTAGATGGGATCGAGTCGTTTTGGGGTCATTCGGTGAAAATAACATGGCAGCCATCTTGGATTTTACTCTTTGCATGACTAAATCCTTTGGTGCGGGCTACAGGTCGTAGCTTTGGTCAGATGGTCATGAAATTTGTCATGAATTATAAAAATGACATGTAGATGGGAACGAGTCGTTTTGGGGTAATTCGGTCAAAAAACATGGCCACCAGCATTTTACTCTTTGCATGACTAAATCCTTTGGCACGGGCTACAGGTCATACCTTTGGTCTGATCTTTATTAAATTTGTCATGAGTGTTGACATTGACATGTAGATGGGAACGAATCATTGTGGGGTCATTCGGCCAAAAAACATGGCTGTCAGTGGCCATCTTGGATTTCAAAATTCAATCCATTGGCGCGGTCTACAGGTCGTACTCGTCTGATCATCATGAAATTTGTAGGTCGTAGCTTTGGTCAGATCTTCATAAAATTTGTCATGAATGTTAACAATTATACGTAGATTGGAACGAGTTCTTTTGGGGTCAATTGGCCAAAAAAAATGGCCACCAGCAGCCATCTTGTATTTTACACTTTGCATCACTAAATCCTTTGGCGCATGTTAGACATTTCAATTAGTACCTTTCCTATTCCTCCATTTACTGTCAACCATTAAATTAGTCCCCTACCTAAGTTGAGCTACAGTGTCATTGACACTTTCATGATGTATATTGTCAGTTTTAGATTTGTCAATTGTTGACTACATGTATAATTCCTAAGTGGTTATGAGTGGTAAATCTAGCATTCCACACTAGAAAATTGTGACCCGCCATATCAAATCCAGTCGTAAGTCGGGATTTTTTGTACCCTGTGCCAATGCATTGTCTTGTATATGCGAGTCGACCTATGCATTGATCTAACAATTTTTTTTTCATTTTTTTTAAATAAATGTTTCTTACAATTTTTAGGACATAAAATAAAAAATGTCCATTACCCTGCAGTGAGCCCCACATATATAGAAGCATATAGAAGAGTGTCGTCTGCTCACGTTTGTCTGGGGCTCTGTATGGGTGAAATTATAAAATTGTTAAAGAATACAAGAAAAAATTATTAAAATTGTTAGGCCAATGCATTCTCTTATATATGTGAGGCGACCTATAAGCAGAATGAGGTCCCCAGAGGGTGAATTTGGTGATGCTAGCCCGCTATGCGGGGTAGCATCACTAAATTCACCCTCTGGGGACCTCATTCTGCAAATGACAGGCACACTATTTCAAGGCTTGTGTTAGATTAACAAATAATCAGCTACCAGTACAATATAACAATCTTTACTGACCTAAAAATAAAAAGCTTTCCAAAGGCCAAAAAAAAAAATATTTGGTTCTCAGTTCCCGCCGCATTGAATAAAAAGGGCCGCATTAAGCCTTTTTATTGCAATGCCAAATGTTATGGCAAAAAAAATAAAATAACATGTAATGTGTTAAAAAGTGACTTGCAGGCTTACAACATGAAGTTGATGACTACAATTAAGAAAATGATTAGCTGATCCTCATGCTCTTCTTACAATTAGTCATTGTGAACAACTTACACTAATGGTAACTTTATACAATTGAAAGGCACAGGACTAAATTCAGGATCACATATTAGAATGGGGATGTATCAGTTTTTAGACAACAATAACAGTAGTTAATGTCAGGGCATTATATATTGTTAGGTAATCCCAGTCATACACTGGTAGTACAATGTCATTTTTATGTAAGATTAAATGAGTTTATATGCATAACAGTTCTCTCTACCTTTCTGGTTATTACTAGACAGAGGAAGGTATCTTTGTCCATGCTTACTATGCGCAGAAAAAAATAAAAATAAAACCCTCCTCCCTCATTGATTTGAAGAAAAAAATTGCCCGAGAACCAAAACTTTTTTTTTTGGCCTAAACTAAAAATAAAGAGTTTTCATAACCTAAAAATAAAAACTTTTCTTAATTAGGTGCAGAACATTAAATGCATTTATTAATTTCCAGTCACTTTATTTTGGAAGTCGTAATGAGACATATTTTTATAACTATTTCATCTATTTATTTGTCAACAGTAAATATCAACTCATTTTGTTGTATTCGGTATAAGAGATTTGATCCACAATTTCTTTATGGAGATCGAATAACAAGCTTGTCCGCCTACTTTATTAGTTCATTCTCGTGAATTTTGATTGCGATAGCACGATCACTTTGAAGTCGGTTCGCATCAGAATATTTTCGTATTTTAGTGTTGTGCTTAATAGCCAGTTACACATTAATGAATTTTGAATCCAAGCTCATGTTTCACGTAGCTACCACAACTCGACCCCGCATCTGATGCAAATTTTTGAAAATTTACTTGTACATCTGCAAAATTAAAATTAGGAAAAAGGCAGAAATAAATGCATCTTTAATGCAGAGTAATGCTGCTCCTGCGCAGCTTTCATCATGAAAGGGTTAACAACTTGATGGTAAGACTTTCCATCAGAACAGGATGTTTGACATAAAATGGATAACACTTTTCTTCTTGCAGCTGTTGAGAAAATGCAAACTGGACACAATATACAAGGGAAATGAGAACCCCGATGGAGACTCATACTTCGAGGAGGATCAGGAAGGGAAACCGGGTACATTCCGAGCATTCCTCGATACCGGACTGGTGAGGACAACGACCGGTAATCGTGTATTCGGTGCAATGAAGGGAGCAGCTGATGGTGGCATTGATATACCACACAGGTAATTAGCTCTGTTATTCCTTTCTATACTATTATGAGTATTTATCCCATAGGAAATGTTCTGATGATAAGTTCAACATTAGTAGTTTTGTTGAACTTATTATTAGCTCAACTTTACTTGGAAAATTTGAGCTATTGCCATGGCTTGGTATCTGTCGTTTGTGTGTGTGGACGTCCGTCAACAATTTCCATTAGCACGGGCTACAGGTCGTACCTTTGATCGGATCATTATGAAATTTGTCATGGCTGTTGAAATTGACATGTACATAGATGGGAACCAGTCATTGGCCAAAAAATATGGCTGCCAGTAGCCATCTTGGATTTCAAAGTTCAATTCATCATTCCATTTATTGCTAATCACAAAAAACTTCTTCGCAAAGTTGAACTACAGTGTCGTGGATTACCGCGGGTCACTGCAAATGGACGCGGTGCTACCACTTGACCGTGGTGTGATGGCGGTATGACCGCGGTCATTACCAGCCCATAACCTCGTTAAAGGGGTCGATTAATTAGAGCATAGCTGTACATGTATCTCATTGGTGTATCACTTTTTGAAATCTGATGCGTTGAACTGTCTGTCGCAACCCCTGTCATATATGTATGGTTTGAAACGTTGCGCATTACCTGATAGCCGCATGCGTTAGCCGCAGGTCCGTGAAAGCAGCTGAAGGGTGTATATTTTTCTTCCACTGGAGTCTGGTCTAATGTTCATCAATCTCCAAAAAAAGTCCTTGATTAGAAATGAAATTGAATTTTCATTTAAACAAACGAGTCGCAGATGATGATAGCATAGTTCAGATGAGAAACCTTGATTATACTCAGCATTGTCTTTCGCTCCTATCTGATGTGACTTGAATGCTAAAAAAAAATAGTTTCGGGTAGCCAACACAAGGTAAAAAAAAGTATGGTAGATTGAATTTAAAAAAAAAAATTCCCAATTGAAACATTCAGTTAATGTAAAATATTCGTGGCACAAATGATATAACATGCAATGGATAGTGAATAATGAAGCCTTTGTAGTATTTAACATAAAAAACTGATCCTGACATCAACAGTCCCATGTACACAAAGGCCCTTTGCATACTATATGTGACCCTCCATATCAAATCCAGTTGTAAGTCGGGATTTTTTTACCCTGTGCCAATGCATTCTCTTATATATGCGAGTCGACCATAGGTCGCCTCGCATATATAAGAGAATGCATTGGCCTAACAATTTTCTACAATTTTAATTAATTTTTCTTGTATTCTTTAACAATTTTATAATTTCACCCATACAGAGCCCCAGACAAACATGAGCAGACAGCACTCTTATATATGCTTCTATATATGTGTGGGGCTCCATGCAGGGCAATGGATGTTTTTTATTTTATGTCCTAAAAATTGTAAGAAACATTTATTTAAAAAAAATCCATCCTGATTTAGAGGTCCCTGCTGTTAATTATTAGGTGACGGATGTGTGATTGTTACTGACAACAATGCTACTGTAGATTTGGTAGCACGTGGCTATTTGAGAAATAAGCATTGGAATATCCGTGCACAAGTGGCGGCTTCATCATTAGAGAATTGACTCATCAGCCTGTCATTCAAGACTGATTATATCATTATGGGCTATTGAAATGTAAGCTATTGGGTGGAACCTGAGTTTTGTGCCGTGTAAGACAATATCAATACAATAATATTTGGTTTTAAATTACACTGGTCAAATATTGACTACATCCACCCTGTAGGCCTTGAAATTGATGAATCTATAAAAATTGGTGCCAGAATGTTCTTCGGAATGAAATAATAAAGGGGGTTTAGCTATTTTTCGCCCACAAAGATTTTATGAATATATTTTAAAGTATACATTATTACACATGTAACTGATGTGAGTTAATTGTGAAAATTATGGGAGGTTTTGAATAGTTAAAGACAAAAAGCCACGGCAGCATGGTCCTTTGAGCATGAAACTTCAAAGGGAATCTCGCAGAGCAAAAATATCTATTGCTACACAGTCCAATTATTGAATAATGCTCACGTAATTCTCGTGCACAGCTCTTGGGTTGAGAGATACAGATGTGTGCAAAAATAACCGTGATGGAGGTCAACAAGACTTGAAATATAATTACATGTACACATACACATATTCTCAAAATATTAAAGTGGTCCTCAGCCATTAACAACGCGGTCTTAACGTCAACACAACGCGGTCGTAGAGTTGATAACGCGTTGGGACCGCGTTGAAGTTTAAAGCATTGCTCGGGAGTCAACAAGGTCAAGTAATGTCGGCGCTGAATTGCGTTAAGCCTATTTTGTAGTATCTTTTAATTTTGTTTTATTTACGTTCACATTTGAATAATTCCGTGTTATTTTCCAACTCCTGGTCTCCGTTCTGCCACGGTCCTCAACTGCAGGTACACAGTGGTGACATTGAACACTTGTGTTGTCCAGCGGGGTAGGGGCAACATTTCAAACCATACATATATCACTGGGGTTGTGCCTGATGCGGTCAAACGCAGCTTAAAAAATGACCCCAAAAAATCCTCGATATCAATTGAAGTGGATTGAATTTTCATTTTAACTGCTGTCAAGCAAAGTCACAGATGATGATAGCATAGTTCAGATGAGAAACCTTGATTATACTCAGCATTGTCTTTCGCTCCTATCTGATGTGACTTAAACCAGGCCTAACGAAAATAGTTATATTTCGGGTAGCATAATGGAATATATTCGTGGCACAAATGATATAACATGCAATGGATAGAGATAGCGTCACTAAATTCACCCTCTGGGGACCTCATTCTGCAAATGACGGGCACGCTATTTGCAGGATTATTCGTCGCGGCCAAACTGCTTGGTAGTCAACGAGGTCATGCAATGTTGGCGCTGAAATTGCGTTAGCCTATTTTGTAGTATCTTTTAATTTTGTTTTATTTACATTTACATTTGAATAATTCTGTTATTTTCCAACTCCTGATCTCTGTTCGGTCACTGTCCCCAACTGCAGTTACAAAGTCTGACAGCGAGGCCGAATGGCAAGTACACCGTGGTGATAGTGGACACTTGTTTTGTCCAGCAGGGTAGGCGCAACATTTCAAACCATACATACATGTATATCACTGGGGTTGCGTTGCGCCTGATGCGGTCAAACGCAGCTGCAAACCCAGTGATATAGATATGTATGGTTTGAAACTTTGTGCCTAACCCGATAGCCACATGAGTCGGCCGCAGGTCCGTGAAAGCAGTTTAAGGGTGTATTGTTTTCTTCTACTGGAGTGGTCTAATCTTCAAAAATGACCTCAAAAAGTCCTCTTGATTTAAATTGAAGTGGATTGAATTTTCATTTTAACTGCTGTCAAGCAAGTCACAGATGATGATAGCATAGTTCAGATGAGAAACCTTGATTATACTCAGCATTGTCTTTCGCTCCTATCTGATGTGACTTAACCCTTTCATTGCCAGGGGCCGATATCATCGGCAAACTGGATAAAACCTTAGGGGCATGTTATAACTCAAAACTATCACCAAGTATTCATAGTAATAATTTTGATGCCCTTGAAAACTAAGATTCCCTGGCACTAAACCTACAAAATAAGTCTGTTAAAGAATATAAGACAAAATTATTAAAATTGTAAAAAATAATAACAAATTATGAAAAATTGTTAGGCCAATGCATTCTCTTATATATATGCTAGGTGACATCTATGGTCTACTCGTATATATAAGAGAATGCATTGGCACTGAAAGGGTTAAACCAGGCCTAACGAAAATAGTTATATTTCGGGTAGCATAATGGAATATATTCGTGGCACAAATGATACAACATGCAATGGATAGTGGAGAATGAAGCCTTGCTAGCATTTTGAATAACAAAAATTGATCCTGACGTCGACAGTCATGTGTACACAAAGCCCCTTTACATACTAAATACTCGTGGAGTAATGATCCCTTTGGAAATGTTCAGATAATAAGTTCAACAACCACCTATATAGTTTGTTTGTTTATTAAACTTATTATGTGAACATTTCCCCACCAATAATAGGAATCCTTCCGCACTTTCTATTTATGTTGTCTGCTTATATTTCCTGAACATCCTTCCACCCTCCAATGTATTCTTTTATAACTGGATGGAAGAACCACTCAGTATAGAAAGGGTCAAAACTCTTGACGATAAATCTCATATATTTTAGTAGTTTTCGTTTTCAAAACTCGATGGGTCTGTTGCAACAAAATATAGGTTTGTCCAATCTTTTATACAAGAGTTATGGGACTTGGTCTATTTTCAGCGATTTTGATCGTTTGCATATTTGATATGAGTCTAGGATCACCTAGATGGGAGCTATCGAAATTTGAATGATTTTCGATGGAAAACATGGCTGCTGGCAACCATCTTGGATTTTACTCATTGCATCACGAAATCCTCAAGCGCACCCTATAGAGTATATCCCTCATCCGATCATCACCAACTTCATATGGGTCCTCGGGGGTGACCTCTAGATGGGGCCTTACCATTTTTTCCGAATTGTTAAAAAAAAAAAACGTGGCTGCCAGTGCCCATCTTGTAATTTTACACTTTATATGACTAAATCCTTTAGCACCCCTTTTACAGGTCCCATTTCTCATCTAATCGTTGCCAAACTTCATATGGATCTTTGGGGTGACCTCTAGATGAGAGCCTTTTCTCCCGAATTTTTTTATTTTTTTTAAACAATGCCGCCAGCAGCCATCTTCGATTTCAAATGTGAATCCATCAGCATACCCTGCAGCCCACATTTATTGGAGAATTGCTTTGGAACTTTAAAGTCTTGTTTTGGATAACCCGAGATGGGAGCTATCAAATTTGAATGATTTTCGATTAAAAACATGGCTGCCGGCAGCCATCTTGGATTTACTCTTTAAATACATGACTAAATCCTTTAGCACACCTTACAGGTCACATTTATCATCCAATCATCACCAAACTTCATAAGGATCTAAATGGGAGCCTACCTTTTTTTTCCCGAAATTCGTAAAAAAAAAATATTGCTTCCAATAATTCTTTTGCGACAGATCCACTCTTTAAGGCAAAAACTCGACGAGCGCCATCTGCAGATGCGCAATCTTTGTTTGTTTTTTCTATACTGTTTATGAGTTTATTTTTTTACAGGGTGAATAAAATTAGATGGGGCTGGCGTGTTACCAGAAACATCACTATCTTTTATTTTTTTTAGACCTTTCCAACTGACTCGATTGTTCATGTCTTACTTCGTATTTTACAGTACGTTGTGTTTCATTGGTTACGACAATGAGAGTAATGAATGTGTTTTAATCTATTGCATTTTGCAACGAACTCTTACCCGTTTACGACAATGAGAGTAACGAATATATTTTAATCTGTTGTATTTTAGCAACAAACGATTCCCTGTTTACGACAATAAGAGTAATGAATCTGTTTTAATCTGTTGTATTTTAGCAACAAACGATTCCCTGGTTACGACAATGAGAGTAATGAATTTGATGCTGAGAAGCACAGAGATAGGATATTCGGGAAACATGTTGGTGAATACATGAAGGCCCTGAATGAAGAGAGTGAGGACGCCTTCAAAAAACAGTTCTCAAAGTTCATCAAAGAAGGCATCAATCCAGACAATGTAAGTCTAATTTCCTCCACTGTTTGCTAGAACTTGTAAACAAGCCTTGAAATGTGTCATTTGCTGAATGAGGTCCCGCACAGCAGGCTAGCATCACCAAATTCACTCTCTGGTAACCTCATTCTGCTCGCGACTCTGCTGCTATAAGAAACTTAGGATCAGATTGAAGTTTGTTATGTTCGCCGCCCATTAGTCACCTCGATTATACTTTTTATCTTCTGCAAATTAAGGACTGAACAGAAAGGGAAAAGTAAGAAAAAACTAGACACTTCCCAGATTACAAAAGATGAGGCCATCACAAACATTCACCCTCTGGGAACCGCATTCTGCGAATGTCTGACACTATATATATCCAGACTTGAAGGCCTTAAAAATACCTTTATTTTTGCTAACTCAACTGATCCTATTCTAAACTACAAAGTCTTATGTGTTTCATTGAAATCTGCAGAAAAAGCTCTGGGTATCTTCAGAGCCAAGCCTTGAAATAGGGTGTCTGTCATTTGCAGAATGAGGTCCCCAGAGGGTGAATTTAGTGATGCTACCCCGCATAGCGGGCTAGCGTCGCCAAATTCACCCTTTGGGAACCTCATTCTGCTGAGTTGTAAGCAGAATGAGGTCCCCAGAGGGTGAATTTGCGGGCTAGCATCACTAAATTCATCCTCTGGGGACCTCATTCTGCAAATGACAGACACCCTATTTCAAGGCTTGGTCAGAGCTTACTATTCTAAATACAATTGAAGTTCATTCAAATGATGCAAATCTTGACCACTCTACAATCCGTGGGAGTAAAATACTGATTTAATGAGTCTGATGGATGAACAAACTGCCATTATGAAACAAATTGTATAAGGCTAAACAAAAATGTTTTCCCGGTTACTCGACCTACCTGTAAATTTTAATGCGACTTGGAAAAATTCCCAGTCCAAATGTGCAAAAATTCTTTCATTTGAGTTTCAGTTGCTGATTTAATTCAATTGAGTCATTAGTCTAATGAACTGCCGAAAGTTCGCTCAGAAAACACACCAAACTGGGGTTAGATGGCAAACAAATAATCAGAAAATAGTGAACCCCCGAAAAGTCACGTGAAAATGCAGGTCAAGTTCGAAATTGGATTCTGGCCACCCATTTTTTCCGTAGTTATGAACCTTGTCGACTTGGAATTTCCCGATATTTTTATTTTCCGGGCGATTAACTTTTGATTTAGTTATCGGATTGTTTTCAAATTTTGTATATTGGTTACTCGTATGAATATACAGGTCAAGTTCGAATTTGCATTCCGTCCACCTATTTTAAACCGGAGTTAAAGTCCTTGTTGGCTTATAATTTGACGATTATTTTGGTTTCGTGGTGATGGCTTTAGTTTAATGTTTGTTTTCAAATATGGCATATGGACTACTCATTATGGCCCTTAGTTAAAATTATTTTGCGTATTTTGTCATGCCCTAGCGATACTCTTTGTTTTTGTTTTTTTTTGCCCAACTTCAAAGTGCAGGAAGACGAGAAATGGAATATAATTTTTAATTGTCTGTGAATAAAGTCACAGATGATGATAGCATAGTTCAGATGAGAAACCTTGATTATACTCAGCATTGTCTTTCGCTCCTATCTGATGTGACTTTCAATTATCATCTGTACCTTATTTTCTCAAGAACATGGCTTCATCTAACGTGGCATTCTCGTCAATTCGTTTCACTAGTGCTGCAAAAGGTTCCAGCACGGATATTATTGTGATTCTCGTAGATACTTTAGGAAATAATTTCAAAAAACGTAAGTTAAACCAAGGCAAAGCTTACGTCTCCGCTGATGTCGACAAAGAACATGCACCTTATTACAAATAAACAGGAACGAGCGTACTAAAGTACCAAATCCGAATCATCCAGATTCTAAATTGTGATCATAAGTAACACGCATGGGATTTATCCACTACATAAGCTTGCGCCTTTTGGTCTCAATAGTCTTAGACTAGAGCGCGTTTTCTGCCTTTGTCTTATCTATCATCTGACTAGATTGTTCAAATAATCATGCCGCCGTACATACCAATACACTGGGTTATTTATTTATATCCAACTGACAAAATGTATTCCAGACAATATTCAATATAATTTTATAGATTCATTCAGGGTTATACGGGTTATTCATTCAGGGTTATACAACAACAACCGAACAATCTTTTTATTTTACATAGTCAAGCCTGAAAATGGCGCGTGTCATTTGCAGAATGAGGTTCCCAGAGGGTGAATTTAGTGATGCTATCCCCAGGGTTTCCGTTAGTACGGCTCAGCGTCCGTAGGACGGCCTCATTCCCCTCGCATATTATCTGTTTGGTTCATACATATACCTGTCAGTCGCAATGTCGTAAACAATTCCGGTTACAACGGGAGTTCGGGTGTTAAATAGAATACTGGTGAAAAAGCGGGTCAAATAGCGACGTTAGATACAGCGTAATGCATGTCGCGGTAACATCAAAAAATGTCGGACTGCTGAATATGCATATTTTTGTGTACGGGATGAAACTACTCATGCTCGAAAATCCCGTGATATCGTAGGATTACATAATTTGATCAAAGAACGCCGAATTTCTTAGTCGGGACATTTTTATGCACGGGATTTTCATGAATGAAACTGCTCCTCTCCGAGATCCCGTGCTATCGTACGGTGGTACATAATAAATGGGTCCCCCTGCAGAGTCCATGAGGTATAGAACGGAGTTTTAGCCAACGTGTTATAAAATATAATTTGGCGGGAGATGTGAACACGTGCGTCGTTGATTGTGCTTGGGGACAACGCAACTATTATTTACCGTCCTTTGACATTATCTCCATATTGGGGAGGGGGTACGTATGTGTTTGTCTTTATCACCCATGTATGTAATATGGTTCAAATGAATGGTGTTGTTAACTTGTCACTATGAATTCCCACTATAAAGACTGATTTCGGGACAGGTTCCGTTTTACTGTGAAATAAATCACGTTGGGATTTTGTTGACTATGCGCATAATAAGCAATTGCGGTCGTCAGTTTATGGACTAATATATAGAGACTAGTGAACAAGCTACGCGTTCCGAGTGAAAGATGTCCCTACCCACAGGTATTAGGCACAATTTTTGTTTTTAAATTTAATAAAAATCTCTTTTTATTATTTTTTTTTTGGTGCCAAATACCTGTGTCGCTACCATTCGTATTTTGCCGCTATAAATAGCTCCTGCAGTATGACGTCACAGCGCACAAATAGTTTTACGATTGACAGCGTATATCATGTCAGTTTCATTTTCACAGAAGCTGCTTGCAATTCTAGGAAATACTTTATTCAATTCTCCTTGCTATCTATTATTGGTCAATGCATAGATGTTTTGTAGTGTTTAGATTCATCGGAATCTTATTGTATAAATTTGTAAACAATAACTAGTAGCTTGTTCATTTATATATAATCTTCAATCAGACGGCAGTCTTATGTGCGTAATTAGTTGATTGATTATCTGGATACCATCAACAGAATTAATGCACCCACGGAAATGATTGACTTGCGTAATATATACGTAGCTTTGGTTGCTTTGTGAGACTCTTATGTGCAAGGAAATTGCTACTTTTCAGTGTCAAATAACAAAATTTTCGCCCGACGGGACGAACCATGGTCGTCCCGTCGCGTTATGTGTTTCCCCAATACGGACTCATTAATTTTCCCCTCGCGGAAACCCTGCTATCCCGCACAGTGGGCTAGCATCACCAAATTGTCCCTCTGGAGACCTCATTCTGCTTAGGCAGAAGATAAAATGCATAATCGAGGTGCCCAATGGGTGATCATCACCAACTTCAACTGGGGAACTTCATTCTGATCCTAGGTCTACCACAGCAGTTGATGGCCTAAGCAGAATGAGGTCCCCAGAGGGTGAATTTAGTGATGCTAGCCTGCTGTGCGGAATAGCATCACTGAATTCACCCTCTGGGGGACCTCATTCTGCAAATGACAGACGCTATAATCAGACTTGTACATAGTTTTCTGCTTTTGTTCTGTTGAAAACAAAATATGAAAATGAAAACTGGACCAATAAATACCAAAGAATATAATAAATGTAATTTTTTTCATGTAAACTTGGAACTTTATTTACAAAAATACTTTCTTGATGTGGCTCGATGTGGCTCGATGTGTTCCTTTACTGCATACAGTGTTCAACAATGCCACCGACCCACGGGACGAACCACCCCCCCCCCCCCCCCCCCCCCCCCCCCCCCCCCCCCCCCATAAAGAGAAATATCCACCGTTATTGTCATACTCGGGATTATATCATTATATTGTTATAAGTGAAAAGATGTTGTACATATGAATTATAATGTTTGTGTGTGATTATATTTTATGTTCATTTTGTGTAATACAATTATGTGGGGAGAGAGACCATTTGTAAGTTGTAAAACTTGTGCCTCAATCCCGTTGCGATATTATTATGCAATAAAATATGTTTACACTAACAATGCAAGTAATTACACATAGACCGTAATGACACGTACAGTAGATCAGTCCGTACAGTCGATAGTCCATGCTGTTTGCTGGCTTTAATAATATGCTCTTCAGTAGGGATAGCAAGGATCCTGGAATTGTGCTATTAATCAGGGAAATAAGTTTACACTAAAACAGTTATATATCCCCAAATATCTGGATACAGCGATGTTAATTTTTCTGGATTTTTCCTCAATTCATGATTTTAATTTTTATCTGAAAATTTCAAGATTTTGTCATGTGTGACAATTTAAAATGAGTTAAAACAATTCTGACAACAAACATAGATTCCAAGATGTACATAGAGCAAATAGTACATATCGGATGCCAGACAACAATCTTGAGCTAAATTTTCCTCTGAGCTGCCTACCCCAGGAAACATGTTTTTGCCTCATCTATCTGGAATGTAAGATTCTGTATTTATCTTAACGCATCTGATGTGCATCCCTGTGGATAGAAAACCTTCACAGCTTACAGTAATGCTCTTAAATAATAGACTCCTTAACCTCCGCAGAATTATGGGTAATTTTTCAGGATTTAGTTGGAAATATGGCTTGTTGCCATTCATCGGAAAGTTTCCGATGAATGGCAACAAGGCATATTCCAACTAAATCCTGAAAAATTACACCCTTAATTCTGCTGTGGTTAAGGAGTCAATTATTTAGAGCATTACTTTACAATTTATGTTCATCCAAATGATGTGAATCTTGATCTCTCTACAATCCGTGGGAGTTAAATACTGATTTAATGAGCCTGATGGATGAACAAGAAGCCTGGATATGGTGTGTGACATTTGCAGAATATTAGCTCCCCTGAGGATGAATTTATTAACGCTATATATCCCATACAGCGGGCTAACATCACCAAATTCACCCTCTGTGAACATCATTCTGCTTAGGTTTCATCTGCTATGGAAGACCTAGGATCAGAATGAAGTTCCCCAGTTGAAGTGGATTTTCATTTTATTTTCAACTTTGCTCAAAATAAATATGAATCCTACCCCCAAGCCAACTTCTTGTTTGTAAAAAATTATAAAACTAAGTAGATTCTATTAGAATATAGTGTAATTTATAGACAGAACACAACGCGCATCTTTAATTTCTTAATCGAGAATCTTTTATCGAATTAGTTGCGGATGGCGCAAGGATATATTTCGCGAGAGCGTAGCTCGAGCGAAATATAACTTTGCGCCGTCCGCAACGAGTTAGATAAAAGTTTCAAGATTGTGATGCAAGTTGTGTTCTGTATTTATTCTACACCGTTCAATCAGATAGTTCAATCCATGAATGTCACCTCCATTGATAATATAGCTACCTTTATTGTGATTTAAGTCTGACAAATAACCAGTAATTATGGGGGGGATCACCAGAAGCGGATGATGGACGTTGTGTACGTCATCTTTCTTGGCGTCAACGTCCAACAAGAATAGTTCCGGCTTGTATTCCACTAGAGGTATACACTAATATGTATTCAATGGATGGAATTCCGTTGAATACATGTGCCTCACGTCAATGGTGTGGAATAAATTGTTTTATTGAATAAAACATGGAAAAACAAGATATTTACAATAGAGATCGATATTTGCCATGAATAAGCTATTAATGTTCCTTCAGAATGTGCAAGGAAGGAACTTCACAACACATACATCTATATATGTACTGCATACGGTAGTGATCTTAAAGCCACATGGCAGTTTGAGCTCCAGAATACAATGAATAATATATGGTTTTGATTTTTCCCCCCCATATCGAAATAGGTAGAAAAATACTTGAACTACATTTCTACGGACATTATACATGTACATGTCCCAGAAAGACTTATTGAAGTCATAAGAAATCAACTATAAACACTGTTTTGGTCCCAAACAAACAGCCATGTGCAAGACATTGGAACAGAATAGAGCATTCCGTGCTAGTCTATTCCTGATATGGTAGAAATAGTGAGTGTTTCACTTGTTGTGAAAAATTGAAAACAGCTGGAAAATGGCTATGGCCATGGACAGTATTTTTATGCAGCTGTTGAAAATACTATATAGCATATGTAGCCATTACTAGTATGTTGATATTTTGTTTATTTGTTACTTCCAAAATTACCTAGACAAAATTTGGAAGCTTGAATGACCCATGACTTAAATATTTTTAGCCAGGAAGGATCTTATGTCATGTATCTAGTAGTTAAAATTATTATATTCAAATTAATAGTCCTAAATATATGTATGATCTTGATATAAGTGAGTATTCAGAGTTCACTCCATTCCAGTGGCTATCCCATAATAGCATGCTGCAGGAAAGCACGAGTTCCCTGTATGTGAACAATATTCAACCGGCATTAAAAATCACCACCCTCCCACAAATGCTCAATGTTTGCATCCATACTAGTGTTACACCTTTTAGTGCCCATCTATCATCACTTAAATTTAACTCAGAATGTTGAGTCTGTGTCCAAGCTCCTTTAAATTCTATTAACCAATACCCCTTCACATATCGCATTGAGTTAATAAACGTATATACTATATAGGCTCAATCATGAACCATAAGCATAAAAGACATCATTTTATTTTTGTTTAGTGTTCCCCCCATTTTCGAGGTACATGTAAATTCCCGTTTTTGATGTTTGATGTGTTTTGTGAGCATGATTTAACACAATTAACTTAATTATGCTAATGACTCGTTGAATTAAATTAATGACGGCAACTAATAGAAAATCGAAGATGATTTTGCATATTTGTACACGTAATTTTTCCAGGTGGCACGAAAATAAAACCGGATGCGTACTAATTTTGCAAAATGAAAACAGTCGGGTGCTCTGATATCGGGGCGGACGGGTCACCGGAAACACGGGTCTTTCTTTTTTTTGGCCTAACCTCCCGGTGAACTCATGCCTGAGTTTAGTGTGCCTGTCATTTGCAGAATGAGGTCCCCCAAAGGGTGAATTTAGTGACGCTATCCTGCATAGCGGTCTAGCATCAATAAATTCACCCTCTGGAGAACTCATTCTGCTTAGGCCTCATCTTCTCTGGAAAGTTTATTATCAAATTTATATATAAAATTCTTAACATAGCAGGGGGGGGGGGGGGGGGGGGGTTTCCGGCACGTCTGCCGGGGTGGGTGGGTGGTCAAAGCCACCAACAAGCAATTTTTTCCGCAACTAAAAAAGAAATTTCCTGCTTTTTTAGTGTTTTTTGGCAATGAGTTGGGCTTCAAAACCACTTTGAATGAGAGAAATATAGAGGATATCCACACTTTTTCAGTGGATATGGGTTATATCTCTTGAGTGATGACAAAACATTGAATTTCCACGAGTGGCTTTAGCCACGGGTGGAAATTCAGATGTTTTGTCATCACAAATGAGATTTAACCCATATCCAATAAAAAAGGGTGGATATTCTGTTTATTATATACTTTAGTTACTTGCCTATGG